>CM054129.1:111947153-112324469 GCA_028751855.1 Ambrosia trifida
ATCAAATCGCTTCATTCGTGACAACGAGTGCCCTAAACCACACATCCCCTACAAGTCAACCAATTGAAGAAAAAGAAAAATAAGTAGAAGAAAAGGGGCGACCAAAGAGAGAGAAACACCCTGCCGCAGCGTTGAAGTCGCCATACCTTGACCGGATGTGTGCATGAACGAAAGGCTAATGTAACACCCCAACCGATGGCGGAATCATCGAGGTGTCACGTAGTGACGATTGTTCAAAAGCTCATGGTACTAAAATGTAAATATTTGATTATTGAATATTGTTTTACAACATGTGAAAATAAATACACAACAAAAATTGAGATAGTTGATTTATTTAGTCTAAGTCCAAATTCCTATGTGAAGCGTCAAGCAGCTTATCCTGAAACATGCACGAAAATAAATTTTGTCAACATATGATGTTGGTGAGTACTACCTAGCTTTGTACATATAGTATAAGTTTGAAAAGTGGTACAATTCATGTGTCTAGCATCACCAAGGCATTATGTAAACACACAAGTAACCAAACAAGACAAAGATCAAATGTAAGGTTGGTAAGATAAAATTGATAATGAGCACCCTAACACGTGTCAAGTCTAAAAGAGCACCATAACAAAGTTATGTCTAAATGAGCACCGTAACATAAGTTACGTCTATATGTAAAGAGCACCATAACATAAGTTATGTCTAGATGTATGATTTGTACGTAAGCTACATTCATGTTCAAACATAAGGCACAAAGATAAACAAGACACTATATGAATTGTAAATGAAGAAAATGTATGTGTAACTGAATATGAAAGTTTTGTATACTTGTGCATGAATCACCCCAAAAGTTGTAAAAACGAAAAAGGGGATTAGTGATACTCACATTAGATATTAGATAAGAAACTTGCTCACTGGAAGGTGATATCAGGAATTCCTAAAAGACATCCTAAAGATGATAAAGACAAATGAATACGACGTGCATTTATGATAACCAGGGATTTCTAGAATCTAAGTGCAACTTGGGAAAATTGATGGGTTACTTTAATAATAAGAAAAATATATTGTTACTAAGTGTCAAATAAGTAAACGAGCTAAAGAAGTACTTATATTAGTAAGTAAATTAATCGTAAGAGACAACGGAAATTTTTTTATATATAAAAAGTCCTAAAATATGTGATTAAAGAAAATGATTTTTGTAAGACAAAAGTTTTATCGAAACATATGGTTTCTTAGATGATTTATTATAGATTTCTTTTTTTTTTTGTCAAAAGATTTAGTTCAAAAAAAGAAATATTAGTAGATAAACAATACTTATAAAATGTTTATACTAATATGTTTAAATGAGTCTGATTTACTACTAACTAGTAGTTAATGACAATTATCTATAACTATAAAATAAGTTTTTAACTTTACATTTAAATTTATAATGTCAAACCGTTATAATAAATCATTATTTGTTATATGTATAAACTTAAAAACCATATCAACAAGATGATAAAGCCAATTTAAATTATATATAAGAATAGGATATTAATTACTTTACCAGAATGTGCAGTGTGGAAAACGACAAGTTTGCAACTTTCAACCTTATTCTTTTTATGTCACAAACAACATCCACCCATCTCTTTCATGTATCTCTTCCCAAGAATCAACCTCACTCTAGATTAAATAAAACTTATGAAGCCATCAATTGTCAGTGTGGAGAGATTGGTGTGTGCGTAGGATTTAGGAGAGAGGAACTGATCTTTGGTTGTGTCTGAATCAAAGAGAAGGTTCGATTTATATAGAATTCGATCGAAGGAAGGAAGGCTTTTAATTTATGACTATTGCTTGGTCAACACCGAGTAATTTAAGCTCGAAATGAGCTGTTTGTGCACAATAATTAGCTGAATTGGGGCGAGGTTAATGTGTCGGTCAAATTAATGAGTTTAATTGCTGAATTGACTGCCAAAAATAGTTTCAATCTCACTAAATGACAGTTGGATCGGGTATTAGCTGTCTAGTTCGATGTCCAATTTATACAGGTAACAAACATAGAAATTGAATTGATGACTGCATAAAATCCGGCAACCTAGTCAAAGAAATGATAATCTAATAAATGACTTGATAATTGCGTGGAATGATTGAAGGAGGATTGTTTGACACAGTTTCCCATTTTTGCTCCTTCAATTTGTAGGCTATTTATTTAACAAAACTTTAGAATTCTAATTTATATATAGACAGTCAATTTATATATAAAATTCTACGTTATAAATTTCCAACATCTTAAAGTTTATATAAATTTTTGATAAATACAAAGTTATAAAAAAAATTCCAAATAAACTAAATCTTTTGTAACCATAGTTTTTTTTTTCTAGTTTATTTTCAAGAGTTATAGAAATATAAGTTGTATAATGATAAAAGTGAAGGTGACGGATGTCACATCTAACACGCGACAAGATGAAAATATTTCAGTACAACATGGCACTAACCAAAGAAAAATTGTAAGTTGGATTATAGTTTAAACATATTCAATTACATATTATAAAATCAGTTCACACACTTTATTGTAATTAATAAAATGCAGCCAACTAGTATGCCAGTCAGTGTGGTTGGAATCACCAAAACTGGTGTTTGAAAGTTTGTTTGACGGACTTTGGCTACACAATGATGTAGTGGACTCATGGAGTGAGCTACTAAACTATGAAGAAATGAATAAGAGTGAGGGCTCAGTTTTTAGGTTGTTTTGCACAATTTAAACCATAGTAAGTTTGTTCGTTATTAAATGCAAGTATTGTTCATTATTAATGTAACATCTGGCCCCTCTCACCACCAATATTGTCCGCTTTGCCCCGATGGTTTGCCCATCCAGAGCTCACGGAGTTGTTTTTGTTGCTCAAGTGGAGACTTCCCAGGAGGTCACCCATCCTGATTCTACTCCCACATGAGCTAACTGTAGAGTTCTCCTCTCATCCACTAACATTAAGCCCCAAAACGCGTTGGTGATTTAAGAGACAAGACATTACTTATGAACCAAGGATCTCTCCTGGCCACGGCCGATGTGGGATTTTCCTGGGTTGTCACATTCACCCCCTGTTAGAGTCTCATCGTCCCTGATAAGGTATGCACCCACCATCCCGAACGACACAGGAGTGGCTCTGATACCATCTGTAACATCCGGCCCCTCTCACCACCAATATTGTCCGCTTTGCCCACCCAGAGCTCACAGATTTGTTTTTGGGTGCCCCGGTGGAAACTTCCCAGGAGGTCACCCATCCTGAAACTGCTCTCACCTGAGCACGCTTAACTGTGGAGTTCTCCTCTCATCCACTAACATTAAACCCCAAAACGCATTGGTGATTTATGAGGCATTGGATTACATATGAACCAAGGATCTCTCCTGGCCACGGCCGATGTGGGATTTTCCTGGGGTGTCACATTCACCCCCTGTCAGAGTCTCATCGTCCCTGATGACGTATGCACCCACCATCCCGAACGGCACAGGAGTGGCTCTGATACCATCTGTAACATCCGGCCCCTCTCACCACCAATATTGTCCGCTTTGCCCCGATGGTTTGCCCATCCAGAGCTTACGGATTTGTTTTTGGTTGCTCAAGTGGAGACTTCCCAGGAGGTCACCCATCCTGATTCTACTCCCACCTGAGCACGCTTAACTGTAGAGTTCTCCTCTCATCCACTAACATTAAGCCCCAAAACGCGTTGGTAATTTAAGAGGCAAGACATTACTTATGAACCAAGGATCTTTTCTGGCCACGACCGATGTGGGATTTTCCTGGGTTGTCACAATTAAATGCAATTAGTGTAAGTTTCCTGAGTATTAAAAGCAAGTAATATTCATTATCAAACGCAAGTAGTATAAGTTTGTTCACTATTAAACGCAAACAATGTTCATTATTAAACTTAAGTACTATAAGTTTGTTCATTATTAAACGCAATTAATGTTCGTTATTAAACGCAAACTTTTATCCTTGTACACGTGCAACCTCATAAGTATTATTTCAATGGATATACTTGGAATGAAACTATCACACCCCGCCTAGGCGGAAACAGGAGGTGCAATACGAAAGGTTTTCAAGCACAAGATTTGAGCAAACATTCAAATTAACTTAATATTAAAAGTATAAAATTTGTTCAACAATAACATCACAAAATATTGTTTAAAACCGTACACGTGACAATAAGTTTTGAAAACACAAATAGTGACAGTGGTGAATGAATGCCCAAACTTATCCCAAGTTCCATCCATAGTTTAATTACCTGAAAAACATGCATAAAAACTTTGTCAACATAAAGTTAATGAGTTCACAGGTTTTGAAATAGTTAAAAATGTAAGTTTAATGAAATCCATGAATGACCCATCATTGTCTAGCTAAGATCAATGATAATAAACGATCATGAGTCCATAACCAAACCTTGACGAGTGGTGCCTCACATATCGCACAATAAAGACAATGTATCATCATAAAAGAAATACAAACACTCTTTTGTCGTATGTATCCGGGTTAGAGCGACTAACCAATAGTGGAGTGTCAACCCAATAAATCTATTCAAGCGTTTCTAGCTAAGTCCATAACTAATGGTTACGGTAAACTAATTTCATGAGGGCTTAGTGAGTACTCTAAACATATTGTCTCATGTACACCGGACTGCTAGGAATTCATCCTAAAATTAGTAAGCAATGCATGCCTTTCCCCAAAATAGAAACAGTAAGAAAAAGGGGTCGTGAAACTCACCTCAAGTCCGTGTGAAGGCTAGCAAGAATATATGTCCGATAACAAAGAATCCCGGCCTACACGTCCTATATTCACATATAGGCACTTTAGGTCTAGCATATGATTCCATTGTATCCGTGGTTCACCCAATCTTTTATGGTAAGTTGATTTAATCTTATTGGTGACTCTTCTGCTCTATGAATAGGGTTCGAAAATGGTTGTTTTATCATGTAGAAAACTCTTTTCAAAACCATTGACATCTTAATATATGTTTTTAGCTATAAAATACATCACCAAAACACCATCCTTCGCCCCTTCATTCGCTAATGGGATCCCTTTAACGCCCAAAATAACGTTCCGGGTCGGTGTATGTCACCCAAATTTCTTAAAAAAGCCCTCCATGTAAGTGATGAACCGGTTGTTAGCACCGGTGGGGCATGAGCCCACGTCCCACACCCAACAATCTAACCATATAAAAAATGACAATTCAGAGTTCTAACACATTCTAATTTTTTTTTTTAACACGAACGGTCCGTCAATTCAATCGTTATACTAACCGAATACAACTAACTATTCGAATCACATAGTTCGAACCAATGGACGCAACAAGAACCCAACCGCTATTGCGGCAGCGACCACCGACTGAACCACCTCGTCCACAAGGAGCCGGTGACTTCACCGCCATTCTCACCGTCCTATTCGCTTTCATTGTTATCTTCTCAATGGTAAACACACACTCACACACACACTCACACATGTTGTAACTTCTCATTGATCATTTGATATAGGATTAGAATCATCATGATATGACATTTAGATGCAATGTTACATACTATTTTGCAAATCATTATTGGAGATCTTAGGGTTTGGATCTTATACAAGTTGATTTAGGTTTTGAATATAACGATATAGTAATTGATTTAGGTATTGGAATCGGATTAATTCATACTCATTTTTGAGTTTTAGGTTGTTTATATGTATACAATATTATAATATATATAAACGCATTATTACATTAGTATAGTTTTTATATGTTAGGATTTAGCAAACATATTTCCTGAAGTTGAATGTGTTTTAAGTTTGTACTCGATGAAGCGTGTTCGTCCAGCGAGTTTGTAAAATGTATCTTTTTCAGCTATCAAAGAAGATGGTTAAACATAAGTTTATCATAGTTTAGTTAAGAGGCTTGCTGTTATGTTCTTAAAATATGTTCACCTTTTAGGCCATCTGACTGCATAGAAATGACAGTTTATCGTTGTTAACTGTGTTTAAAAAAGCATGAGGCACTCCAAGGCGTTTAGGTTCCAATTCCAAAAGTAGAGGCGGGAGCTGCGAGCATAATGTATGTTAGGCGTGCGCCTATGTACAACCAAATAGGCTTTATTTACCACCATAAGTTGTGTCTGTCTCATCTGTTTTACATATCGACCTATTTATCAAATAAACCTTTCATAATTTGTTCATCCCGTTGGTGTTTTTACACATAAACCACCTATAGACACTGATTTTGACCCATAACTACATGAGGTGCACTTTTTTGTCCTTGATGCGTTTTCCTGAGCGGCTCATGCTTTTTAAACCAAGATTGTTTGAGTCATGATGATAGTATAACCCGTTCGACTTCAAATGTATTTTTGGCTCTTATATTTATAGGTTCTGATCCCATCTTCATCACCAAGCATTAAGAACAACTTAACAATCCTGCATCAAGTTCCCGAAGGTCATGTTGGGGTTTACTGGATAGGGGGTGCCCTCCAGAAGACAACCACAACTCCAGGTCTGTTAATAATGCTTCATACATGATGTTTTTTCATATTACGATTTAGGAAGGAACCACAAACTTTCTTTCTGAACATTTGGTTCATCTTGGATTTTAGGTTTTCATCTAAAGCTCCCTTTAATAACACATTATGAGCCTGTTCAAGTGACCCTTCAGACAGATCTGGTAAGTATTTCTTAGATATGATGAAGAACAGATCAATTCGGCCCTTTTCTCTAATACGAATTTGGTCGATAATGTTAATATACAGGTGAGGGATATTCCTTGTGGGACAAAAGGGGGTGTTATGATCAACTTCGATAGAATAGAGGTAACCATTTACATACAACACTACTTATCACACAAACACTTTATGATTTAGAATTCATAGTGCCTCATTTATATGTGTTTTTTTTTTTTCCTACAGGTTGTTAACCGCTTAAAAAAGGAATCTGTGTATGAAACGCTGCTCAATTATGGTGTAGAGTATGACCATACTTGGATATATGACAAAATCCATCACGAGATCAATCAGTTCTGCAGTGTTCACTCCCTTCAAGATGTTTATATTGACAAGTTTGATCAGGTATCAAGTAAAACAAGTTTTTTTACTTATCTGAAGAGGTGTATTTATATTTGAAATTTAACATACATGCAATGTGACAGAAGATGTATTATAAGCTATGTAGTTAAAGGCTCCAAAGGCGTGTGCCTAGTGATGCTCAGCGAAACTGCCTTAAGTGCAGGCTGCATTTAAAAAAGCGCGAGGCGCTCCGAGGCATTTTGGTTCCAAGCGCTCGAGGCGGCGCTTCATGTAGTCCAGCGCTTTTTGGCAAAAAAGCGTTTTTCTAAACGCCTCGCGCCTCAAACGCTTAAAGCGCGCCCCAGGCGCGCTTTTTTAAACCAAGAGTGCAGCAAGGCGCACTGAACTAGGAGAAAAGCCTGTCTGAATCGGCAAAAAGTAGTTTCAAACGGTCTGAACCAGCCAAAAACTAGTCTAAAGTCTAAACAAGTTAAAAACCACTCTAAAACACCCCAGCCGAAAACAAGTCTAAAAAGCTAAAAATGACATGGAATGGACGTGCACATTTTAAGCGCCTCGTGCCTTGGTGACAGGCTTATCCTTTGCGCTTGAGTTTGCCTTGAGCCTTTAACTACCTAGATTATAAGTAATATTATTTTCATAGGCGTTCTGACGTTCTCTACTCTCTTTGCTTTTATAAAAGTGCAAAATGTAAAATTTCAGATTGATGAGACGATGAAAGATGCTCTTCAAGCTGACTGTACACATTATGCACCAGGCATTGAGATCATCAGTGTCCGTGTCACAAAGCCTGGAATCCCAGAGAGCGTAAGGCGAAATTTTGAACAGATGGAAGAAGAACGCACCAAGGTTTGACTACTAGTCATTTGTCTAAAATAACCTAAAAAAGTGTAGATTCTCATGAGTTATGACCGGCTCCTATATAGGTACTGGTATCAATAGAAAGGCAGAGAGTTGCTGAGAAAGAGGCAGAGACACAAAAGAAGATAGCTATTACAGAAGCCGAGAAGAATGCTTATGTCAGCAAGATTGTTATGGAACAGAAGTTGATGGAAAAAGAAAGTTTAAGAATGCAAGAAGAAATATCTAACGCAATGTATATCGCTAGAGAAAAGAGCTTGACTGATGCCAAATACTACCAGTGAGTTTATCTTATTCATTTCTTGTTTATTTCTGAATATTAATTATTGAAAAGTGGATTAAGTTGGCACAATTCATTCTTTTGCAGAACCATGAAAGAGGCTGAAGCAAATAAGTTGAAGCTTACGCCTCAATTTCTGGAGCTTAAATTTATCGAGGCAATTTCCAACAATACCAAAATGTTCTTCGGGGACAAGGTTATACATCTCCCTCTCTCTTATACATCAAATACAACTGTTGTGTTGTGTAGTCTTATCAGATTACATAACCGAGCAGTTTGATTTTATATGATAAAATGACACATGGTGCAAAATTGGTGGATTGTTAATGGGACACAATTAGGGGTGTGAATTCCTGACACGGCACAAAACTAACACGGAATTTGCAAGTTTGGTCAGTTTCGGATCGAACCAGTAACCACTACATACTTTTAGTTAAAGGGGTCGTGTTTGGGTGGTGACAGGCTTGCGGGTTGACCCGTTTATCTTACAAATATTTAAAAAGTAAGTTTTGGGGGATGACTTAAAACTGATTGGGTATTATATGCAGAAGTTTAGAAGACAGAGAAATAAGAATTGGGTTTTATAGTTTAAAGTTTAAACGAAATTATTTACATACATTTGTATTTTTTTTAATCTAAATTCGTGATTTTTGTGCATTACTTGATCATGTCGTAAATGTAAACAATACAGATACCGAATATGGTGTTGGATCAAAGGCTACTTGGGAACTTTTTGCAAGATTTAGAAGGAAGAAGGAACTTGGAAGCATACTGATGGGAAGATGGCTAGTAGTTTAGTGTCATTCACTAATCACTATAGATAACCAAGTTGATCCTTAATACGAGGCAAGAACGACATGAATTAGTTTCATTCTCTCGCAGTTCAGTTCGGTACACATCACATAGGTTGCGGTTTTGTTAAATGTGCTGCGAGTATTCACTTTTGAACGCAATTTCGACAGGGTTTGAAACTAAAATCGCAATCTTAATGAAATAGTAGATGAGTACAAGGAAAGATTATATACATGTAAAAGAATACTATAATGATACATGCCTAGAATCAAAGTTCCAAAACCCAACATTTAATGCTCACACGGCTATGTAATATAGTCGTGTACTATACAACTCAATTTTCAAGTCAAATTTTATAAGTTACAGGACTGTGTAAATATAAATTACATGGTCGTGTAGTTTTCAATCCAAAATCTAAATTTAAGCTGAGACACAGCCACAACCGCAACCAGAAACTTCAAAAAAGAAAAAACATAGTCAAAAGAAAAAACAACCCGAAGACGAGGTGGGCGAGAAAACACATGATAGATAGACTAGTGACGAAGAATATGCTTTAGCACAAGTGTGGCTCCATGTTTTTGAGGATTCAATTGTTATTAATATTTAATATTTATTTTTATACATGCACATTAGTTATTTTTATAGACATTTTATTTTGAATGTTGATTTTATATATAAATAAGGCTTAGTCAATAGGCTAAAGGTTTTTGGAAGAAGGTTTGTGAGAACAGAGAAGTTTAACATCGCAATGCAACGAGAAGAGTACCGTGGCTCGTACAAAATATCGGGAAAATGGATAGTGATGAAAGCTAAAATCTATACATCTAATAAAACAAAGTCCATGAGGACACTTGGCACTCCCTCATTTCACCTCAATTCCTCTCTCTTCCCATATTGTGCCACGTGTCCTACTCTTGTAATTTATAAAATTTTCCTTTTTTTTTAAATTAAAATTAGATTAAAAATACATAAATATGGTCAAAATTGGTGAGTTAATAGTTTCCTAAAATCATTAACCTACCCAATCAATACCCTAATAAAAACACACGCGTTTCTCTTTCTTCCCTCATTCTCTCTGATTCGCTCTCTCTCATTTGAAGAAGATTGCGATCGTTTCTTCTTCATCAAACCAACGCTTCTATCTCCGATCATTGGTAACGATTCTTTCTTTCTTTTTCATAATATTCCTGTTACATATTGTTCTTTGTTATACTTATTATCAGTCTGTTTGTTTTGTGTGTGTTCGTCGGCTCCGATCATTCATCTTCTTCGTGTCACTCATTCAAGGTAACCATTGTTTCAATTTTTTTAATACGATTCCTGTTATATATTGTTTGTTTGTTATAATGATTTTCATATTTAGGCGATTGTTTGTTTCTTATAATGATTTCCATATTTAATGATTTTCAGGGATAATCGATTGTTGATATTAACCTATTTTTTTGTATTGTTGATTGCTTTTAAATAATTTTGCAGATTTGGGGGTTTAGGTTTCATGTTCTTCGTCTCTCTCCTTCAAGGTAACGATTGTTTCTTGCTTTTTCATACGATTCCTGTTATATATCGTTGTTTCGTTATAATTATTTTCAGATTTTTCCGATTGTTTATAAGATTTTTCTCTTTCATGATTTCATAATAATCCGTTTAATACTGTGGATTTAATGTTAACAAGGATTCACAAGCTGGTGAAGTGTTCAAAGGCATCCGTCTTGCATACGAGGTTAGATTTTTCTTTCTTCTTTTTTGAATTTTAAAAATATAATAGTCATTAAATGTTTTTTATTTTAAAAAAAATTAAAAATCGGGATTACAATGTTAGGCAAGTTATTAAACACTTTGACCGAAACATTAATGAATGATTTCGATTTTTAAAAAATTATTTTTTTTATAAAAACATTAATGACTATTTTTTGAATTTTAAAAATAGAATAGTCATTAAATGTTTTTTATTTTAAAAAAATTAAAAATCTGGACTATAGTGTTTAGGAAAGTTATTAAACACTTTGACCGAAACATTAATGAATGATTTTCGATTTTAAAAAATATTTATTTTTATAAAAACATTAATGACTCTTTTTTGACTTTTAAAAATAAAATAGTCATTAAATGTTTTTTATTTTAAAAAAAGTAAAAATTTGGATTATAGTGTTTAGGAAAGTTATTAAACACGTTAACCGAAACATTAATGAATGATTTTCGATTTTTAAAAAATAAATTCTTTTATAAAAACATGACTCTTTTTTGAATTTTAAAAATAGAATAGTCATTAAATGTTTTTTATTTTAAAAAAAATTAAAAATCTGGATTATAGTGTTTAGGAAAGTTATTAAACACTTTGACCGAAACATTAATGAATAATTTTCGATTATTAAAAAATAAAAAATTTTATAAAAACATTAATGACTCTTTTTTGAATTTTAAAAATAGAATAGTCATTAAATGTTTTTTATTTTAAGAAAATTAAAGATCTGGACTATAGTGTTTAGGAAAGTTATTAAACACTTTGACCGAAACATTAATGAATGATTTTCGATTTTAAAAAATATTTATTTTTATAAAAACATTAATGACTCTTTTTTGACTTTTAAAAATAGAATAGTCATTAAATGTTTTTTATTTTAAAAAAAGTAAAAATTTGGATTATAGTGTTTAGGAAAGTTATTAAACACGTTGACCGAAACATTAATGAATGATTTTCGATTTTTAAAAAATAAATTCTTTTATAAAAACATGACTCTTTTTTGAATTTTAAAAATAGAATAGTCATTAAATGTTTTTTATTTTAAAAAAATTAAAAATCTGGACTATAGTGTTTAGGAAAGTTATTAAACACTTTGACCGAAACATTAATGAATAATTTTCGATTATTAAAAAATAAAAAAATTTATAAAAACATTAATGACTCTTTTTTGAATTTTAAAAATAGAATAGTCATTAAATGTTTTTTATTTTAAGAAAATTAAAAATATGGATTACAGTGTTTAGGAAAGTTATTAAACACGTTGACCCAAACATTAATGAATGATTTCGATTTTTAAAAAATAAATTTTTTTATAAAAACATTAATAACTCTTTTTTGAATTTTAAAAATAGAATAGTTATTAAATGTTTTTTATTTTAAAAAAACAAAAAATGTGGATTATATTGTTTAGGAAAGTTATTAAACACGTTGACCGAAACATTAATGAATGATTTTCGATTTTTAAAAAATAAATTCTTTTATAAAAACATGACTCTTTTTTGAATTTTAAAAATAGAATAGTCATTAAATGTTTTTTATTTAAAAAAAATTAAAAATCTGGATTATAGTGTTTAGGAAAGTTATTAAACACTTTGACCGAAACATTAATGAATAATTTTCGTTGATGTAAAATAAAAAAATTTATAAAAACATTAATGACTCTTTTTTGAATTTTAAAAATAGAATAGTCATTAAATTTTTTTTTATTTTAAGAAAATTAAAAATCTAGATTACAGTGTTTAGGAAAGTTATTAAACATGTTGACCCAAACATTAATGAATGATTTCGATTTTTAAAAAATAAAAAACATTTATAAAAACATTAATGACTTTTTTTTGAATTTTAAAAATAGAATAGTTATTAAATGTTTTTATTTTAAAAAAATTAAAAATTATGGATTATAGTGTTTAGGAAAGTTATTAAACACCCGGCTGTGGAGTAGTCCGGGAAGCAAAATGTGAAAGAAGATTTACACAATGTGGGGTTAGCAACGATTTCGCAAATATGGAGCGTATAATTAGCATTTATCGTGAGTTACACAATATTGGAAACATCTAATGTTAATAATTATGATTACCATTTAATTAATAACCTTTAAACATAAAATTATTAATCATATATAAATACATTTATAAATTTATTTTTAAACATTCAAAATCAAAATTTAAAAAAAAAATCCAGTTTTTAAAATTAATGACATTTAAACACAAAATAAATGCTGAATTATTTGATTTGTCACATTACTATTTTTAGCGTATAAATAGCATCTATAAGGTAATAGTCGGTTAAAATTATTGAGTAATGCTCCTTTTACTTATACATGGGTCTCTTTAGATAATGTTCCTTCCTATAAACGGGTCAAATAAGATAATAGTCAGTTAAAATGTTGTTTTAGTGGTGTAGGTTCATGTTTGTTTACTTATAAATCGGTCGATTTGGGTAATGTTCAACTTTTCCAATGGGTCAAATAGGGTAAAAGTCGCCAACAGTGTGTTTATGGTGTTTTGATTAGATTGATGTTCCTTTTAGTTATACATAGGCCATAGGTGAATTGGGGCAATCTTCCCTTTTCTTAACGGGTCGATTTGAGTAATGTTTGCCTTTTCAAATGTGTCAAATAGAATAAAATATGCTCGAAGCTTTTTTAGCGGGTCGATATGGGTAATGCTCATCTTCTCAGACGTGTCAAATTAAATTGTGAAATTTAGGTGGTAGTTAGTTTCTTATTTTCATTTTTATTACTTTCTTATTGTTGAATATGCCATAAGTCTATTTTTAACACATACCATTTAAGTCGCCTTATTCAGGTTGGATTGTATTTAAGAAACCCTGTATTCTCACATGGCCAGCTTTATGTCGCATTGTCAAGAGTTAAAAGCAGGGCAGGCGTGAAGTTACTTATACTTGATGCTGGTGGGAAAGTGATGACTAAAACAAAAAATGTGGTTTATAAGGAAATTTTCAGCGATATTTGAATAAATGTGTATTCGTTGCTTTTAAATTTTAATAAAATGTTTTTACTTTATTTTTCTTATAAGTTATACTACTCCAAATAATCGTACGTTGTTGAACTGCGTGTCAACGCGGGCAAATATCTAGTCTCCACATTAACGGGATCTACAATTGACTTATTAGGAAGTTGAACAAATAATGTGGGCAGGAGGCTAATATGCAATATGGTACTCAAGCTTATTTGTATTTGATACTTACACTACAAATGATATTATAGAAATATATAAAAAAAGTTTATTTTCCATACTAGAGTGAAGCATAACATTTTAAAAGAAAATAAATAAAGTTAGGCATATGATTCGGGTATATTTTTCGGTAAATGGGTGCATAACTTCAGGTAATCGGTAATCAACCCGCGTATCACCTAACCCTATACGCGTCCATCATTTTGTATCGGGTCCATAACATTTTAGGCTTTTGATTAAATTCTACAGACGCAACTCCCAAAACCCGACAGAGGTCATCAAATAGGACCTTTTTTTTTGAACGGTGACTTTCTTAACTGTGTGGTAGAGATCATCACACCCGCCTCTTGGCAAACCTTAATCACCCATGTGTCCAGACTATGTTGTCTGAACCGGGTCCACGCTGGTACGGTGGGGATTACGGCGTTCACTCGGAAACCGTACTGCCTCCACACGAGTTTCCTCGCTGGAGTAACAGCCGGATAAAAACCGGGTCAGCTCAGATTCGAACTTATGCAACTAATGGCTTACATGTTTTCCTCTTCATTGCCTAACATCCCTCAAATGTCACATGGGGGATCGAACCCGGATTTCTCCAAAGGAGAGCCCGTACAAGTAAAGGATAAACACTAAACAGGACTTTCTTTCTTCTCTCCATCCTTCACTGTTTGTACCACTCTCCTACACAATGAATCCTAAATTACTTCATACTTTACGCAGCTTACTACCATTCACAAACAAACATCTGACCACCCCTTTATCTTCTTCACCCTTCATCTTTCATCATACCCAACATCGATCCCACCATTTTCAATCACACCCATTTACCCAACATAACCCCATTTCATTTTCTTGCCTATTGGGTCATCATCACTCTGTTAATCTTTATAATAATATTATGCCACCAAGTTTTTGTTTTTATTTTTCAAGTCGTTCCCTTTTCTCCACCTTAGCCTCTGTTGATGATTCTTGCCGTCAAAACAATAAAAAAATAGCTCAGTGTAATGATCTTTATGTTTTATGTTGGTTTTCTTTTATGTGTTTTTATGCACGCCAAGTGTTTGATAAAAGTCCGTTTTAAAGTTGTAACTTGTACTCTTGGTTTTAAAATATGAATGCGTAAAAATGCATTGCTTTTCGTATGCTAGGCGCAGTTTATTTATTTATTTATTGTAGGTTTTTAGCATTACATACTAGAAATTTAGCTAGAAATAAGCTATGCTTTACTATAAAATAGGTCTTTCAAAAAGCTTGCCGCTTGCTCGAAAAGAGCTAGGTAAAAAAATCAATTTCAATTAACCTGATCCAAGCCGACTCATTTTGTAACCGAGCTGAGCTTGAGCCTAGCTCGGCTATTTGGCTCATTATTAGACTCGTTTAACTCCGAGCCTGTGCTCGAGCCGAGCTGCCTCGTTTAATTTCAAGATTGAGCTCGAACCTTCCGTGTACAAGAGGCGTCTCAACACTGCGCCTGATGCTGCCTTTTCGTGTTCTTGTTGTACGTTGTGCGCCTCACCGACAGTGGTGGACCCAGGATTTATTTTTGGGAGGGGGGTGGGGGGTTAACTGAACCTTTAAGGGGGGCGATTGGGAGTTTTGCAAATCACGCTAGTTTTTTTTAAGGGGAGCGACCGCCCCCCATAACACATGTAGGTCCGCCCCTTCTCACCGAGTTGGATGCAAGAGACCCCGCGCCTGAGGTTGCATTGTGCCTCGGACACGCTTTTTAAAACCATGCTTATACCGTTTGTTATTTCACAATCTGAAGACTAGACATTTAATGATTTCATTTTACAATCTAACCATTATACAACAATCTTGCAGCTGACACAAATGAGGAGGTGGAACCTATTGACTTATGGGAGGAAGAAGATGAAGCTGAGCCTAAGGTGTGTTCTCACACCTTTACATTTCATGCATGTTGCGTGTTGGTGAGTATGCTTTAATATTTACAGATTGGAGATGGTGGAAATGGAGGTGGTGTTGTTTTACAAAATTGCCCTTGGGGTGAGAGAGCTCTATCTATTGCTCAAGATGTGTTGCTGCAGTTTGGTGATGATATAGAGATCTTTGCTTTTAAAACCTCTCCTGGAGGGTACATTTATGTGAGACTTGATAGGCTCTGTAACGAGTAAGATTTTCGTATTTATTTGATCCTGTTTTTATTGTATTCTTGTTTGACATCCTGTTATTGGCGTGATTTCTTGATGATGCTGTTATTTGTTTGATGTAACGTTTGTGCATTAGATACGGGTGCCCGAGCATGGAGGATATTCAAAGTTATAGTCATGAGTACAAGAAAAAACTAGATGAAGCTGGAGGTGTTGAAGGCTTCCCTAGTGACTTGGCTCTTGAGGTAATCCTTAAGTTATCTTGTAATATTCTGTGATATACCTTCCATTTAGGGGTCTCAGTCGTATCAGGTTGATGGATCGAATTGATGAACCCAAGCGTGACCCGTATTTATATGTGTCAAAAACATCAAGCCTTACCCGGACACACTTGTGTTTGAAACTATGAATACGGCCCTTCTAACCCATTTGTCTAAATGAGCCAAACGATTGATGGGTTGTAAATTGTAAATGGCTTGTAATCAGGTTAAACGGTTTGGCATGTTGACCTTATAAAAATATTCTTTATTCTAAATGGGTTAAGGGGCCGGCCTGTTTAATTAAACGGGTTAAAGCCGATCAACACAAACACGACTGTTTATAAAATGGTTAGAATGATAACCTGAAAATTTATTTTCGTGTAGCGTCAGGAATTGTCACCCTTAGTCTCATTTTTAACGAACTTTTGAAACATGAAAAAAACTGTAATGTTTTTTTGGAAGGTATCATCTCCTGGTGCGGATCGACTACTACGAATACCAGTTGATTTAGAACGTTTTCAAAACATGGCTATGCGAGTAAAGTATGTCGAACATGATGATCCAAGATCCCCAGGAAAGGAAGGAATATTCTTTTTGGAATCCATTGAAACGGAATCTGGAAGTTGCGTTTGGAGGTTGGCTGATGTAAAAGAAAACCGTGACCCGTCATCTAAAGGAAGACCAATGAGCCGCAAACAAAAGGACTGGAGGCTCAAACTGCCATATGAAAAGCTTGAGCAGGTGACCCTGTATCTTGACTACCAATAACATGTAGTCTAGAGTTATATTTTTTTTTGTGTGGAAGCTGAAGTGCTGAACTTTACAGAACTGGCCAATTAGAAAACTGGTCGACCGTTGCAAAACTGGTCTGTTCCCTTAGTTGGTCTTGATTATAACTAGGTTGTAGTTTGCTTTGGTCGACCCGATGCAATCTTTTTGGTTTAAGAGAAAGTTATAAGAAAGTTGATTGAATGCTTTATACAATTTCTAATTGAACAAATGATGAAGCTTGTTTCCGCTAGGCACTGCGGTTAAAAGCACTGTCATAACTAAGCACCAAACAATCTTTTTCAGTCATCATCAGGTATGGTTGAACAATAAACTTATAAGCCCTAAATCCATCATTTCAGAAAAACTTTAGAATACACACCAACGCACAAGGACCTTAAACACTCCGGTCACCTGCAGCGGTTCCATCTCCAGCTGCACCAGGGTCGGAGTATACTTGGGGCCAGGGGGTGCCTCGGCCCCCCTGTTTTTTGGCGCAGTGGTAGAAATTTGCGATTTTTGTAGGTAAATTGAGTCCAAGTTGACTCCGGCCCTCCGTCGATTTGATCTTCCGGACCCTACCAACCGGAAAAAAATTGAGTCTGGCCCCCACCGATGTAATCTTCAAGCTTCGCCACTGAGCTGCACAAATATTAGAAGTGAAAAGGAGCGACAGCCTACAAGTGCATTGTGTTCCTTTGTGTAGTCAGTTCGGGTTATATTTTGGTCATGTGTCGATTCACCCTTCTCAATATCAACATTTTGTGATCTTTAATTTTATGGTTCAAACGGGTAAAGCTTAAACATTAACTAAAACGGAAAGAGTCATACCAGTCGGAATGCTTTGGAATTTTCCCAGATCATATTTTAAGTGCTTAATAATATATGAAATTTTTAAAGAACACGACGAGATTGTTGGCGGGTCAACCAAACCCGTCGGAAGCTTAAACCCGTCGACATTCATGTTGATTTCTGATTTCCTTGCTCCATCCTATGACACAGGTTAACACACGTTGTTCTTAAATGACCCGTTAGCTCATTTTCATATGTACTTGTCTGTTTATGATCAATCGGAACAGATCAAGTTTGCAAACTTCATTTTCATTACTTCATTTGAGGGTGTGTCGAAAGTCGATGATAGTTCATAACGATAAAAGTAAAACATTTTCAAGTAGATACTATCAAGGCTAGCGAGTACTCTGCATCCGCATCTTATAAAGGTAGAATTTCTCGCATGAGTGATACTTTTCACATTTATCAAGGGCCTTCGGCCTAGCGGCACCAAGATGTTGGATAAGGCTTCGCCGTTTAAAGTAGTGAGTTTGATCCTCCTGGTGAGCAAAAAATGTGTACTTCAGTAGTAGAATTAGAGAGTGTGTGAGCACTTGTAATTGCTTTAAGTGAGATTCCACGAAAGAGCTTTGCAACATCACATGCACCTGGTGGAGGAGCTTGAACAAATATACATGGGAGCGGAAGTCACAAGTGCAGTTTTCGGTGGTGCTAATATTGTTAAGGTTCACAACGTTTGAAGCAATGTCGATGCCACACAGCTTTGTGGTTCAATGTTGGACCAAGTTTGGAAATCTTAGTATTTCATGGGTTTTTACATCTTGTTTTTGTTTGTTCAAGTTTTGGCCAACTTTTTATTGTTCAATGTTGTCACTTCGTGTTGGTTAATGTTACAAGCATCTACTTCTAGAGGTCCCGTGTTAAAATCTTGTTTTCACGCGTTTGTCACTTGCCAAGCACAAACTGCGTTTTACATGTTTCCGTTAGTTAGATGGGTCATGGGTCCTGTAAGTTTACTGTTAATAGGTTCCCATAGTTATGGAAAAAACTTTATGTAAACATGTGAGTCTTCTTAACAATTTGCTTTTGTAAAACAGAGCAAGAGTCTAGGGAGTCTAATGAACATTAACAAGTGGACATAAACAAATTAACTATTACTCTGCTTCAAAGATTCGGCTTCTGCCATAGCCATTGGATCATCTTTGGTGTCAGGTTCATCCTTCTCGCCTTCTCGTTCTTCTGTTACTTGTTTTCTATGCAACTCCTCTGCAACCTGCATTGCGGCTTGGTTTTCCTTTTGGATGCGCTGCATTTCTTCTTCTTGTTGCTGCCGTTCAAACCACGTGTCTGCATCGGCCCAGACTGTAATTCAACAAAAAAGGTTGGAGTTAGTTATATATGAACAACACATTTTGAAGGGCAGGAATATAAGCAGGGTTTGGTGTTAAAATCTTCAGAGCACACAGTTAAATGACCCATCGGCTCTACCATACACCAACTATTAGATGGCTGATGGCGTCATGACCCATTATTTGAGGAAGCGTTGATTTGAGTAAAGAAAGGTTGCATGTGGGTTTATTTAAGTCAACTCAAACTTTACAACGGATCAATTTGAGTCTAGTCAAGATATAAATCGGTCAAAATGGGTTATTCTAATAAAACTTGTCAGCTTAAAACGAATCCAAATGAGCCAACAGCCCAACACCTATGGTCTATTGCCACCACCTACAGGTCACCCGTGACAACTAGCCGGCATAAAACATATATATCGAGTGAACCATTTTCATACTTTTCTTTCTAAATTGTAAATTTTCTACCCAATCCCATTTTCGTTAATAACCGCATGTCCGCGTTGACCCGAAACCGAGTTGATACTCTTTTATAATAACCATTTTGACCTGAACCCAGTTTGATCTGTTAACCTACCCAAACTGATCCACCCATTTAGCTAGGCTTAGTGGGGATGGCGGCCCAAATAATCAATTTGCTAACACTGCTAGAACACTAATCCTAAAAGGCAATCAAACATTTCAAACTAGAGCAGATGATAAACCTATTCATCAGTGATCTTGCTGAGAGCTAAAACCTAGGTCTAATTGAAGATTCAAGTCTCTGCATCAGTAATCAACAATTTAACTATACATCCATACGAAACTCACACAATGGACCATTTACAAACAGTTCAAGAACAGTAGAACACTAGTCTTAAAAATCAATCAAACTAGAGCAGATGATAACCACATTTGTCATCTTCCTAATAGCTAAAACCTAGGTCTAGTTATCAAATTCAAGTCTCTGCATCAGTTAATCAACCATTCAACTACATGAAACTCATACAATTACTTCTTCAGTTAACTTGCAACGTGGAATCAAAACATCTAAACCTAGCCCTAATCTATGAATGACAAATGACAAAATTAGGGTTTAAGCTTGTAATTTAAGGATAAGAAACGAATACATAAGGTTAAAATACTTTTCTTTCTAACACGACAATTTTCAACCCAAGCCCGTTTTGGTTAAAATACATTTTGTCCTGAAACCAAATTGACACTTTCTTTAAAAAAGGCTCGTTTTGGACTTTTGGCCCGTTACACAACCCTACTTGAGCCGCCAATTTTGCTAGCCTTAGTGGCGATGGCGACCCAAATAACCAATTGACAAAACAGTTCTAGAACACTAACCTTAAAAGGCAATCAAACTAAAGCAGGTAATAAACACATTCATCATTAATTTTCCTAATAGCTAAAACCTAGGTCTAATTAAAAAAAAAAAAAAAAAAATTCAAGTCTTTGGACTCTGCATCAGTTAATCAACCATTCAACTACATGAAACTCACACATTAACTTCTTCAGTTAAATTGTAATGCAGAATCATATTCATAACATCTAAACCTAGCCGTAAAACAACAATTTTCAACCCGAGCCCATTTTGGTTAAAATCCGTCAAACAAACAAAATCGATACTTTCTTAAAACAACTCCTTTTGACCCATTACCCTACCCTACCCAACCCTCCCATCATGTCAACCTTAGCGGGGATGGCGATTGGCGACCCAAATAACCAATTCACAAACAGCTCTAGACCCCTAATCTACACCTAAACCTAAACCTAATTCGGTTCGGTTTTGCCGGTTACAGTTCCCAAACCGGTTTTTTTTTGTTCATCTCTAATACCATCTACACCAAAACCTAATTGTAGAATCTCAATCAAAAATCAAACACAACAAACAAAACATAGGCTTTTAAGCTCGAAACTTTAAACAGAACAAACAAATACATACTAGGTTGAGCAGCCCATCCCTGTTCACCACCCTTAATCTTCTCAGGCAAAGCATAATTCACCGTCAGCACACGTCCGTACAGCTCAGCACCGTCCATATTATCCATGGCCGCCGCCGCATCTTCTCTCTCTAGAAACGTCACAAACCCAAACGACCTGTGCTTCTGCGTCGCCTGATCCAATGGCGTCTTCACATCCTTAATATCTCCGAACGGTATGAACGCTGAATGCAGTATCGTTTCGTTCACTTCCTCTGCTAATCCACCTGATTAATTGAAAAACAAATAAGTCGTAAATGTTACTCATACATACAAATTTGGGGGTTAGGGTTTTAGGGTTTATTACCGACGTAAAGTGTGTTCTTCTGCACCTGTTGGTTCATTGTGTTGTAATTTGTAATAGATGGTAATGGAAGTGAGACCAGGTTTTGTGCTATGAAAAGTTGCACATTGAGCTGTCACGGTTCGGTTTTCACGGTTTTTAAGTTAAACAGTGAATCAAACCGTTAGGTAAGGTTTTTTTTTTTTTTTTTTTTTTTTTTTTTTACTAAAATCGAACCATGGAACTCTTAAACCAAACCAAGCCGTTAGTAACGGTTTGGTTTCACGGTTTCGACTAGTTAGGTATAAAGTTATCTAAATAAGATATGATATGTATGTAATTAAAGATTCATATAGCATGTTTTACTAGACGTGTTCGTGGTTTGTAGATCTTGTTTAGATTAAACCCAAATCAACAAGCTTTATCATTGCTAACACAAAGATTACCTTTTTAATGTTAAAAAAAAAGTCAACTATTTAAACTAGGGGTGTGACAATATTTAACATGACACGAAGTTTATATATTTCCTTTTTGAGTAAACTATACGGATAGTCTTTATGGTTTGTACGAATTGCACAGATGCCCCCATCTATCTTTAATGGTCCCCAACGTTGACATTTTATAACACTTTGGTCCTTACCGGCTAACTTCGTTAAAATTTTCCAGTTAAGTCATGTAAAACGACCAAACTACCCATATGGACCATCCGGGTCTTTTATTTATATTTTCTTGGACCAACACCACCATCTCTTCAAACAACCAACATCACCCTCTCCTCCTCCTACAACAATCCAACAATGTCTTCATCTCCATCATCAACCATCTATTGAACAATATCCAATCAAATCCCCAATTCAACTAACTCATATTTCATCCTATTAAACCCTATAACTCAAGTTTTAACTTTCAACAACCTCACGACAGTAGCAATCGTGATTGTTTGTGTTTCAAATCGAGATTAGACCACCACCACCACCACCACCGCCACCACCGCCACCACCGCCATCAGATGCAGAGCCTTCTCTCTCTCTCCTCCATCCCTCTCTCTCCCTCTCTCTCTCTCTCTCTCTCTTTTGAGTTATTCTCAGATGTAGAGCTTTCTCCATCGTTGAATCGTCTGACATTAAAGATTGTGGTCGTGAATCTGGAAAGGTAAGGAAGAGGTGCATGAATTTCCTTGATTATGATACAGGAGCTTTGGGATGTTCGATTGAAGGAGAAAGGGTTGGTGGCGAACGGTGGTAGCTTTGGGTTGTTCGATTGAAGGAGAAAGGGTTGTTCGATTGAATGATAAAGCTTTGGGTTGTTCGATTTATATATTATTTTATACATTCAACTGTTGTTACCCTGTTCTAGCTGATTTGTTGGTGGTAGATGGTTGGTGGTGGTGTGGTGGGGGTTGAAAGAGACAGAGATATAGAGAGAAAGTATAATATTTGTGTTTTTAAATAAGGTAATTTAGTAATTTTACATGTACTTAACTGAAAACTTAACCTCCATCCAAGTCAGGGACCATCGACGCAACAAAATATAAAGCACAGATCCCATATGTGTAATTTTGAAAAGGTAAGGAGCATACTTTAAATTTTGGGAAACCACAGGGAGCATCCGTACAGTTTACTCTTCCCTTTTAAACTTTCTAAGAGTCTATTTCCCTATAATTCTCATTCAATTATTCTAATTTCAAGCTGAATGAACTCAAATTTATTAATTTGGAATGAGAGATAAATATATAAAAGCAATTTAAAGAACAAAAACTAAAAAAAAAAAGGCTTTCTTATGAATCGCAGTAATTAATTGTTTAAATTATCACCTTCACCCACCACCAGAAAAACAATTACGGGGCGGTGGTTTCTAAAGAGAAAGACCAAAGAAAAGAGAAAATGATATATATATATATATATAGATATATATATATATATATATGGGGAGAGTAGAGGTTAGAAAGAGAAGGAGTTGTGTTTTAAAAGAAAATAAAAAAATAATGAAGTGACAAAAATACCCATGCAACCTCTGAAAATTACAATAGTTGCCACTTAGTAATGTTGCTAATTTAACGTTTAACTACGGTAAGAAATCAATATCAGGCCGGAACGTTTAATTAAAGGCAATTTGGGTGACGGGTTCAATATAAGATTCTGGCTAGATACGTGGTGGGGGGATGAGCCTTTTGCAACATTATTTCCAAGCCTGTTCGTTTTAAAAACACATAAAAGATGCATAGTGGCAGATCGATTAAGGCCCATCAATGGTTCGGTTGTGGGTCGCTGGATATGGAAAAGGGAACCAATATTGCCTTCGGAGGTCCAAGAGTTGCAGGACTGCAGCAACATTATTCAGGACCAGGTTCTTGTGACTGCGGGTGATGTTTGGAGGTGGAATCCGGATCTGACGAATGGATTCTCGGTCGCTTCATGTCGAAAGATGTTCTCAGACAGGGCTGTCTCGTTTTATCCCTTCAAGTGGTCCAAATGGGTTCAAAAAAAGGTCTCTATATTAGCATGGAGGGCTGTAAGTCCCGAACAAATACCCGATATCAAGTAATCACAATCAAAGGCGGAAACAATGATTGTGATGATTCAAGAATAAAGATGAAACAAAGATTATGCTTTCTCTATTGCATACGGTTTCAATGGAACCGTCTGATACAAAGAGAATTCTTTTATTAAATCTAAACCGCTAGTTACAAATGAACCAATAAAACACTTTTTATACGTAGGACTTGGGCTCACATAGCCTTAACAGTCCCACGGCCCAACCCACAAGAATAAAGCCCAACATACTAACTGAGAACTAATAACTGAGAACTAATTAGTTTTCGACCTAAACACTTTAAATAACCGAGAACCCAAGTGTTCTCGGTCCTAAATAGTAAAACACCTATATGGATCACCAATATTTATTTGATAGCGTCAGTCTCATTATTATAGACCCAACAATCTCCCCCTAGACTGATGCTATCAAATGGTGTTCATAACATGAATGTAGCATTGTGATCTCCCCCTAGATTGTTGTTGGGTTGTTGGTGTTGTTTTGTTGAAAGTCTTCTTTTCTGCACTCTTAAACTCGGGCTTTTTCTTCTTCTATGGGAGTAAGATCCACATTTGAATCATCATCAGCATTCGCTTGATCATTTTCTAACGAAGATGTGAGAGGAGGATTCTCATATCTCTTTCTTTTCCCATCATTGTCTTCAAGCACGATCACATGTACTTCTGCATGTGTTTCATTTTCAGAACATGCAATCACATCAAGTTCTTCTGCCTCAGGTACATCTTCTCATCACGGTGCTTCATGCTTGTCAGCAACTGGAAATCATTCATCTTCAACCCCTGTTTCGTGATTCAAATCGAATTCTGCACATTCTCAAAACTTTGTAAGCAAACGTAAAATAAAACAGAGGATCCAGTATACACATGAACACCAAGTAAATCCAAGAATTTTCAATTGAAATTTTCAAAAGAAACTTGAATTTCATTAAATCTTTTGGATGATCGGTAAAACATCAAGAATGGTTGATTTTATAAAAATTAAAACTAAAAAGAAATTGAGCTAAAAATAACTAAATTTTTTTCGGGGGATTGAATCACTGTGATTTAGACTCAGGGACACTTATCAACACGGATCTACTCTAGTCGGTCCGGGCAATTGCCAGTATATTCGTCCACTTAAACTTATTGCCTTAGACCTTCTTATTTGACTGTCTGTGATTAATTTATCATGTTTTGGTGTATTAATTATGAACACTCAAGCAAGTCATAATCAAATCCTAGAATTATATGCGGTACACTCTATCATGCAAGCAGTTTCCCTACCACATATTTTCACGGTGTCTGTTCTAGATTTCTGAAACCTTAACTGGGACTTGATTGAGAAGAGAAAAGAATAGATCATTAAGAAATAGAGTGGTATAATATACAAATCAATTTGATTTCTCAAATGATATAGGTTTTGGTGTTTTGGGCTCTAGAGGGCCTCTTTTGTGTGCACATTGGCATCTTTCTTTTGGCGTTTTTGATCTACAGCTCGACAATGTACAGCTAGGTCAACATATATCTGGATGTAG
Source organism: Ambrosia trifida (assembly GCA_028751855.1). NCBI lineage: Eukaryota > Viridiplantae > Streptophyta > Magnoliopsida > Asterales > Asteraceae > Ambrosia > Ambrosia trifida. Next base: position 111,972,621 of record CM054129.1, read on the forward strand.
CAGAAGCTGACATTGCCTAACATCCCCAGGTCTTTGCTTACACAAAACAAAGGAGATACACGGGTTTTTCAGGAAAAAAATTCTGACCTAGAACACAGTGTGTATCGGGACGTCACACAAGCATTCAAATAAAAAATGTACCAATTCCAAGTGACGTTTCTTACTGAGGCCATATGATATCTTTAAGTGTGTCACTAGATCAGCCAATTTTCCAGTCGTCAGGACCAAGCCTACCGACACATCACCCTAGAGCCTAACAATTTCAATACTGGTATTACGTGTGTCAGCCTTTTTCACAAGTGATACAATAAAAACTATTTTTGTAGTTTTCTCTTTTTCATATGTTTTTGCATTTTTCTCATTTTCTCTTCTATCTCCCCCTAAATTTTGTACATAAATAAAATAAAACACTATTTTTGTATTTTCCTTACATATCTCCCTTCTCCCCCTAAATTTTGTGCATAAATAAAGGGAAAAGACAAATTTATGTATAAAATTTACCTAAAAATAAGAAAATCTTTTTGTTCTTTTCTATAACCATTCTCAAATAACGACCAATCAATCTTTATCAAAGTTTGTGCATCAAATTTAAATGTACCTGCCATGCTGACCTTACCTCCCTTATCTCCTTTGAAGGAAACATACTCTGTGTTAAAAGATGTAGAGGTATGTAACAGAGAGATGTCACCTAACATATGCTTGGAACAACCACTACCAACACACCAGTGGTTATTGATAATCCTCCTTGGCTGTCCCTGTATGAATAAGGAGATTAGTTAAAACTTGGTACCCAGGCCATCGCGGTCCTGGGCACTCCTGAAGCATCTATATAAGACACTTCCCTCAAGCACATGTCCTTATTCTCCTTTGGATCAGTTGCTGCTGCCGCCTTTGCTTTCCAAACTTGCTTAGGCTTAAGAACCGGTTTTTCTACTTTCGGAGTAGCAGCTTTCGGTTTCTTAGGTTGTTTAGACTTCTGTGGTTGAACAACCTTCCGTTTGCTCTTGGCAGCATTCCAGTCTCCATCAGACGGTTTGACTTTGGGATTTGCATTCTTCCTTGCCTTAGGTTTTTCATCCTTCATTGGCTTGGAGTAGAAGTTTTCCCTAGGCATAACCTTCTGATATTGTATGTAATAGGGCACATAAGGACGATGTGCGCAGTTTCTTGCAATGTGACCGGGTCTTCCACAGTTATAGCATGTCTGCTTCTTTGCATAAGGAGCAAGTCCCGGTCTGTTATATCCCACTGAAGAATGTGAGTGATGAGATCCGTTTGATGATTTGTTTGCAGGCTTCTTACTTTTTCTGCTCTGCTTAGAAGATCTTGAACACCCGTGTGAACAAGATTGTCTTTGCGATGTTGACTGTCTTTTAGCTTTCTGTTTGACTTCAGGAACCTGTTCATGAGAGTTAGCACAGCTAGTTTTTCTATGTGGTGGCACGTATTTATCAGTCGTGCCATTAACAGATAGCTCAGAAACACTCTTTTTCACATGTGGTTCAGCATCTGCAGATAAATTAAATTGTTTCACATAAACATCTGCATTATTAGTGCAAACAACATCATCCCCCTCAACCTTAAGCTCTACCTTAACTTCATCTGCACATGAGGTAGAAGCATCAGTAACATTCACACATTTAAAATCAGGGACTGTTGGCTTAACCACACCTGTGCCAACAGTCTTTGAATCAAACAAATTTTCTGAGTCAGATTCATTTGATGTTTCTGACTCAGTTGACGAACTTGAAAAGCTTTCAGAGTTTATAGATTTGGCAATGCTTTTAAACAACATAGATTCAATTGATCCTAACGAGGAATTCGATTTTGTTGAAGCTTTGTCAGCATCGTCAATGTCAGAGTTGTTATTTTCAGATTTAACATGGTTGCTCATTTCATCGCTTTCTGATTTAACAAACATAGCAATAGGAACATCACTAAGTGGAGCAACATACTTAGATTGTTTCATGTGCCCTTCTGGTTCAGCAATCTTAATTGGCACAGACTCAACCGGCTCTACCACTAACCCCTTTGGCTCTGTTATCTTTATGGGAACACTCTTTGCGAGTTCAACCACCAACCCCTTCCCATATTCCATATTTTTCTCATTTTCTATTTCCTCATCCGAAAGAGGCAACCCGGTGTAGTTGTGATTGTAGGGAGGTGCAATTTCTACAAAACCTATACCAGCTCCTTTGGTTTCCCTAAACCTGAGTTTTGAACTTATCATTTTCTCAACACGCTCATTAGAACAGTCAAATTTTCTAAAATGGAAATCGGCATTTTCAAATTTTGATTTCAAAGAATCTAGCTCAGCATCCCTATATGTCACACCCTCAAATTCCACGTGCGGGGTTTTACCGCGAGGCGCGTGACACACCAGGATCTCAGTCAACGATCACAATAAACATACAACAAACATGCATTCACATATATTTTTAAAACCAAAATATCATGCTTTGAGCCGTAAACCAGCAGCGGAAGCATTTCTTGTTTACAACCAAAAGACATATCATTGTTTACAAAACATTGTTTAATATGCTTCAAAATATTAGACGCTGTGCATGACTCCGTGCGCCTAGCCCATTGACTGCTACCTTAGCGACCTGAGAAAACATGCCAAAAATGTCAACATATAATGCTGGTGAGTTCACAGGTTTTCTTTTATAAAGTGTTGTCACAAGTTCACAAAGATCATTCCTGTTAATACTATGTCATAAGAACGTTAGCTAGACGTTAAGTGTTTTTACTACTACGGTTGGGAACCCATTACTAAACATGAACCAAAAGATGATACCAGCCCAGATGACCGGGCTACCGATGCCTCGGTAACCCGATAGGTAGAGACAATATGCACCCGTCCGGCCCCGCCGTCGGGTGGGGTTTGTGAGGCCCAATATATCTATCCACATTTCCCTCGTTGTGCGTTCCAGCACATTCATGGTTTCCCCCTGGGACTTTCCATAAAAGCCGTATAGTAACATAAAGTACCCATAGTATAACATGACCTTTAAATAGTTCGTACGAAGCATGTTTCTCCCCCGAAAGCAAAACAGTAAAAGTGGGGCTGTGAAACTCACCTTAGGTTGCGTTACTTGAAAATAGTTAAGTAGTTATGCTATGATAGCCCCAAATAGCGGCGACCTGTCATAAGATGTATATAAGTACCCGGACTAATAACCCGCAGGTTAAGTAGTCCCCGAATGTCCAGACCATAACCATAAACGTAAACGTTTGAAAACACCTTTGACTGTTAAACCGACCATACCAGACAAGACCCGACATCCCATTGGTGACCCGACATCCCACGTGCTAGGAAATACAAGACATCATGCAACATATGCAATTAAACACTTAATACGTGCAAGAGTTCGCCTGGTCTAGCACAATGTACAATTAACGCATAAACAGGTCTGAAAACGTGTTACTAAGTCATTGGGTGTATCCCGGGGTTCCTATCATGTTCCTAGGTGTCAAATCATATTCCGGGATGTCAAAATGCGTTTATGACAGCAGTACACGCGATTAGGAACTTAGCATGCAATTAGGAAAAGTCAACATGTGATTGGGTATGGTCAACAGGCAATTGTGAGGCTAATCGCCTACCTTAGCATGCGATTGAGGGGCTAATCGCATGCTAAGAGGGCTAATCGCCTACCTTAGCATGCGATTAGGAAAGCTAATCGCCTGCTAAGGAGGCTAATCGCCTACAGCTGCTGCGCGACGCAATTTCGCGCGTTTAACCCTCCAAATCAGATCCGAAACATGTGTAAACACCCAAAATCAAAACTAAACTATTAACCAACCCTCTCCAAGCAAAAACCCCCAATTTATCTCTGCTCTAACGAGCTCGGTGCGATTATTTCCAAAAACGGCAAAATACTAGGTTTCATTAACTAACCTTATCTTTCCTTAAATGGAAACAATCAGATTTCATCTCCTACAAGTTTGCAAATCAACATTTCTCTGTTTTAACACCTCCCTAGTGTAAATCCTAACAACATTCCATCATTAATCATACCATAATCATCCTAGATCTCCAAGAATCATTCAATTGGGTCAAAATACACATTTTCATCAAAACACAACAACAATAGCTCAAACTCTTAGATAATCATCCTAATAACCCCTACATAACAGAAGTACAACCATTTCATGGAAACATTCATGTTATAAACACCAAGAAGATCAACATATGCATGTAAACTTCACATATAGCAAGTATTATGGTGTAGACTTGTTTTAGAACTCTTTTCAAAGGGTTTTAAAGACACAAACTTAGCAAAACAAGGTCTGGACTTTTGGGGAACCAAAACAACAACTTTACAAAGGTTAGGGATGAAGAACACACCTTGGATTTTATCAAAGAAAGGTGTGTAAGCTTGGAAATGGTGATTTTTGTAGCAAAACAAGTTCCAGAGGTGTTCTAGGGTGTGTGGGTGGCTTAGGATCAGTTAGGGTTGCTCTAAGGGTGTTTGGGGAGTTAAGGGTTCTATTTATAGGTGTTTCTAGTCGTTTAAAACACGTCAGGAGATTGTGCAGCATTATCAGGCGATTAGGGCTGCTAATCGCCTACCCTATTGGCGATTAGGGCTCTAATCGCCTACCCAATCCTCCTAATCGCCTACTCTATAGGCGATTAGGGCTATTAACCCCCTATCAGCATGCAATTAGGGCTAATCACCTACAATATCATGCAATTAGGGCTAATCACCTACAATATCATGCAATTAGGGCTAATCACCTACAATATCATGCAATTAGGGCTAATCACCTACAATATCATGCAATTGCGTGTAATCATCGTTTTAACGTATGTAAACACGTATACACATACCGATAAGTCACATAATGATTATAAACATATAATACATGAAAACAAACACGTTCACACTCATTCACCAATTCCCGGGACTCGAGACTTGCGTGTATGTGCTAAACCCGGTGATTCCACGAATCACCAATCCTTGTACACATGGTTATGGACCGACTCCCGATGATCCCGCGGATCATCGTAACGACTCCCGATGACTCCCTAGAATCATCATAACGACCCGACTGATCTAGTTAAGTATGTAATAAGTATGACTCGCTAAGGTAGACTTACTAGTTTAGTCAACGTTACTAACCTGAGTTTGCCGGGTGTCACATCATCCCCCTGTTGAAAGAATTTTTGTCCCAAAAATTGCCCAAGGCCAAAAAGGAAGAGACGAAAGAGAAGAAAAATTTTCCGGTTGCCACATCATCCCCCTGTTGAAAGGAATCTCGACCCGAGATTCATTCAACTTCAGTAGAGACATGCCTTGATTCGAACGCACGTTTAGGAAATAAATGGGGATACTTAGCCTTCATCTGATGTTCCCGTTCCCATGTGAACTCCGGTCCACGATTTGAGTTCCAACGGACTTTAACAATGCGGAATTTACTCCGGCGAAGGCTACGGAACTTGTAGTCAAGAATTTGAACCGGTTCTTCCACAATACGCAGACGATCATCCACCTTGATCTCTTCGAGAGGAACAACCAAAGATTCATCCGCCAGACACTTCTTGAGGTTAGAAACATGGAAGACGTCATGAACGTTACTGAGTTCGGCTGGCAGATCAAGCCTATATGCTACCGGTCCAATCCGTTCCAGAATTGCGAATGGTCCCACATAACGAGGATTCAGTTTGCCCCGCTTCCCAAAACGTATAACGCCCTTCCACGGAGATACTTTCAACAAAACCCTGTCGCCAACCTCAAACTCTAAAGGTTTGCGACGACGATCGGCATAGCTCTTTTGACGATCCCGAGCTGCTGCCATGCGATTACGGATTTGTACGATCTTTTCGGAAGTCTCGTACACAAGTTCCGGGCCGGTGAGTTGACTCTCACCCACCTCGGCCCAACAAAGAGGAGACCGGCATTTCCGCCCGTAAAGAGCCTCGAACGGAGCTTCCTTGATGCTATAATGGTAACTATTGTTGTAGGAGAATTCCACCAACGGTAGATGACTCTCCCACCCCTTGCCAAAATCGATCACACATGCCAGGAGCATGTCTTCAAATGTTTGGATTGTCCGCTCACTTTGACCGTCAGTTTGTGGATGATAAGCTGTGCTCATGTCTAACTGAGTACCCAGGGCCTTATGCAAGGATTTACAGAAGTTAGAGGCGAACCGAGAATCACGATCAGAAATAATAGAGACAGGCACCCCGTGCCGAGAGACCACTTCCTTAAGATATAACCGTGCCAGACGCTCGAGGCCATCGGTTTCTTTGATAGCGAGGAAGTGCGCAGACTTTGTCAACCTATCAACAATCACCCAGATCATGTCACAACCACTGGGCGATTTCGGGAGTTTGGTCACAAAGTCCATCGTAATCCGCTCCCACTTCCACTCGGGAATTTCATGCTGTTGCAGAAGGCCGGACGGCTTTTGATATTCAACCTTGACCTTGGCACAGGTCAAGCACTTGCTCACGTATGAAGCCACGTCCGCCTTCATGTTCGGCCACCAATAAAGTATCTTTAAGTCTTGATACATCTTATCGGAGCCAGGGTGAATAGAGTACCGAGACTTGTGAGCTTCATCGAGAACGAGCTCCCTCAAGCCTCCAAATAAAGGAACCCAAATACGTTCAGCGAAATAGCGTAGGCCATCGGACCTGAGTTCAAGGTGGTTATCAGCACCGTGCATGGTTTCAGCCTTGAGGTTTTCCTCCTTCAAAGCTTCTTGCTGCGCCGAACGGATTCGATCAGGTAAGCCGGAATGGATGGTGAGCTGAAGAGCTCGAACACGACGAGGTTTAGCCGTTTCCTTCCTGCTCAAGGCGTCTGCGACCACATTCGCCTTGCCAGGATGGTATTTAATAGCGCACTCGTAATCATTAAGAAGCTCGACCTAGCGACGCTGCCTAATATTCAACACCTTCTGATCAAAGATATGCTGGAGGCTCTTGTGTCGGTGTAGATAGTGCACTTGGTACCGTACAAGTAATGCCTCCAAATCTTTAAAGCAAAGACTACAGCACCCAATTCCAGATCATGGGTGGGGTAGTTTTTCTCATGAATTTTGAGCTGACGAGAAGCATAGGCGATGACCTTCTCGCGCTGCATCAGTACACAACCGAGACCCCGGATAGAAGCGTCACAATAAACCACAAAATCGTCCGTGCCTTCAGGCAAGGACAAGATAGGAGCAGAACAGAGTTTAGCCTTTAACATCTGGAAGGCTGACTCTTGCGAATCACCCCAGTCGAACTTCTTGTCCTTCTGGGTAAGCGAGGTGAGGGGTTGAGCGATCTTCGAAAATCCCTCGATAAAACGACGATAATACCCTGCAAGACCCAGGAATTGCCGCACCTCAGATGGCGTCTTTGGTGCTTCCCAGTCTTTAATGGCTTCAATCTTAGCTGGGTCAACGTGAATTCCTTTCTCATTAACTACATGACCAAGGAACTGGACTTCACGCAACCAAAAGCTACACTTAGAAAACTTGGCGTACAACTGTTCCCGCCTCAGGAGTTCCAAAACAAGACGCAAGTGTTCCTGGTGGTCCATTTCGTTCTTGGAATAGACTAGAATATCATCAATGAAGACAATCACGAACTTATCAAGATAAGGCTTGCAAACACGGTTCATCAAATCCATAAAAATGGCGGGTGCATTGGTGAGACCAAAAGGCATGACCAAGAATTCGAAATGGCCATAGCGAGTTCGAAAGGCGGTCTTCGGAATGTCAGCTTCTCGAACCCTCAACTGATGGTACCCCGATCTCAAATCGATCTTCGAGTAGAAACTAGAACCCTGAAGTTGGTCGAATAAGTCATCGATGCGAGGAAGAGGATAACGATTCTTGATGGTAACCTTGTTCAATTCCCGGTAGTCGATACACATCCGTAGGCTTCCGTCCTTCTTCTTGACAAACAAAATAGGGGCTCCCCACGGGGACGAACTAGGTCGGATGAAACCCTTCTGTAACAGCTCCTGCAACTGGTTAGACAACTCTTGCATCTCGGGAGGTGCAATACGATATGGGGCTCGGGCAATAGGGGCCGCACCTGGAGCAAGTTCAATACCGAATTCGACCTGACGATAAGGCGGAAGACCAGGTAAGTCTTCAGGAAATACATCGGGAAAATCACGGACAACAGGAATATCTTCGATCTTCTTCTCTTCCTCTGACGAAACCGAAACAAGTGCCAGAATGGCAGAATACCCCTTCCGAAGATACTTATAAGCTTTCATACACGAAATGATACTCAAAGGTGTAACGACCGAACGAATAAACCTTCTATAATCTATAATTAATTAACATCTAATATTAATTATGTTAATCTGGCCCAATGGAATCGGCCCAATAAATTAAAGCCCACTCGATATTAAAAGCCCGTTAAAGCATTTTAGCCCAAAATATATTAGACTAACCATTGGACTCCATTTATAAAAGCCCAATACCCTTTGGCCCAACCTATTAAATTTACCTCGGCCCACAAGTCTTTCTGGCCCAATACCTAAAACCAAACCAACCGCCCATTCCCTGCTGCCTTTGTACGCAGCCATGCATACATATCCCTTACCCATTTGGTTAATACACAGAGGGTAAAAGATGAAAAGGTTACTGAGAGGGAGCGAGGTTTACGTAGAGAGAGTTATGTAGAGAGAGAGAGAGTTACGCAAAAAGAGAGAGAGAAGAGAGAGAGAACTGAGAAGTAGAAGATGAAGGGACGACCGGAGCTAGTCATCTTCTCCGGCGATGACTGACTCGACACCAATAATATCCAGTCACCACCTCTGGATAACCCCTGTATTCGACAACTATAACTCGCAACCATCAACAACCACCCGTTCAACATCACCGGTCACCTCTAACACTCCATCATCATCCTCGTCAACCGACTATATCCGGTTATTCATCTTCTCCGATGGTTCTGTTCGCCGGACGACCTTCAGTTCCGGTCATCACCAACAGGACCCTCACCTAAAGTCCCGATATCTTATATTCCTATCATTAAATATAACTTCTCTGGTTGTATTCTCCGATCAGTTAACAACCTATAACCTGCAACTATTCGTATTTCGGGTCACCCTCTCCGGTTGTCTTTTCCGGCACCGGTAGTCCCTCCGGAACCATCCTAACCACCATAATATCGTGTCCCAAGCTTTCCGTTACCTTCTCTGATCATGAAAGAAGATAAGCCAGCAAGGTGTTTCGAGCTCCATCTCCAGTGAACATCATAGTAAAACCATTACTTAGACTACCAATCTTGATACTAAATTCCGATATTCGATTCAGTTCACCGTTCATCTTCTCCAACCAGTCACGTCGTTCACAATTCTAGGTGGTTCCATGCAGTCTCAGGTAGCTCTATGCAGTTCCCGGTGGTTCCAGGTGGTTCCAGGCGGTTTCAGGTTGTGTCTCAGCAAGATTCAGCGAAAGTGATTCATGGATGTCGCAAACTGTTTGATTCAACTTACGTATGGAAACTAGAAGGTTACTAATTATTATTATTATTATATTTATAATTAGTATTATTATATTAAGCGTGATACGTGTGGGACGATAATATTAACCCGATAATATTAAACCGGATTACTATAAATATATATACAAGAATATATAATATTAAAGTAGAATATAAAAGAATATAAAATATAAAGGATTGTCCCCACGGTTATCACGTGCATAAAGCCTTGCACGCGCTAATGGATATAAAATATAATAGGTACAATATATTTGGAGAATATACCGTTGAGGAATAGACTACAGAACTTGGGAGAATATAATAGAGGTGAGTACATGACCCTTTCCCTTTTAAAGCCTTTGGGCTGATTACATGCTTGTCTAGTCGTTATCAAGTATTTTATACGATTTATATTATAAAAGTGTTATCGAGTTGTTAATAGAAATAATAGAACTCGGTCGAATAGAAATTACGTAGAGTGGATCCATTCGGTATCATAGAGTATAGCCTGGACCAATTAGAGGTTACAGGACCATTTATAATCGATCTATACTCACGGGAATATATTTATCTAAACCAAGTAGAGGTTTAGAACCACAATAAGCATTTGTATGGTGCTTCATCGATAATATATTCCACCCTAGAATGACCGAACTAAATAGAAAGAATTGTATGTTCGTTAAACTCGAGTTATTATTATAATATGTCTAAATTCGGCATGTCTCACTAGTATGAAAATACTAATGTACTTTAAGCATGTGGTCAGGTACTTATATGAAGTATTAAAGAGCAAGCCGAAGAATAGAAGATCTGGATAAGAAGAGGATACTATGATTACATTTTATATATTTTATCGATACTGAAATCCAGTTTAATGTAATCATTATCATTAAACCTGTTAATGCTAATCCGCTGCGCCACCTGGGTCGTTACAAAAGGGACCCCGCTCTTATCACCGTGCACCTACAGAATTTCTCCATCAGGGAGAGGAAGTCGAATGACTTTATCAAAACAAACGATCTCAGCATGATACAAAGACAACCAATCCATACCCACGACGACATCGAAACTACCCAAGGACACCGGCATAAGATCAATAGGAAAGGAATAACCCGACAACTCAAGGCGACACTCCCTAAGGACGTGCGTCGCTTCGACTTTCTTACCATTAGCCAATTCTATCAAGTACTTAGCCTCTAAAGGTGTAGGTACTCTATCAAGCAATTGACTAAACCCAAGAGATATAAAACTATTATCGGCACTGAATCGAATAAAACCGTAGCATAGCGATTATCGAGAAGAAACGTACCAGTAACAGTGTCAGGATCCTGTCGAGCCCCGCTCGAACCAATCACGAAGGCGCGAGCATTCCTGCCTCCGCCCCCATTGTTTCCATTACCCGACCCGTTCTTCCCAGCCTCGCCCTGCTTCAACTTGGGGCATTCGCGCTTGTAGTGACCAAGCTCACCACAATTAACGCACCCCTGTTTTCCCTGGTTTCCCTGGGGAGCAGCAACATGAGGAGCCGGAGTAGGTGTAGCAGGTGGGTTCCGGTTACCCTGGAGATTAACCCTGCAATCCTTTGCCTGGTGCCCAAGTTTATGGCACCTGTGGCAGCGGTTCCGGTCCTCGCAACGACCGTTGTGGTGAAATCCACACCGGTCACATTTCGGCAGTTTCCCAGTATAACCCCCCGGTTTCTGTTCAGTCGACGGTCCCCCAACATCAGACTTCCTCACCTGCTGAGGCTGAGCCGAACTCGAGCCTTTACCCACAACTTCCCACTTACGCTTGTTATTCTCAGGGGCCTTCACAGTAGCGCCTCGATGAGTCAAGACCCCTTCAGACACCTTCATATTGGTCAGCCTGTGAGCCGACCGAACCACCTCAGAATAAACAGTGAGATTACCCGCAGCTACCAATCCCGCAATCTCCGGTACCAACCCAGCAACATAGTGTTCAATCCTCCGGTATTCTGGTGCGTGCAAATCAGGGCACAACACCGCCAACTCATTGTGCCTAGCAGTGTAAGCTTCAATCTCAGACCCCACCATCTTATGATTCCAGACTTCGTGCTCAAGTTTCTGGATCTCATCCCTCGGGCAGTACTCGTTTTTCAACAACTGAACGAACTCTGTCCAGGGCATAGCGTGAGCTTCCCCAATACCCATGGTCTGGGTGGTGGAGTTCCACCAAGTCAGAGCTTGACCCTCCAGGGTCGCAAAAGCATATTTCACCCGGTCGCCTTCCGGGCAGCTGCACATTGAGAAAACCGATTCAATTTTCTCCAACCAGCGGAGCAGTCCCACTGCCCCTTCAGTTCCACTAAAGTTATGGGGCTTGCAATCCATAAACTTTTTGTAAGAGCATTGGGGTGGAGGGGAATTGACAGCACCACCTGGAACAGACACACAGGTGAAAATCAAGAAAAGGTACAGTACCCAAGAACAAGATAGGATAGGTGAGAATTGACGTACCACCCATAGCATTATGAGCAGCTTGGAATGCAGCCAAAGCAATATTCACATGCTGCTGCATCAGGTTATCCAACTCCGCTTGGGTCATATTAATGTTCCCACGGCCACCGTCGCCACCACGGCCGCCAGCACGACCGCCAGCACGGCCGCCTCTGCGACCTCCACGAGCTCCCGACATCTTCTGTCACAACATAAAACAAAAAGATTTAGGCTTGCCCGTGGTATAACCCATTAGGAATTTTTAAGGAACTAGACCGAGCCCAGTTCGGGTCCATCCGTTCAAGCACAAAGGCCGCTAGGGATCCCATGCATCACAGTTTATAATCTCGTGTGCACCCGACATGATAAACTGTTCTACATGGTCCTCCAGGCGTGCTTTAAGTTTGAAGTTCAAGTCACCGGACACTGGCGCCCAATCACGGTATTATCATAGGTATAAGTACAAGATAGTATGCATAAGAACAAGCGTGTCCATTAGGGCATAGAAGGGAGATGTCCGAATCCCTGGACAGATCTCAAGAGTACGCCGAAGCTACCCCAATGTACACCGCCGTCAAGAAAGTTTAATAGTATATCGTTCGCCATCGAGTTATAGTAAAGATGAGTCAAGAAATAGGATGATAAAGAGTAAACAGATGATGTAGCGTAGAAGATGATGAAACCGACACCCCCGACAAGTCATGTTGTTACCCACTTGTTAAGACTCGACTATTTGTGACCGTCTAGTGTGTGCGACTCAGTTATAGACTAGACTTTACATGCAGTCCTAGTTCACGATAACCGTTGGCTCTGATACCAATCTGTCACACCCTCAAATTCCACGTGCAGGGTTTTACCGCGAGGCGCGTGACACACCAGGATCTCAGTCAACGATCACAATAAACATACAACAAACATGCATTCACATATATTTTTAAAACCATAATATCATGCTTTGAGCCGTAAACCAGCAGCGGAAGCATTTCTTGTTTACAACCAAAAGACATATCATTGTTTATAAAACATTGTTTAATATGCTTCAAAATATTAGACGCTGTGCATGACTCCGTGCGCCTAGCCCATTGACTGCTACCTTAGCGACCTGAGAAAACATGCCAAAAATGTCAACATATAATGCTGGTGAGTTCACAGGTTTTCTTTTATAAAGTGTTGTCACAAGTTCACAAAGATCATTCCTGTTAATACTATGTCATAAGAACGTTAGCTAGACGTCAAGTGTTTTTACTACTATGGTTGGGAACCCATTACTAAACATGAACCAAAAGATGATACCAGCCCAGATGACTGGGCTACCGATGCCTCGGTAACCCGATAGGTAGAGACAATATGCACCCGTCCGGCCCCGCCGTCGGGTGGGTTTTGTGAGGCCCAATAGATCTATCCACATTTCCCTCGTTGTGCGTTCCAGCACATTCATGGTTTCCCCCTGGGACTTTCCATAAAAGCCGTATAGTAACATAAAGTACCCATAGTATAACATGACCTTTAAATAGTTCGTACGAAGCATGTTTCTCCCCCGAAAGCAAAACAGTAAAAGTGGGGCTGTGAAACTCACCTTAGGTTGCGTTACTTGAAAATAGTTAAGTAGTTATGCTATGATAGCCCCAAATAGCGGCGACCTGTCATAAGATGTATGTAAGTACCCGGACTAATAACCCGCAGGTTAATTAGTCCCCGAATGTCCAGACCATAACCATAAACGTTTGAAAACACCTTTGACTGTTAAACCGACCATACCAGACAAGACCCGACATCCCATTGGTGACCCGACATCCCACGTGCTAGGAAATACAAGACATCATGCAACATATGCAATTAAACACTTAATACGTGCAAGAGTTCGCCTGGTCTAGCACAATGTACAATTAACGCATAAACAGGTCTGAACACGTGTTACTAAGTCATTGGGTGTATCCCGGGGTTCCTATCATGTTCCTAGGTGTCAAATCATATTCCGGGATGTCAAAATGCGTTTATGACAGCAGTACACGCGATTAGGAACTTAGCATGCAATTAGGAAAAGTCAACATGTGATTGGGGATGGTCAACAGGCAATTGTGAGGCTAATCGCCTACCTTAGCATGCGATTAGGAAAGCTAATTGCCTGCTATGGAGGCTAATCGCCTACAGCTGCTGCGCGACGCAATTTCGCGCGTTTAACCCTCCAAATCAGATCCGAAACATGTGTAAACACCCAAAATCAAAACTAAACTATTAACCAACCCTCTCCAAGCAAAAACCCCCAATTTATCTCTGCTCTAACGAGCTCGGTGCGATTATTTCCAAAAACGGCAAAATACTAGTTTTCATTAACTAACCTTATCTTTCCTTAAATGGAAACAATCAGATTTCATCTCCTACAAGTTTGCAAATCAACATTTCTCTGTTTTAACACCTCCCTAGTGTAAATCCTAACAACATTCCATCATTAATCATACCATAATCATCCTAGATCTCCAAGAATCATTCAAATGGGTCAAAATACACATTTTCATCAAAACACAACAACAATAGCTCAAACTCTTAGATAATCATCCTAATAACCCCTACATAACAGAAGTACAACCATTTCATGGAAACATTCATGTTATAAACACCAAGAAGATCAACATATGCATGTAAACTTCACATATAGCAAGTATTATGGTGTAGACTTGTTTTAGAACTCTTTTCAAAGGGTTTTAAAGACACAAACTTAGCAAAACAAGGTCTGGACTTTTGGGGAACCAAAACAACAACTTTACAAAGGTTAGGGATGAAGAACACACCTTGGATTTTATCAAAGAAAGGTGTGTAAGCTTGGAAATGGTGATTTTTGTAGCAAAACAAGTTCCAGAGGTGTTCTAGGGTGTGTGGGTGGCTTAGGATCAGTTAGGGTTGCTCTAAGGGTGTTTGGGGAGTTAAGGGTTCTATTTATAGGTGTTTCTAGTCGTTTAAAACACGTCAGGCGATTGTGCAGCATTATCAGGCGATTAGGGCTGCTAATCGCCTACCCTATTGGCGATTAGGGCTCTAATCGCCTACCCAATCCTCCTAATCGCCTACTCTATAGGCGATTAGGGCTATTCACCCCCTATCAGCATGCAATTAGGGCTAATCACCTACAATATCATGCAATTAGGGCTAATCACCTACAATATCATGCAATTAGGGCTAATCACCTACAATATCATGCAATTAGGGCTAATCACCTACAATATCATGCAATTGCGTGTAATCATCGTTTTAACGTATGTAAACACGTATACACATACCGATAAGTCACATAATGATTATAAACACATAATACATGAAAACAAACACGTTCACACTCGTTCACCAATTCCCGGAACTCGAGACTTGCGTGTGTGTGCTAAACCCGGTGATTCCACGAATCACCAATCCTTGTACACATGGTTATGGACCGACTCCCGATGATCCCGCGGATCATCGTAACGACTCCCGATGACTCCCTAGAATCATCATAATGACCCGACTGATCTAGTTAAGTATGTAATAAGTATGACTCGCTAAGGTAGACTTACTAGTTTAGTCAACGTTACTAACCTGAGTTTGCCGGGTGTCACACTATAGAATTCCGAGAACAGAAACAAGTCTCCGGGAACCAAGCTAAATTCATGAACCAAAGCAAAAACCCGAGAACCACTTGTAAATCCGAGAACAAATCTTGAAACCCGAGAACAGTTTAAATTTCTGAGATCGCTACAGAATCCAAAGACTTAAGTAGAATGCCGAAAACTTGAACTGTAATCCGAGAACTCGAGATGTAATTTGAAAACTTGAAATGTCAGAAAGCTTGATCTAGTATCTTCGAAAACTTGATGTCGAAAACGTTATTAATTCACCTAGGTGATTTGTAGCTTGCAATAAATTCTCAACAATAATACTAGAATGAATTGATTTCTTGTAAAAGAAAATAAACCGGGAACATTGAAGACACAAATTTGAGAACTCCGAAACCCATGAGCCAATCAAACCAAACTAAACCATGAATCTATTCTTGAAAAAAAATGTTGAGATCCTTGAAGATATTGTTTCCAACTAACAATCCGAAAATAATAACTTGAAATCCAAAAATAACCAGTTCCCAAAAATCAGCGATTTAAACCTTGAAACAATCCTGATGATCCCGATGAAGATTTTCAATGTATTCTTTTTTTTTTCAACTAACAAATTATATGGAATCCTTCTTTTCTTTTCTCGTTGTATATTGTTGTTGAATAAAGTAACCACAATAAGATACAAAAATAAAATCAAAATAGCATACTTGAAATTAGTGTTGTGTAGGACCTTTTGATTGGCTACGAGCTCTGAATCCTAAAACTCGGATCTTGAATCTTTGATATCGAACCGAGCCTTGAATGACTTCAATGGCTCTGATACCAATTGTAAGTCCCGAACAAATACCCGATATCAAGTAATCACAATCAAAGGCGAAAACAATGATTGTGATGATTCAAGAATAAAGATGAAACAAAGATTATGCTTTCTCTATTGCATACGGTTTCAATGGAACCGTCTGATACAAAGAGAATTCTTTTATTAAAACTAAACCGCTAGTTACAAATGAACCAATAAAACACTTTTTATACGTAGGACTTGGGCTCACATAGCCTTAACAGTCCCACAGCCCAACCCACAATAATAAAGCCCAACATACTAACTGAGAACTAATAACTGAGAACTAATTAGTTTTCGACCTAAACACTTTAAATAACCGAGAACCCAAGTGTTCTCGGTCCTAAATAGTAAAACACCTATATGGATCACCAATATTTATTTGATAGCGCCAGTCTCATTATTATAGACCCAACAAGGGCGGAGCAAGATCGGCTGCCTATGCGGGTCGGTTTAGTGCGTCGAAAGATCGTTCATGGGTCGGATATCTACTGCTTATGCGAGGACTCCCCTGAATCTGCAGATCACCTATTTATTTCCTTTTTCACGGCTGCAAATTTATGGTGCAAGATCAGTTCATGGTGTAAAATGAAGCCGGTTTTTGCTTTCACTTTCCGTGACCTTTTGAGTATTCACAAGGAGAATGGAACTAGCAAGCTCAAGGAAAAGGCGATTCAAGTTGTGGTGCTTGCGACATGTTGGGCGATATGGAAAGCAAGGAATGAAAAGATCTTTAATGGTAAACAATTGAATTTGGAAAAAGTATTGAGTGAGATCAAAACATCTTCTTTCTTGTGGGTTGAAGAGACATGCTTGGGAGTGGGATAAATGGAAGAAATTTGAATTTTGAAATATTGTATTAGGCGTTTTGGGTTGTAAGTTTGATTGACCTCTTTTGAGCACCTTGTTCATAGAGGTCTTTCTAAATATTTTGATGATGAATGAAGTGAAATTTGCCGTTCAAAAAAAAAAAAAAAAAACTACGGTACTCATCCCTCACATATCAAAGTTGCTAAATCTATGTTTGTATAATAGTAAATTACTTTCTAAAGATATTTATATGGTCAAAAGTGTTACTCGAAAACTATTGAATCGTTCGAAAGGCTAAAAAGATGTTATTTGTAAGAAACGGGTTCACTTTTTATCGTAATCGTAATAATAATAATAATAATAATAATAATAATAATAATAATAATAATAATAATAATAATAACGAGACTCTAGTTATTCGTAGAAAATATACAAGTACAATACCGGTTACAAAATTACATGAAATTGAATGTAAAATACAAATTACAATTTACATGTACCAATATTGATTCAAGCCGGAGTTTTTGAAGAATCTTCAACCGTACACTCTCGTCAAAACGTCCCGCTGCAAGAACAAGCAAACCAAAATATTGATGATTTTGGTTGAGGCACGTGTTTGACACGCTTCCCTTAAAACAGACTTTGCGCCTTTTCTCAGACGGTCTCTCTCTTCCGTAATATGTCGTTCGTAAAACAAGTTAAAAAGGACAAACACAAGTGCACTTCAATAACAACTAATCAATAAACAAATTGTGAAGTCATGTTGAAGAAAAGCAATGGTTAAAAAACAAGCCCTCAAGAATATAATTTATAAAAACAACATGAAGCTTATATAAGAAAAGGTTTTTCAAACGGGGAACAAATCAACCAAATGGTTTCACACAAATTGGATGGTGGTCAACTTAAGTAAGTGAGACAAACACATTGACACGACCTTAATTAATAGTTTGTGGTCTACATTTGGGTCTAATACGTAGCGTGCCTGCATGTATTTAATTTTCTAATCCATTTTTTTTTTGAACGATAATTTTTCTAATCCAATTAGACGTAGCTTTGCAACCCCATTGTAAGGGTTAAGGGAAATTTCTTACTAAGCATCTTAACTCATTACGTGTAAACTATTTCAACATTTGTTCACCCACTTATCTACATCTGCATCTACATCTACATCTACATCTACATCTACACTATATAATAAAAGAAAACAATTGGTAGACACATGTCATCTATTTAGACCATCTACATTTTAGTTTTTCCTCATTTTTCTCTCATATTTAATACATATTTTTTGCTTAAATGTAATATCATATCAAAAAACAAATGAGTTTAATATGAAATTAATTATTAGTTTTTTAAATACACTTATATTTTTACTTAAAAACTTCACTAAATTTAAAAGTATGTTCATTAAAATATTAAAAGAGAAGATTAATGATGGTAATCATTTTTATAAGTGATTTCTTAAAATTTTTAATGTGGTTGGGGTAAGAAAATATAAATATAATATGTTAAATAAATGTTTTGACAAGTGTATGTGTTAACAAACTATATTATTTTTATTTATTAATATAATGTACGGGTTTATTCAACCATGTAATTCATACATGTTTTAATAACATTTTTACTTCTAATTATATAACACTTCATTTATTAACCCGTGTAATACACGGGATTATATCCTAGTATACATATATAGGGAAACTTTTACCGATTTCCTAATTTCAAGTTCTATTCACACTACTTTGAGCATTGATATCACATTTACGATAGTTTCATTAATTTTCTTTAGACAAATCTTAACTCGGTTTGAAACTCTCGTAGTGGAGAACATAACCTCATAAATTATTTGTTTTATATCTCAAGTATAAAATACTTTACTAATTGACAATTTGTTATGTTTTTTTTTTTGCTAAAATCATATGATCAAATGGTTACAGCTCAAGTACTTATACACAGTAGATCGAGTTCAATAAAGGTTCACATATAGTACATGTTTAGGATTATGATACAGCAAATATCAGTAAAGAGGGTGTTTCTGGTGTGTGATTAATCGAAGAAGCCAGAGTTTGTTGATGAGAACCGGCGAGATCTTAATGTAGGTGATGAGTGTGATTATCATTTATCAATGGGCTTCTAATAGTCAGTTGATCGACACAATGTTGGAAAATAATGATTTGTCACATGAGGGAAGAGGTGAACTGGGGGTGATATATCAACGTTAGAATATCGGGGTTGACTAGCTTAGTCGAACCTTTAATAATATATAACTTTTAGAGTAAATTCATTTTTGAGTCCCTGAGTTATCTTGATTTTAACTAGTTGAGTCCAACATTTTCATTTTTAACATTCTGAGTGCTTGTGTTTAATTTTTGTTATGGTTTGAGTCCAATTTTCTAACTCTGTTAGATTTTTTCTGTTAATATTTATGAAATGACCAAAATACCCCTACCATTAAAAATAAATAATTATTAAAATACTTTATTATATATATTTAATAAACAACCCATTACATATCTCAGTCATTTACACATATCTTGTGAGAGAGAGAGAGAGATCTGAGAGAGTAATAGAGAGAGAGAGAGAGAGAGAGAGAGAGAGAGAGAGAGATGCCTGGGGACGGTGGTTGGCCGGAGAAGACGAATGGTTGGCCGGAAAGATTATGGGTCAGTTGCAGGTGGGGACGGTGGTTGGCCGGAGAAGACGAATGGTCGGGGTTAGGGTTCAGGTGGTGGCAGGGGTTAGGGTTCAGGTGGTGGCAGGGGTTACGATGGCAGGGGTTACGATGGGAGGTGGTTGGGGGTTAGGGTTCGATGGCAGGGGTTATACCCGATTAACAGAGGAAAACGAGGAGGTGGTTGGGGGTTACGATGGCAGGGGTTATACCCGATTAACAAAGGAAAACGAGGAGGTGGTTGGGGGTTAGGGTTCAGGTGGTGTGGTAGTGGTGGTTTATGGTGTGGTGGATGGGTGAAGAAGAAAGTGTGTGTGTGAGAGAGAGAGTGTGTGTTATTATATATTATATTTTATTTATGCATTAAAGACTTGTACGTTATACCTTATGCATTACAGAGTTGTACCTATGTGTAAAACGACTGAGATACCCTTATAGTTAACTGACTTGGTTAACGACGTTAGAAAATTGAACTCAAACCATAACAAAAATTAAACACAAGCACCCAGAATGTTAAAAATGAAAATGTTGGACTCAACTAGTTAACATCAAGATAACTCAGGGACTCAAAAAGGAATTTACTCTAACTTTTAAATGCTTTCATTTTTAATTCTTTATCAATATACTTTAATCTTTTTATTTTAGAAAATCAGTTTAAATTCCTTTGAAATGCTAATAATATTCCATACTATATTTGTCACACCCTCAAATTTCCACCTGCGGAGTTCTACCGCGAGGCGTGTGACACACCAGGATCCAAGTCAACGGTCACAATAAACGACGTCTAAATGTGAAAACATACGTAAACAAAACCATGCATAAGTTTAAAACCAACATTCAACAGTGCGGAAGCATTTAAAGTTTACAAAAGTCATGCATAAATAAAACATAAGTTCAAAAGTTCATGATTCCAAAACGTGCAGATGAGACCCTAGACGCGAGACGACTCCAGTGCGACCATGTGCGCCTATCCGACAGCTGCTACCTTAGCGACCTGAGAAAACATGCTAAAAGAGTCAACATATAATGCTGGTGAGTTCACAGGTTTTAAATAAACGTTTAAAGTGTTCCATCGAATACCGTTACCATCACAATTACTACTATGCTTATGAGAACGCCAAACCAGGCGCAGAATGAGAACGCCAATCACCGGCGCAGAATGAGAACGCCAATCACCGGCGCAGAATGAGATACTCATACGGGTGAAACCATTACTGACTAAGCCGAGTGTTACCCTGTTTTGTTAGAGACAATATGCACCCGCCCGGCCTCCAGCCGTCGAGTGGGGTTTGTCAGTCCCCAATAGCGCTATCCATATTTCCCCGCCATATACCCATGTTAGTGGTTTCTAGGGATTTTCAATGATCCGTATAGTACGATAAGTGAGCCATAGTATAATGTGATAACGAGTCATAAGTCATAAAAGAGTTTGTAAGCATGTTTCTCACCCCGAAAGTAAAAACTGTAAAATGTGGGGCCGTGAACTCACCTTAAGTTGCGTATTCCGTTTAAGAGTAAACCGTATGCGTGATATGAGTAAACCGTCTGTGAGATATGATAGCCCCAACTATTGGCGACCTATCATAAGATATGTGTCAAGTTAGACTAATAACCCATCGGGTTCATTAGTCCCTAAGTCCAGTCCATGACCATTATGTGTCCGAAAAGCATGTTTAACCGACAACCAGACAACGTAAGACAAGACTCGACATCCCATTGGTGACCCGACATTCCACGTGTTAGATAAATACAAGACAACATGCCACATATGCAATTAAACACTTAATACGCGCAACAGTTCACCTAGTCTAGCATAATGTCTGATTAACGCATAAACAGGTCCGAATACGTGTTACTAAGTCATTGGGTGAATCCCGGGGTTCCTATCATGTTCCTAGGCGTCAAATCATGTTCCGGGATGTTAAAATATACATACAGCAGCATTACACGCGATTAGGAATCAAACTAGCAATTAGGAAAAGTCAACACGTGATTAGGGTGGGTCAACAGGCGATTACAAGGCTAATCGCCTATTATACACACGATTAGGCCTCTTATTCAGGCGAGTACACCCCTAATCGCTTATAGCATCATGCGATTAGGGTGCTACTCGCCTGTTGCAGCTGGACAATGCAATTTCGCGCGTTTAACGCTCCAAATCAGATCCGAAACATGTAAAAACATCCAATAATTATCCTAACACATTAACAAACATATTTCAAGCAAAACCCCTAAGTTTTCATCATTCTAACAGTCCCGAATGCAAGCGTTTTCCTAAAATGGCAACTTAGCATGTAAACATCACATCAACATGCAAGAACTTGCCCTAAATAGCAAATATCCAGATTAAATCACATAACCACGTTGTCCGATAGCATCCTACTGTTCTAGCATCATCCTATAACAAACCCTAACATCATTCAATCAACAACATACCTCATATCATCCTTAATCATTCAAAATCCTTCAAATGGGTCAAGATATCAAATATCAACAATACACAACCACAACCATTCAAACTCCTAGGATATCATCATACTAACTTATATCAGCAATAAACATCATAATAACATAAGAACAACCATGATTCAATCCTAAAAATCCTATCTTTAAACACATATAGCACATATAACACATGTAAAGGTGTGGGTTTGTTTAAAAACGGTTTTAAATGGATTTTCAAAGATAAAAACATTTATAAGTCAGGTCTGGACGTTTAGGGAGTAAAACATAATCATTTAAAGGTTTGGGTTTGAAGAACACACCTTGTAATCAAGAGGTGATGATGGAATAAGCTTGAAAATGGTGATTTTGATGCAAAAACGAGTTCCAGAGGGTGTTTGTGTGTTGGGTTATGTTATGGGACGGCTAGGGTTGCACAAATGATGTTTTGGAGGTCAAGGGTGGTATTTATAGGCGTTTTTGGTCGTCCAGCACGTATCATGCGAGTATGCAGACTTACACGCGATTAGGGAGCCTAATCGCATGACTGTTCATGCGATTGGGGCCTAATCGCATGAACAGTTGTGTGATTAGTCCCCTACTCGCTAGTAAGCATCCCCTACTCGCCCCTATATCATGCGATTAGGCTATCCCACCCAGCCTAATCGCCTATAGCCCCTGTGTTTGTGTGTTTTGCGCGTTAAACCCCGTTTTAACACATGTTAGCACATATTCACATACCGACAAGTCACATAATGATTGTAAACATATAATGCATGATAAATAACACGTTCCCGCCCGATCACCAATTCCCGGGACCCGATATTTGCGTATGTTAAAACCCTAATGATGTGCGACTCGACTCGACCGACCATGTTATGTGTAACGTATGCGCGACTCGCTAAGGTAGACTTACTAAGTTTTCAAAAGTTAGTTACCGAAAGTTGCCGGGTGTCACAATATTTCTAATTCACTTTAATAAATCATTTAGAACTATGTTTATTTAAATTAATTTAATGCACTATTTATTTAGAATATATATCATCCAAATAAGAATTTCATTTTTTATTCTTTTTATAGTTTTAACTGATGTATTGCTATATCAATAATATAAAAATTAGATTATCAAATTTGTTTTGTTGTTTTTACACAGAACAAAAACACCAGCAATAATGAATGGTTTGTTAGCTAGACAACCAGGAGATGAATCAAAATAAAGTAATATACTTATGTTTTAAAACATACATACTTCATTGTATATATATATGATTATAACATATTTTTGGTATATAATATAATTAATCTCTATTTCATTTTAAATTTGATATAGAACATGTTAAATTAGAGAGAGAGAGAGAAAAGTTTGCATGAAAATAAGTTGCCTACAAGGTAGGGTGTTTGTGGTGACAAGACGAGAGTTTATCATCTTTCAATTGAAAATGGAGAGACAAAATAAACAAACCTGACGAATGCGTGTTCAAATAACAGCCATCCATCAGAAGCTAGTAAAGAGAAAAAGAATGCATGCATGCATGCTGCATATAATATATATGGCCTCTGGTTGGATATATATGACGAGTCCAATTCCACTTTCCACAAATGTATACTAGAAAAGAGTATGCATCCAACCAATCATTACACCCAATTTCGTTAACCATCAAACCAATTTCACATCTTACTTTCTTTCTGTGTGTTTTTGGGCGCTTTTGTTTTCTACCAACACACACTCATGCATCTTACTTTCAACAATTAAAATATATTTGTACACTATACAAAGTATTGTTAAGAAATTCATTAGAATACAGTTAACTTGGCGAGTATTATATGTACACGTGATTATAATTATGCAAAATATGTGTTTGGATACAAAAGTCATATTTGGTGAGAAGTGTGAGAAGCAGTGCCGCAACTTCCTAGTTTAATTATTAGTTTGAGTTTAATATCTATGTTGCATGATAAAATTAAATTGAGGAATAAGACAAGAACACATGTATATTTATAAATTACAAGGGAGATAAGGGCACCTATGAGCACCACTAATCAGGTTTACTATCTGAATTGGCAACATTGCCGTCACCAATGTGGATATCGATTTTGGTAGTTAATAGTATTTTAGTTATTTACAGTATTTTAACCGCATCATTTTTGTTTGCCTTTTCAACAATTAAACCAAACATGATGTTTCACTTAATTATAAAATAGGTAACAATGTAAAAAAGTTACCGTATTGTATTCACCGATGAATACACAAGACCATGCTAAGAATGCATATGTAGTGTATGCACCAATACGTATACAAAAGTTGGTAATACATACTGTATGCTTCCATGCATGCACTATACTGTTAATTCTTGTACTCATTTGTGATATTGTTACCGTGTGAAATTTCTATATTGTATAGTGTTTTCAAATTGTTAGTATTTTAGTTATTTACCGTATTGTATTCACCAATGAATACACAAGACCATGCTAAGAATGCATATGTAGTGTATACACCAATACACGTATACAAAAATTGGTAATACATACATTATAATAGTATAATGTATGCATCCATGCATGCACATTTAATTGTTGCACTTATTTCTGATATTGTAACTGTGTGAGATTTCTAAATCATGTAGTGTTTCCAAATTGTTAGTATTTTAGTTATTTACAGTATTTTAACCGCATAGTTTTGTTTGTCTTTTCAACAATTAAACCAAACATGATGTTTCACTTAATTACAAAATATGTCACAATGTAACTTTTCTTATCTTGCGGATCCAACGACCCAATGACCTATGTATAGTCCTGATTAATAGTTCTTAAATTTTGAATGGTTACACAATAAACTTACCTATATATACACTTGCACGTAACAAATATGTGATTTCGGCACTAAACCACTAATTATCCAAGATGGTAATATTGTTTCACATTATAATCTAATCTACATCTTATGTAAGTTGTTTGTACAATATAAGACTATAAGAGCTACAAAAATATGGTAACCGACGATTTGAAACCGTTTTCATGCTATGATGAAGACAATCTTTCATCTTGTTGTGGTCAATTTGATCAAATAGTAATCGTGTCTAACCTATATATAACTAGAAGATGTGGTTTATGTCTTATAAAACAATAGATATTATTATAGTTACCGTTGAGTGAACTTATTTATTGTATGACAAAGTTGTTATACGAACAAGGAAATGAGTAGGGAGAAGGCAGGGATTGTAGTGTAATTACCATAAAAGGAAAGCCAGGAAGAGTCTTATCTATGAAGAGACACTACACTAAAAGCCAGGAAGTGTCTTATCTTTGGTTCATGAAGGGACACTACAATTGAATATGTAGTATGGTTAATAATTTTATATACAAATATTTAATTTATCATATCTTTTGTTAGAAATGAAATTAGTATAAACAAATTACTTGTAAATATTTTATAGTAGATACTAAACAAAGAACTTCCGCACACCAGTACACCAACCAAATCTAAAGTAATGATCATAAGTGACAAAAATGTATTTGATTAATTTGTCACGTCATTAAGTGAATTTAATATAGACTAAATATTTAACAATGAATTTAGTAGATACCAAGTGAAGAAATTTTGCAAGCCATGACAACAGCAGTAGCGAAGCTTGAAAAAAAAATTTCGTGGCCCTGAAAGTTATGGGACCTTTAAAACGGTTGGGGCCAGACTTAAAACGTATAGCATTTTTGGACAAAAACGTATAAATTTACAGTACGGAGGAAAAAAACGCCAGAGACAGAGGCGAAGGATGTTGACACGGCCAGGGGTGGCCCTGGCCCCCTGTTTTTTAGCGCAGTAGTATAAATTTGCAATTTTTGTAGGTAAATCAAGTCCGGGTTGAGTCCGGCCCCGGCCAATTTACCACTACCGATTGAAAAAATTGAGTCTGGCCCCTTCCGATTCGAGAACCAAGCTTCGCCCCTGGCCAGAGACCGAAGCACCTCCGGCCCAACTATCCTTCACCCATGAACGTACGAAAGTATTTATCTAAAATAATATACATAAGTGAAAAAAACAAAAAGAAAAATAAATAATATTTGAAAACTAGAAATTTTATGTTTCTTTTTAAATTATTTGGACATGCAAGTGTTTTTGCTTTTTTATGTGAATACAGTAACTTTAATTACCACTAAAACAAAATATTTTAACATGTAATTAAATAAACGCTTGCGATAGGCATGTCACCTTAATGTTGTATTTTGATTATAATAAGGTTTGTATTAAATATATATAGGGAAAAGTTAATTTGAGAACACTTATATTTCGTATGAACCGTGAGAACGGCATCTAAAACCATTCAAATTCAAAATTTCTTTTTACACTTGTCTTTATTACTAAAATACAATATCAAAAACACAATTTACGTGTAAAAATTCAAACGTATACGAAAATAATTTGTTTTTACACATGTGTAAATTTACTGTTTATACATGTGTAAACTGTTTTATTTACACATGTGTAAAAAGTTAATTTGAAAGTGTTTTTGCAAGAAAAGATGAATTATTTGAAAAGAAAATTCATTTATTAATGTTGTATTTTGATTATAATGAGGTTTGTATTAAAAAAAATTGATTTTGATTAATTTTTTTACTTGTCCTCACGGTTCTCACAATATTTAGCGTTCTCAAGATAACCTTCCTCTATATATATACACACACACATATATATATATATATATATTCTAAATTATCTTATATGTTTAAAATTGGGGTGTAAGTAAACGAGCGAAGCCAAAGTCGAGCTCTACTTGTTTAACTTATAAGAGCTTAAGTTTAACTCGTTTTAAATTTTATTTATAAAGCTTGGGCTTAACTTGGCCTCGGCTTATTTATTATTTGACAATTAATTTATATATATTTATAATTATTTTTATAACCTTATATATAATAATAAATATGATAATAATATGTATTTAGTATATTATTTAAGAGTTGTATAAATAGGGGTTGGTTATGTAAACACCCCCATTCTTTATTAACGTAGACCTTTCTGCGATCCCTTCAAATATTGTCTTTGGTTGCGAGCTTATGTGTCACGTATAGAGTTATATGTGACGTATAGGATGACACAACCAATATTTTCCCCTAAGTTTGCCACATTCTTGCTTGAATCATGGCTATACTTGTCGTATAGAGCCATACAATATATATTAAATTGATCTTTACCCTTTTTTTCATACATTTTTATATAATATTTATTTTGTTAACCAAATTTGTAAATTGAAATCGAACTATAAAACATTTAAACAAGCAATCAAACAAACTAAGCATATATACTACTTAATATACAAAACTTATCTGATGCAAAACTAATGTGAGAGGGAGAATCAATATATGTGACGCATGTCACACAATGACGGCACCCCCACCCCGCCTCAAATCATTAACCATGACCTTTTTATTTTACGACCCACTCGCTTCATTATACATATCAGACCTGTTAATTAAATATCCATGGTATCATTATTCGTCATCATCCTTCCTTCTGATCATTCAAGCATCAAGCTCTATACTGTAATAAGATCCAATTCTTCTTCTTTCTAATCTATCGGAACATTCAAATCTTTTAATTTTGATGTTTTTGAAACCGACATACGATTGATGAATACGTTAGGGTTATTGAATGTTCAAGAATATTGCTAAATTTGGTTGTAATGTGATCAGCCATTGATTCCGAAACATTAGTTGATAGGACCGGCGAACGCGTAATCCGACAATCACGAGGTTTATACTAGAGGTGCGGAATCCCTCTAATATGTTCTAATAACAGAAACGATAATGAAACGATGATAAACGAGTAATTACAACACACACACGGGTCAAAAGATTATAGATTAATCACTAAAACAGAGCTCGAGTGTTTACAGGGATCAAATCAGACTTCTCAGACCAGGGGAGGGTGTTTGGAGAGTGTGTGAGGCAAGAACTAAGCTCTAGGGTTGAGAATAGGCCTATTTATACCTCCTTGGTATGTACAGCACCTTGTAGGCGATTGTGCAGCTATAAGACATGATAACATAGGCGATTGGGCCTAATGGCCTATGGAATGCCCATAATCGTGTGAACAGTGATATGGCATAGCCCTACTCGTGTGCTACAGTACACACGATTAGGCTCAATCGTGTGCTACAGTGATGTAGCATGAGTGCTAATTGCCTGATAACACTGTGTAATCGCCTACAGCTTCCCGAACCCTCCAAAACGCGTACAAACGTCTCCAAACACCCCGAACTACGTCTAAACAACCAATATACTAGCCCAGGGACATCATGTACTAACAGACTCCCCCTTGGACCAGGCTAGTATACGTACAGACATAACCAAAAGACAACGTTTATACCAAAAGCTAACAACTTTACAGACTCGATAAGCAGAAACAAATACAACTAAACAAAATGACAAGCAACATCTTCTGTCTTCATCTTCAGCTTGACGTTGTTCTGACCCTTGTGATTCTCGACCAATCGCATCCTGCATGAACCTTGTTGGCGTAGCAAAACTGGATCACTCTTTGAAACTTCATCGCTTGATCGGCTTCAACTGGTAAATGCATGATTGGATGTTGGTACAACGTCTCCACGTCCTTCTCTGAGCAATTGATCAACCACATAGGATCCCAAATTCTTATCTTTCTGCATGGGTTCGGACTGTTGCTCAAGACAATCACGGCTTCTGTAGTTGCTGCATCATAATGCCAGTAGTACAGCTTAGAAGAAAAATCTTGATCAACTGGAACGATGGGAATCCTTGAGACACATTTCGGTGGCTTGATCTTGTGTTCCCAGATAGGCTTCAAAGTGAAAGGATGAATCTTGTCTGTTAGATATGATCTGGGATACTGAGGCTCGAACTCTTTCCATCCCTCTGAGCTTTCTCGCTTCAACTTTGTGTAAAAACCCTGAAGAGAAGCAGTTTTCTCTTTGTACAACGGATAATCGAGACGAACTAAATCACGAATGTACCAGAATGGCAGGCTCAGAATGTCTTTGTATTCACTAAAGTACAATACACCTTCTTGCCATTTTACCCCAAGCATTCTTGTGTGACTCACGTACGCCCAGCTTATCACATTGCCAGACATCTTCGACAATCTTTTCTTGAAGATGGATGCTCGCTCGACTGGCTTTTTCTTCTCTTCGGGCTTGAACCATTTGGGATAACGCTCTCTGATTTTGTCATGTCGTATCTTTACTTCATCAGGAACTTCAGCAGAGTCGGATTTCAACTTCTCTTCGGCCTCACGTACCATTTCTTCATCAATGTTTGGAATTCCAGCGCCCGAGTCATTTACAACGTACTCAGGAGTCGGTATGCTGGTTCCATCTTCGAGATCCACTTCATTGTACTCTGGATGCATTTCAGGAGGAACACTTTGACTTGCACTGGAAGATTCTCCAGATGCAAAGCCATATACTTTAGCCCTATCCTCTGATGTCATCTCAGGTGGAATCTCTCCTTCTTCCAGATCATATTCAGGCATGGCAGGAGGTGGGAGCAAGTTACCTTCGTCATCATATGCAAAATAACAGTTTAGAGGCTCCACGTATTCAACTAGAACTATCGCTTTCTTCTTCACTTTATCACGTAGTTCTTGAATCTTGCTCATCATAGGTGCAGGCTCCCCCTGAGCAGAAGAACCTGCTTCGGGATCATTGCCTTTGCGATCATGACCTTTCTTTGTTCGTCTCGATGCAGAACCACCCGATGATCCGCCCCCGCCTGTGGCTCCAGGATCACCACCACCACCCTTTCCAACATCATCATCACCATCTGATTCATCATTATCGCCGTCCTCATCATCATCTTCCTCATCATCATTATCTTCATCATCATCATCACCAGCACCAGCCTCTGAACTAGGACCACCAGTGAGTCTAGGTTGAGTTCCAGTCAACTCATTTATCCTAGCCCTCAGCTCCGTATTTTCTTTTTCAGTCTTCGTGATCCTTCGCTCATTGTTCACATTTATCAGGCGAAGTTCGCTATTTGAGGCCTCTACACCTGCAAGTCTCTCCATCATCAGCCTGTTCGACTCTATGACCTGCTGGTTAGATAATGTGAACGCATCTACCGTCGTTCTCATCTCTGTGTTAGACTGGATAGATTCTTCGATCAGCTCGAGCATTGCGTTCTCATTTTCTTCTATGCTTGCATTCTTCGTTCGCAATTCTGCTATATCACGTGATTGCGCAGCTACTATGGCAGTTAGCTCGCTAATCTTTCTTTGAAGTTGTTCATTTGTAGCAGACGCAGATGAAGAGGTCTGATCGGATGACCCGGAAGCTGTGGGTCGAACTTTCTGTCTTATACTTCGGATCCTGTCACCAATAGTATTAGGAACAATCTGCGAGCTTGTCGCTGCCTCGGTAACTGAGACTGGCTCAGTGAATATTACCGAAGCAGGCATTGACATAGTGACACTGGCAGGCATCGCTGCACTAACTGTAATAGGAGCCGAAGATGTCATTGCTGCTGTTGTTGTTGCTGTTGTTGTTGTTACTGTTGTTGTTGCTGTTGTTGTTGTAGCTGTTGCTGCTGTTGTTGTTGATACAGAAGAGGAAGCAGGAATGTTAAAAGGATCTGGGAGATTCAAGGTCACACGTCTTCCCCTCAATCTCTTAGGAATCTTCTCAGCCGCAGCTGCCTTCTCTGACATCCTCTTTTGTCCCCTACCAACTTTCGTTGCTTTAGTCTTCTATCTTTTCTGAGGAGGAGGCGTGCTAAGTTTAGCATCGATATCTGCAACAAGAT
Organism: Ambrosia trifida; assembly: GCA_028751855.1. Lineage (NCBI taxonomy): Eukaryota > Viridiplantae > Streptophyta > Magnoliopsida > Asterales > Asteraceae > Ambrosia > Ambrosia trifida. The sequence goes on from CM054129.1 coordinate 112,003,639, forward strand.
CACCACTAACTGGAGTGAAAGTGGGATCTCTTGCAAGCTCTCTCGCCTCGGCTGTGCGAGCTCTATCCTCTTCTAGAGTGAGTACATCAGGTGAATCATCTTCTGTAGCTTCTGAGTCGTCATCATCATCATCAATGTCTTCTATGTTAACCGGGCCTTCATCAATCTTGCCTTTTCCTTTGTCTGAACTGGATGGTGCATCTGCATCCAGAGACGTAGCATCAACCATATCATCATCTCGTCTCAGTTCAGCATCACCCGTATTGCCCGGTGCATTGGGTCCCAAAGCAACAGTAGGTCTGCCAATGTTATCACCATCTTTGAACACTTGTCTGTGAATCTGAACATCATCTTCTGACTCACTGTCGTCATGCCTCCACCTATTACCTGGAGGTGCCTCATAGTTATCTCTCAACAGACATGCAAACAATCGACGACTTGGTGGATGTTCTGACTTCGGCTTGTTCTTGTATTGCAGCATTCTTTTCAACTCAGCTTCATCTATATTCGCTATATCAATCAAATCTTCAACCCGTTTTACCATGTTTGGGATCTGGTTGTCAAGGATCATCTGCAGAAAGCGAGGATAGACAATGAAAGCGTTCTCTGACGGTTTCCACAGAATCACTTCCTTTAGATGATGCATGATCATTCCAGAGAAGTTGAACGGCTTGTTCAACGTCAACGCGACAATCGCTGATGCCAAAGTGTCTTTGATCGCATCGAAAGTTCCTTTGCGAGGGCCGATGCACTTTAACACAACGTGCGTTAGATATTTCATCTCTGGAGGTAGACACCCTTTCTGTAGCATCTCCTGCGCACGAACGTCACCAGTGTACTTCATCCTTAGGAATCCACCACGTATCAAAATGGAATCGAATACGATCGGATCATCTTTATCATCTTCAAACCTTAGAATCTTGCGAATTAAGTCTTCAGTGATAATAACTTCCTTTCGTTGCACAGTGCTTCTGATGGTAGCTGGAATTGTGCTGACGTCGACCCTAGCATTTTGATAGAATTCCTGAAGAATGTTCTTGTAAGCCGCATAGTCCGTAGATATAGCATACTTTATCTTTGAGCGCTTCAAGTATTCGATTACGCCTTCAAACCGCTTGCATTCCGGCTTCTTTACAGGTCCGAGAAAGGCAAGACAGTTGTGCTTGTCCGACGTACCGTACTGCATGATTCTTTATAGTGAGGAACAAGTTTCTAGGATCAAACAAAATTTTGGCAGAGTTTGTTTAGGATTCGTGTTGAGAGGGAACGAAGGTAACAGTTGGTGTTTTGAAATATGAAGAAAAGAAACTAAGTGTTCCTTTATATACCCGTCCCTACTCGCATGATCCTTAAACACGAATGAGAGCTACACGCGTGCTACAGTGGAGCGACTGGGGACCAAGCGCCTAAATACTTCAAGCGATTACGTCTAATCACTAATAGCACCACGCGATTGGGAATTTGATTGGTCAAGTGATTATGGATGGCTAATCGCTTAGCTTAACACACGATTAGGACATAAACGCGTGTAAACACACACGATTAGGACATAAACGCGTGTAAAAACACTTGATTAGGAGCTACTCGTCAATATGCATAGGCGATTAGCTCCCTAATTGCATATCCCCTTTCCACAAATTACCAAAATGCCCCTGCAACACCAATTCTCACATTTTTGACCCGTTAAGGTTCAAAACATGCGTTTTTCAACCCGATTTAACACGCGACTCAGATGATGACTCAGATACTTGAAAATATTACATTTTCCACCCTTGTGCTTGATAGAAAGTACGGTTTTGACCCGGCAAAAACACAATTTTCAAATTAGTTGTCTTTTATTTTTCGGCGTTTTATTCTTGAAGAAGTAAGATTACAATGGATTAGGTTTCCATCATCGGCAATCAAGAATAGCTAATTAAGCTAAACTAAGCATAAATAAAATAAAACGGGAGATCAACTAACTGTACACTATCATATTTTTGCGAGTTTCAACGGTTAGGGAATCATATCAGTGTACGGACTTTACTAGAACCCTTATATTTTCAGTTTTCGCTTAAATTACCAATAAGCATCCTACAACAACTGTCGATATTGTTGTCCACCTAAACTCAAAATCAAGTTTTATCGCTAGGCACTTTAGATACGTTAAGGTAATATTAAGACTGAGATACAAGGTGTTCCCCGCCACGCGACACATTCCCGTATCAAGTCATGCACAAAGCTTCCTCGTAACCGGTGAGTAAGCTGTTGTCATCCGTATTTTACAAGGAGTGGACTCAGTGGTGACCAGGTCTGCAGAAACGCTGCAACAGAGAGACCAGTGAGATCCAAACCTGGGTTCAAGTCAAATACCGTATATTTGATTTTTCACGGTACGATGCTTTAGGTATATGATTTGATACCTTAGAGCGAATTCTCATTGAGAATAGGGTTTTGGCATATATGAATCTTTTTGCTCGTTTAGGATTCCCGGACGTCCCCTGATCAGAATTTATTCTATTTTTTTGTTTTTGTTTTTTTTTTCAGGAAATGACATAGGGGTGTCCCAGTCGTAGGCTGCGACCCCAACGTACGACACGTGTGCCACTCCTATTTATTCTGAGAGACGTCCAGTTCACCCCAGATGTACCAACCTCTTAAAGACCATGAAACCTCGGATTTTGGCATGCTATCAAACGAGATTTCGGTACCAAGACCATATGCCAACGCACGTTGATCCACACATGATTCAGATGATTTAGGTTTATATCACCGTGCCGAACTTGGAAATGATTTTGAGCCTACCGACACATCATTGTAGAGGCTACCTATCAGTTCCAAAATTTTTTAAGATGATAAGAGTCCAGACAGTCCGACTGATTGGTTAATATCATCTTCCCTATTTTCACCAAAGAAACTCATTTTTCATTTTTCAATTTTTTTTTTTGATTTTGGGATTTTCTCATTTTTTTTTTGAATTTTGCATTTTCTGATGTTTTTGTATTTTTCTGAAATTTTCTCCCCCTAAAAATCTAAAAATTTGCGAAAAAGACAATATTTTTGGATTTTTCTGATTTTTTAAAGAAAAATATTTACAAAAACGATTACCGATGAGGATCTAATCCTGCTTAACTTTAATGCCGTTTATGATTAACAAGTACTCAAAACGAGGACCGTCAAAAGCTTTGGTGAATAAATCGGCACGTTGGTAGTCTGTGTGGATTTTTACCATATCGATAAGTTTCTTTTCATAGCAATCGCGTATGAAATGATACTTAACCAAGATATGTTTCGCCTTGGAATGGTTTATTGAGTCTTTAGCAAGAGCTATAGCGGACTCATTGTCACAGTGAATGGGAGTATAAAGAAATTTCAAACCGTAGTCTCTCATTTGTTGCTGTATCCAAAGAACCTGGGAGCAGCAGCTCGATGCTGCTACATATTCCGACTCGCAGGTGGATAAGGCGACTGAGGCTTGCTTCTTGCACTGCCACGAGACTAGTCTTGGTCCCAAAAACTGGCATCCAGCCGATGTGGATTTTAAGTCTGTCTTGCATCCGCCATAGTCAGCATCACTAAATGCGATGAGGTCAAACTTATCGTCATTAGGGTACCAAAGACCTTTGGTCGGACAACCCTTTAGGTAACGTAAGATCCTCTTCACAGCAACCAGGTGGGACAGTTTCGGCCTTGACTGGTATCTTGATAATAAGCATGTCGTGAACATTATATCAGGTCTTGATGCAGTGAGGTACATGAGTGAGCCTATCATAGCTCGATAGAGAAAAGGATCAACGGTTTGTCCTTTCTCGTCAGGCCCAATCCCGTGATTGGTCTAAATCGGTGTGCCTACTGGAGTAGAGTCTTCCATCTGGAACCGGCTCAAGATGTTAGCAACGTATTTTGTCTGGTGGATGAAGATCCCCGACTCTTGTTGTTCTACTTGTAGACCGAGGAAGAATTGCATCTCCCCCATCGAGCTCATCTCAAATTTATCCTGCATAAGCTTTTCGAATTCCCTGCACATGACATCATTAGTAGACCCAAAAATAATATCATCAACATAAACCTGTACCAGAAGACGATCACCACCCTTTTCCTTGGTGAACAAGGTGCAGTCCACGAGTCCACGTTTGAACCCGTTGGATATCAGATAGTTGCTAAGCATTTGGTACCATTCACGCGGAGCCTGATGGAGTCCGTACAACGCTTTGTTCAATTTGTAAACTTTTTCACGATGAAGCGGATCCTCAAAACCCGGTGGCTGAGCAACATACACCTCTTCCTTCACGACACCATACAGAAAAGCACTTTTCACGTCCATTTGATACACATTAAACCGTTTGTACGAAGCGTAAGCTAAGAACATCCGGATAGCTTCAAGGCGCGCAACTGGAGCGTATACTTCGTTGTAATCTATTCCTTCGATTTGACGGAAGCCGAGGACAACTAATCGAGCCTTGTTTCTTATAATCACCCCGCGGTCATCCCGTTTACACTTGTAGACCCACTTTGTTCCAATTTTCTTCGAGCCTGGAGGTAAGTCAACTAAGTCCCACACTCCTAGCTTTTGGAACTGCTGAAGTTCGGCTTGCATTGCTTCAATCCATGGTTCTTCCCTCAGTGCCTCTTGCACAGTTCTTGGTTCAGTTTGAGAAACATACAAGGCGAAGGACCAATCGTTCTGATGACCTGCTTTTCTGATTTCCGAGTAGAGTGCCAGAGTACCTGTATTGTCACTTGGACTAGCATTTCTGAGCTGACTGCGCGTCATGACTCTGCTAGCCGGATTACCAATCACATTTTGCATCGGATGAGTGTCATGAATCCGAGATTCCGGATGTGCCGGCACTGGATCATCCGAATGCAGATTAAGGTTCTCTAAACCTTGAGATAGATTTGTCTCTGCGGCGCTTGAACTAGAGGGAGCAGCGGGTTGCATATTAAAACCGGAGAGATCGATCCGAAGACCTATCCCTGGAGCTGCTGAAGAAGAAGGACCCGCTTGATTGTTTCCTGTCGGATTAACTGGAGCTGTAGTGGTAGATTCACCATTTTCAGCTTGTTCCTCAGTGAGAGTTTCATGAGACTCCGCAAAATCGTCGTCGGAAGATGAAGATTCGAGAACCTCTGCTGACGCTTCCTGAAAAACTTCCTCAACTTCTGCTGCTGCGGTTTTATCAGGGGGACCCGTGGATGCAGAGGCATCAGATGGAGCAGGCGCAGGTGCATTAACCACGATCGGACGCATTAGCGGAGAGCTAGCTGCGTTTTCACATTCGTAATACATTTGCGCTACAGCATCATCCACCAAATTCTCCACGTTGAAGGAATCAAATAGACTCTTATAGTCGAACAACCAATCAGGTCCAACACCAGGTGCATTGGCAGTATAACGCTGAACATCGACATTAAGCCAATCTTCAACGTTGTTGGTTCTTTTGTTGTACATTCTTTTGTTGGGAGTGCTGTAACCAACAAAGAAACCTTCTTCTGCCTTTGCACCAAACTTCCCATCGGGATGTATCATGGTGCATGGAGCTCCGAAAGGTTCCAGAAACTCTAAGTTCGGTTTCCTTCGGTTCAGAAGCTCGTAAGAAGTTTTACCAAGCTTCTTTACCGTTAGAACCCTATTCAGAGTGTAACACGTGCAGTGAACTGCCTCGTTCCAGAATATCACAGGCAAGTTCGAGTCTGCGAGCATAGTTCTGGCTGCCTCAATAAGGGTCCGATTCTTTCTTTCTGCAACCCCGTTTTGCTGAGGAGTGTATGGCGCTGTGAATTCATGATGAATGCCCTTTTCTGCACATAACGCCTCCATAGCGTGATTCTTGAACTCTGTTCCGTTATCGCTTCTGATCCTACGGATCTTTAGCTGATATATATTTTCCAGTTTAGTAAACAGATTCTTCAAGTAATCAAAAGTTTCACTCTTGTGCTTCATGCACACAACCCAAGAAAACCTAGAATAATCATCTGTAATCACTAAGCAGTATGAGTCACCGTTCTTGCTCTTCCGATTGACTGGGCCAAACAGGTCCATGTGCAGTCGTTCGAGTGGTAGACTAACTGAGTTTGTCTTCTTAGGCTTGTGAGACTTTCTTTTCTGCTTCCCTTTCTTACATGAGACACAGACGTCGTTTAAATGAAAATTCTTAACAGAAACACCTTCCACCAGTTGATTCTGGACCAGATGGTTCATTTTCCTCAAGTGGATGTGCCCCATTCGTCTGTGCGACATTATCGATTCCTTCTCTGTCGCCTTTGACAGAAAACAAGTGACTTGACCTTTCGCTGTCATTGCTCGGCTCATGTCCAGGACGTATAAGTTGTTGACCCTGTGAGCTGAGATCATGACCCACTCTTTCGGTATTTTGAATCCAGGCTTCAGAATGAAACATGTGTTGTCATCAAAGAACACAGTGAACTTCTTGTCACATATCTGCGAAACGCTCAGCAAGTTGTGGTCTATCTGTTTGACAAAGCTTATCTTTTCAAAGCTTACAATACCGTTGCTCATACTTCCTTCTTTTGTAATATAACCCCCTTTATTACCAGCAAAAGCAACATACCCCCCGTTGATATTCTTTATGTCAAAAAGCAGGGATAAATCGCCTGTCATGTGCCCTGAAGCTCCACTATCAACAATCCATAGGCTGCTGATAAGGCCCTGTGGAACTCCCTGCACAAACATTCAAAGATCAGTGGTTAAGGGGGACCCAAGCCTTCACGGTCTTGGGTCTACCATCTTCATCTAACGTCGGAAAGTCAACCCATCTTCCATTTGGAGTTGGTGTTGTTTCCGATGGTACGGCATTGCTTTCTCCAGCAGATGATTCTCCACCTTTGGTTGGTGACTTGGGTCTCCAAACCTGTTCAGGTTTCTTTGGCTTGGGCTTCTTCTTCGCCTGTGGGCTAGAAGGTCCAGCCTTGGATTCCTTTGGAGGAACAGATTTTGGATCCACTTCAGACTTAACTGTACGTGGAGCAGCTTTGGGGTTGCCCTGCGGTTTAGCTGCAGCCTTTGCTGGTGGCTTAGGCGCTGCTTCAACCTTTGGAGGAATAGTGCTCCCCCTCAGCTGTGGACCCCTGCCATCAACTGGCTTTTGGTTCATAGCAATCTTGTTGCGGTTATCATAAACGACCTGCTTTCCCTTTTGTTTCTCTGAGAGTTTAGGGGAAACAGGTTGCTTGGATTTGCTAGAACTGGGAGGATCATCCACCTTGATCCTTTCTCGTCTCAATTCAGGGTACGCAGCAACTAAATGCCCACGTTCCCCGCACTTGTGACAGGATCTATATTCTTCAAATCTAGGAGATTCGGGTTTGGTCTCCTTTTTGTTCCTTTTGTTAGATGGGCCGGCAAATGAGTTTTTGTGTTTTAGATCCTCAAGACATCTTCTTTGCTGATCGACTTGTGGATCGTCGTTTCTTTCATTGCCGCTCGATCTAATGAACTCAGTTACATGCTTCTTCGGACTTTTTCTTTGAGCATGATTTTGAGGATTAACGGTGTTCGACTTTTGATTTTTCTTGTTATTTTCATTAGGCTGATTACCCTGATCCTTTCTACCCTTACCCTTACCCTTCTTTTTATTCCAGGTTTCCTTTTCTACGGTAATGACAGATTCTTGCCAAATTTTGGCAACAAGACCAGGGGCGATACATCTGAGAGGGACTTTGTGACACCCGGCAAATTCTGGTTAACAACGTTGTCTAGATGAAAGTCTACCTTAGCGAGTCACGCGTATATTGTACTTAACTGGGTTAGTTAAGTCGGGTTAGGGTTCGGGAACTATTGGTTTAGTCTAGAGGATCATTGGATGTTGGTCTAGAGGTTCATTAGATGTCGGCCCTTAACCAAGTGTACAAACGGTGACGATCGGTGGGATCGTCAGGGCATACGGAACATACGAGTCTCGAGTCCCGGGAATTGGTGAACGAGTGTGAATATGTGTATTTACTTGTGTTATGTGTTTACAATCATTATGTGACTTGTCGGTACGTTAATATGTGTTAACATATGTTAAAACGGGGTTTAACGCGTAAAACACACGAAACAGGCCCATATAGGCGATCAGGATAGCCCAATCGCCTATATTTGGTGCGACTGGGGATCATGTGGTGCGACTGGGGACTGATCGCATGACTGTTCATGCGATTAGGCCCCGATCGCATGAACTTACATGCGATTAGGCTTCCTGATCGCGTGTAAAGCTGCATAATCGCATGTTACGTGCTGGACGACTAAAAACGACTATAAATACCATACTTGACCTCATAAACTTCATTATACAAACCCTAGTCGTCCCATAACCCGCCCCAACACATAAACAACCTCTGGAAGGCGATTTTTGATCAAAACACAAGGTTTCAAGCTTGAATCATCATTCTTTCATAATCCTAAGGTTTGGTTTTCATCCATAAATCTTTATAAACGTTTTTAATCAATCCCTAATGGTCCAGACCTGTTCTTTAACGAAAAAGCTTTCTGAAAAATCGTTAATAAGGGTTGTTAATCGGATTATAATTAATATACATGAGTTATGGGTGTGTATGATTAGAAAGCTAGGATTTTTATGATTCATGATGATGGATTGATATATTATTATGTTAGATCAGAATTGATATTGATAGTATGATGATAGAAATCTGAGTAATTGATTATTAGGGTTATTGTTATGCATGATAGTATGATGATTGCATGCTATGTGTATGGTGTTTGGATTACTTGGTTGCATGCAGGACTGATTATACGAGGTTAAACGAAGGGTTTTGGTTGAAACATGTTTAGGATAGTGTTTGGGATGATATTGGGTAGTTACACACGTTCTGGATCTGATTTGGAGCGTTAAACGCGCGAAAAACGGGAACAGCAAGGTTACAGGCGATTAGGATTCCTAATCGCCAGTTTTACATGCAATCAGGGCCAAATCGCATGACTTTACATGCGATCAGCCCCAAATCGCATGAGTTTTCATGCAATCAGCCCTGATCACGTGAACTTACATGCAATCAGCCCTGATCACGTGAACTTACATGCAATCAGCCCTGATCACGTGAACTTACATGCAATCAGCCCTGATCACGTGAACTTACATGCAATCAGCCCTAATCACATGAACTTATATGCAATCAGCCCTAATCACATGAACTTATACGCAATCAGTCCTAATTGCTAGTTTACGTTTCCTAATCGCGTGTACTACTGTTGTAAGTGTAGATTAGCATTCCGAGACCCGATTTGACATGTAGTAACATGCTAGGAACCTCGTAACATATATGGTAACTTGGTAACATATGTTTGGATGTAATTCGGTGATACGTGAACTATGTGCTATAACTTGTTGTGCGTTAACGTATGTTAAGTGTAATTGCGTTATTGTATGTTTTGGAGCGTAAACATAACACGGGGAGTCTCGGGTCACCAATGGGATGTCGAGTCTTGTACTTTGGGTCAGTTAAACAGTCACGGTGTTTTCAAACAAACTTGGTTATGGTCTGGACATCTAGGGACTAATTAACCCGCGGGTTATTAGTCTAAGTACTTGTAACTGTCATATGTTAGGTCGCCGCTTACGGGACTAGCATAGCAGCTGGGTTTACTCGGGTTAAGGAGTAACGCAACTTAAGGTGAGTTTACGGCCCCTCTTTTAAACTGGTTTTATACTTTCGGGGGAGAAAACATGTGTTAAAACGATTAATTGGTAACTACTGTCATACTATGGGTTTCTATTGTGTACTACACGATCTTTGGAAGTCCCGGGGGGAACCATGAATGTGCGGGTTTGCACAACGGGGAAATGTGAATAGCGCTATTGGGAGTGACCAACCCCGCTCGTCGGCTTGGAGGGCCGGGCGAGTGCATATTGTCTCAAACAGGAACAACAGGAACATTTGGAACTTTTCGGGCACAACAACTGGTATTCGAGTTAGTAATGGTTTTCCAATCGTGGTAGTAACAAAACGTACGCCTAGCTAGCGTATACTGGTTTTCGATTTGTTATAGTATGGACAGGTGGACTTGGTACTTGGATACAAAACCTGTAAACTCACCAGCATTTTTGTGCTGACGTAAACTTTTACATGTTTTCTCAGGTCGCTAAGGTAGCACAACTGGACTAGGGCGCACGCGTCTGCACGGCGTCTATCTAGGGTTGCATGGTCTTATGAACATTGAACTATTGTTTCATTATTGAGATACTGTTTTTGAATAAGCTTCCGCTGTAAACGGGATTTTAAACTATGTTTTGAAATTGCATTTATATTCATTTAGACTTGTTTATTGTGATCGTTGGTTTGAATCCTGGTTTGTCATGCGCCTCGCGGTAAAACTCCGCAAGTGGATTTTGAGGGTGTGACAGATTGGTATCAGAGCCAATGGTTATAGTGAACTAGGACTGCATGTAGAGTCTAGTCTATAGCCGAGTCGCACACACTAGACGATCACATGGTACTAAACGTTATAGTAGTTTACGTATGGTCTTGTCGGGGTGTCTCTAAATCGTTGGTCTTTCTACGTTACATCATCCGTCCTATCTTAGGTTGGGTTACTTGTTTTCTAGGCAGTGTAGTCTATTGGGGTAACTCGTGTGCTCTTGAGATTTGTCCAAGGCTCGGACATCTCCCTTTCGCACTCCAATAGAAACACTTGTCATAAACTACCGTAGTATTACGGTGTGTAGCTAAGAGTCTATGTTCGGTGATTTGAACTTTGAACTAGGAGAACACTTGGAGGACCATGTAGAGCGGTTTATCATTTTGGGTGCACACAAAATCATAAACCGAAATGCATGGAAGCCCTAGTGAGCTCTGGGTTTGAGGGGATACTCCTGGATTGGATCTAGCTTTGATCTTGTGAACATTAGTGGTTATCTTTAACTGCGAAACTAAATTTTCTCGTTCTTTCTGCCAGAATCATGTCTGGAGTGCGAGGAGGACGTGGTGGTGGTCGCAATGGTGGACGTGGTGGTGGTCGCGGTGGTGCTGGTGGTCGTGGTGGAGGTATTAACCTATCGCAGGCTGATCTGAACAACTTGCTCCAAGCTGCCTTTCAGTTAGGGCACAACGGTGGTGGTAAGTTGATTTATCCATTTTCTTTTGCCTCATTGGTGAACCTTGTTTACGTTATTCGTGGTTTCTCATACGTTTCATTTCAGGTGGTCCTGTTGACCCACCCCCACCCATGTGCACCTACAAGATGTTCCGGGACTGTAAGCCCCAGGAATTCTCTGGCACTGAGGGTGCGGTAAGCCTGCTTAGGTGGTTGGAGAAAGTGGAGTCAGTATTTCTGATGTGTAACTGTCTCCCAGAAGATCGGGTAAAGTATGCTGCTGCATTATTCCAGGATGTGGCATTGACTTGGTGGAATGGCATCACCCAGAATATGGGTATTGGGGAGGCATATGCTATGCCATGGGAGAATTTTGTGCAGTTGCTGAAGCGTGAGTATTGTCCGAGGGAAGAAGTGCAGAAGCTGGAGCATGAGGTGTGGAACCTCAAGATGACTGGGTCGGAAATTGAGAAGTATACTGTGAGGCGGAATGAGTTGGCAGTGCTGTGTCCCGATCTGCATGTGCCAGAATACCGTAGGATTGAACACTATGTCTCGGGGTTAGTACCGGAAATTGCAGGGTTAGTGGCTGCGGGAAATCATCCTACGTATGCAGAGGTAGTTCGATCGGCCCATAGGATGACCAACTTAAAGGTGAATGAGGGTATTTTGCCTGCGAAGGGTTCGACTGTTAAGGCCCCAGAGAGCAACAAGCGCAAGTGGGAAAACGACGGGAAAGGATCTGGGTCAGCACAGCAGGGTAAAAGGTTTGATGATGGGGGTTCATCTTCTTCGGGTAACAAGCAGGGTGGTTATGCGGGAAAACTGCCCAAATGCAACAAGTGTGGACGCCATCATCAAGGGAACTGCGACAGTAACCGTTGTCACCGCTGCCAGCGAACAGGGCACTATGCTAAGGATTGTCGGGCTGCACTTCCATCGACTCAGGCTCCGACTACTAACTCAGCTCCGACTACTCAGGGGACTACAGGAAAACAAGGATGCTACAACTGTGGTGACACTGGGCATTACAAGAAGGATTGCCCAAAACTAAAGCAGGGTGGGAACAATGGTAATGGGAACAACGGGGGCGGCGGCAGAAATGCACGTGCCTTCGTCATTGGAGCCGCTGAGGCTAGACAGGACCCTGACACAGTCACCGGTACGTTTCTTCTCAATAATCGTTCTGTTAGCGTGTTATTTGATTCTGGTGCCGACAAGAGTTTTGTATCCATGGATGTTAGTCGACTGCTAGATGTAGAACCCGTACCATTAGAGACCAAGTATATTATTGAGTTAGCTGACGGGAAAACGATTGAAGCTACTAGTGTCCTTCGGGAGTGTCGATTAGAGTTGTCGGGTTTATCATTCCCCATCGACCTTATGCCGGTACCATTGGGTAGTTTTGACGTTGTGGTAGGAATGGATTGGTTATCTTTGTATCGCGCGGAGATTGTCTGTTACGATAAAGTTATTCGGATTCCTCTCCCTGATGGAGAATTTCTTTCTGTGTACGGTATCAAGGGTGGTGTTCCGCTAAACATCATCTCTAGCATGAAAGCCCTTAAGTGTCTTCGAAAGGGTTATCCAGCCGTTTTGGCACTTTTATCTATTTCCTCTGGTGATGAAAAGAAGATCGACGACATTCCGGTGGTACGCGAGTTTCCTGATGTTTTTCCCGATGATTTATCTGGTCTTCCTCCTCATCGTCAAGTCGAGTTCGGTATTGATCTTGTACCAGGGGCTGCTCCTATTGCTCGGGCCCCCTACCGTCTTGCACCTCCCGAGATGCAGGAATTGTCTAGTCAGTTACAGGAACTCTTGGACAAGGGTTTCATCCGACCAAGTTCTTCCCCTTGGGGAGCCCCGATTTTATTTGTTAAGAAGAAGGATGGAAGTTTCCGATTGTGTGTAGACTACAGAGAACTGAACAAATTGACCGTCAAGAACCGTTATCCTCTTCCACGTATTGATGATCTATTCGACCAGCTTCAGGGTTCTAGTTGTTATTCCAAGATCGACTTGAGGTCCGGTTATCACCAGCTGCGCGTCAGGGAGGCTGACGTTGCCAAGACTGCTTTTCGAACATGTTATGGCCATTTCGAATTCTTGGTCATGCCTTTCGGTCTCACGAACGCACCGGCGGTTTTCATGGACTTGATGAACCGCGTCTGTAAACCATATTTGGACAAATTCGTCATTGTATTTATTGATGACATTCTGATCTACTCCAAGAACGAGACCGAACACGGGGAACATCTGCGGTTAGTTTTGGAACTCTTGCGACGGGAACAACTTTACGCCAAGTTCTCAAAGTGTGACTTTTGGTTACGCGAAGTTCAATTCCTAGGACATGTGGTTAATGAACTAGGGATTCATGTCGATCCAGCTAAAATCGAAGCGATCAAGGACTGGGGAGCACCAAAGACGCCAACTGAGGTGCGGCAATTCCTAGGCCTTGCGGGCTACTATCGTCGTTTTATTCAGGGGTTCTCGAAGATTGCTCAACCCCTCACCACTCTCACGTAGAAGGATAGAAAATTCGACTGGGGTGAACCACAAGAGTCAGCGTTTGAAGAACTGAAGTCTAAACTGTGTTCTGCTCCTATTTTGTCTTTACCTGAGGGTCCTGATGATTTCGTTGTCTACTGTGATGCTTCTATTCATGGTCTCGGTTGCGTGTTGATGCAACGCGAGAAAGTGATCGCGTATGCTTCTCGTCAACTCAAGGTGCACGAGAAGAACTACACCACCCATGACTTGGAGTTGGGTGCCGTGGTATTCGCGTTGAAAATTTGGAGACATTACTTGTACGGTACCAAATGCACCATCTACACCGATCACAAGAGTCTCCAACACATTTTCGACCAACAACATTTGAACATACGGCAGCGTCGTTGGATTGAACTTCTGAACGACTATGATTGTGCTATTAAGTACCATCCTGGCAAGGCGAATGTTGTAGCAGACGCCTTGAGCAGGAAGGAATCTACTAAACCTCGTCGCGTTCGGGCGTTGCAGCTCACTATTCATTCGTCGTTACCTGATCAACTCCGTTCTGCCCAGCTAGAAGCTTTGAAGGAGGAAAACCTTAAAGCTAAAACTATGCACGGTGCCGACAAGCACCTAGAGCGAAGGCCTGATGGCCTGCACTATTTCGCAGAACGTATATGGGTTCCTTTATTCGGGGGACTACGGAAGCTTGTCCTTGATGAAGCTCATAAGTCCCGGTATTCGATTCATCCTGGTTCGGATAAGATGTACCAAGATCTGAAGGTGCTTTACTGGTGGCCAAACATGAGGTCGGACATAGCCTCATACGTGAGCAAATGCTTGACCTGTGCTAAGGTCAAGGTGGAATACCAGAAACCGTCGGGTCTCTTGCAACAACCTGAAATTCCGGAATGGAAATGGGAACGGATTACTATGGATTTTGTCACAAAACTTCCTAAATCACCTAGCGGGAATGACAAGATATGGGTGATTGTCGATCGGTTGACGAAATCAGCTCATTTTCTTGCTATTAAGGAGACCGACACCATGGATCGTTTGGCTCGTCTTTATTTGAAGGAAGTTGTTTCTAAGCACGGGGTACCAGTCTCTATTATCTCGGATCGCGACTCCCATTTTACTTCTCACTTCTGGAAGTCTTTGCACAAGGCTTTGGGTACCCAACTAGACATGAGTACGGCTTACCATCCACAGACTGACGGTCAGAGTGAGCGCACGATTCAAACTTTAGAAGACATGCTGCGGGCGTGTGTGATCGATTTTGGCAAGGGTTGGGAAGCTCATCTACCGTTGGTCGAATTCTCGTACAATAACAGTTATCACACGAGCATCAAGGCAGCTCCGTTCGAGGCACTGTACGGACGGAAATGCCGTTCTCCTCTTTGTTGGGCTGAAGTGGGTGAGAGTCAACTCACTGGGCCTGAACTAGTGTACGAAACTTCGGAAAAGATCGTACAGATTCGTAATCGGTTGGCGGCGGCACGGGACCGGCAAAAGAGTTATGCCGATCAGCGTCGCAAACCATTGGAATTCCAAGTCAATGACAAGGTACTTCTAAAAGTCTCACCGTGGAAGGGCGTCATACGCTTTGGGAAGCGTGGCAAACTCAACCCACGATATGTCGGACCATTTACGATCCTGGAATGGATTGGACCGGTGGCATATCGTCTTGATTTACCGACGGAGCTCGGTAACGTACATAACGTCTTTCACGTGTCAAACTTGAAGAAGTGTCTGGCTGACGAGTCTCTCATCGTTCCACTAGAAGAGATCAAGGTTGATGATCGTCTTCGGATTGTGGAAGAACCTGTGGAGATCCTTGATTACAAGATTCGTAGCCTGCGTCACAGCAAGATTCGTATCGTTAAGGTTCGGTGGAACTCGAACCGGGGACCGGAATATACGTGGGAACGGGAGGATCAGATGAAGTCTAAGTATCCTCATCTTTTTCCTAAGAAAGCGTTCGAGTCGAGACATGTCTCTTCGGCAACTGAATGAATCTCGGGGCGAGATTCCTTTTAACGTGGGGATGATGTGACAACTCGGGTAAATCTCTCTTTTGGTTTCTATCTTTTGTTTGTTCCCTTCGTTATTTCTTTTGTTCTTTTGGTACTTGTGCAATTTTCGGGATGAAAATTCTTTTAACGTGGGGATGATGTGACACCCGGCAAATTCTGGTTAACAACGTTGTCTAGATGAAAGTCTACCTTAGCGAGTCACGCGTATATTGTACTTAACTGGGTTAGTTAAGTCGGGTTATGGTTCGGGAACTATTGGTTTAGTCTAGAGGATCATTGGATGTTGGTCTAGAGGTTCATTAGATGTCGGTCCTTAACCAAGTGTACAAACGGTGACGATCGGTGGGATCGTCAGGGCATACGGAACATACGAGTCTCGAGTCCCGGGAATTGGTGAACGAGTGTGAATATGTGTATTTACTTGTGTTATGTGTTTACAATCATTATGTGACTTGTCGGTACGTTAATATGTGTTAACATATGTTAAAACGGGGTTTAACGCGTAAAACACACGAAACAGGCCCATATAGGCGATCAGGATAGCCCAATCGCCTATATTTGGTGCGACTGGGGATCATGTGGTGCGACTGGGGACTGATCGCATGACTGTTCATGCGATTAGGCCCCGATCGCATGAACTTACATGCGATTAGGCTTCCTGATCGCGTGTAAAGCTGCATAATCGCATGTTACGTGCTGGACGACTAAAAACGACTATAAATACCATACTTGACCTCATAAACTTCATTATACAAACCCTAGTCGTCCCAT
Source organism: Ambrosia trifida (assembly GCA_028751855.1). Classification (NCBI taxonomy): domain Eukaryota; kingdom Viridiplantae; phylum Streptophyta; class Magnoliopsida; order Asterales; family Asteraceae; genus Ambrosia; species Ambrosia trifida. The sequence goes on from CM054129.1 coordinate 112,019,971, forward strand.
AACCCGCCCCAACACATAAACAACCTCTGGAAGGCGATTTTTGATCAAAACACAAGGTTTCAAGCTTGAATCATCATTCTTTCATAATCCTAAGGTTTGGTTTTCATCCATAAATCTTTATAAACGTTTTTAATCAATCCCTAATGGTCCAGACCTGTTCTTTAACGAAAAAGCTTTCTGAAAAATCGTTAATAAGGGTTGTTAATCGGATTATAATTAATATACATGAGTTATGGGTGTGTATGATTAGAAAGCTAGGATTTTTATGATTCATGATGATGGATTGATATATTATTATGTTAGATCAGAATTGATATTGATAGTATGATGATAGAAATCTGAGTAATTGATTATTAGGGTTATTGTTATGCATGATAGTATGATGATTGCATGCTATGTGTATGGTGTTTGGATTACTTGGTTGCATGCAGGACTGATTATACGAGGTTAAACGAAGGGTTTTGGTTGAAACATGTTTAGGATAGTGTTTGGGATGATATTGGGTAGTTACACACGTTCTGGATCTGATTTGGAGCGTTAAACACGCGAAAAACGGGAACAGCAAGGTTACAGGCGATTAGGATTCCTAATCGCCAGTTTTACATGCAATCAGGGCCAAATCGCATGACTTTACATGCGATCAGCCCCAAATCGCATGAGTTTTCATGCAATCAGCCCTGATCACGTGAACTTACATGCAATCAGCCCTGATCACGTGAACTTACATGCAATCAGCCCTGATCACGTGAACTTACATGCAATCAGCCCTGATCACGTGAACTTACATGCAATCAGCCCTAATCACATGAACTTATATGCAATCAGCCCTAATCACATGAACTTATACGCAATCAGTCCTAATTGCTAGTTTACGTTTCCTAATCGCGTGTACTACTGTTGTAAGTGTAGATTAGCATTCCGAGACCCGATTTGACATGTAGTAACATGCTAGGAACCTCGTAACATATATGGTAACTTGGTAACATATGTTTGGATGTAATTCGGTGATACGTGAACTATGTGCTATAACTTGTTGTGCGTTAACGTATGTTAAGTGTAATTGCGTTATTGTATGTTTTGGAGCGTAAACATAACACGGGGAGTCTCGGGTCACCAATGGGATGTCGAGTCTTGTACTTTGGGTCAGTTAAACAGTCACGGTGTTTTCAAACAAACTTGGTTATGGTCTGGACATCTAGGGACTAATTAACCCGCGGGTTATTAGTCTAAGTACTTGTAACTGTCATATGTTAGGTCGCCGCTTACGGGACTAGCATAGCAGCTGGGTTTACTCGGGTTAAGGAGTAACGCAACTTAAGGTGAGTTTACGGCCCCTCTTTTAAACTGGTTTTATACTTTCGGGGGAGAAAACATGTGTTAAAACGATTAATTGGTAACTACTGTCATACTATGGGTTTCTATTGTGTACTACACGATCTTTGGAAGTCCCGGGGGGAACCATGAATGTGCGGGTTTGCACAACGGGGAAATGTGAATAGCGCTATTGGGAGTGACCAACCCCGCTCGTCGGCTTGGAGGGCCGGGCGAGTGCATATTGTCTCAAACAGGAACAACAGGAACATTTGGAACTTTTCGGGCACAACAACTGGTATTCGAGTTAGTAATGGTTTTCCAATCGTGGTAGTAACAAAACGTACGCCTAGCTAGCGTATACTGGTTTTCGATTTGTTATAGTATGGACAGGTGGACTTGGTACTTGGATACAAAACCTGTAAACTCACCAGCATTTTTGTGCTGACGTAAACTTTTACATGTTTTCTCAGGTCGCTAAGGTAGCACAACTGGACTAGGGCGCACGCGTCTGCACGGCGTCTATCTAGGGTTGCATGGTCTTATGAACATTGAACTATTGTTTCATTATTGAGATACTGTTTTTGAATAAGCTTCCGCTGTAAACGGGATTTTAAACTATGTTTTGAAATTGCATTTATATTCATTTAGACTTGTTTATTGTGATCGTTGGTTTGGATCCTGGTTTGTCATGCGCCTCGCGGTAAAACTCCGCAAGTGGATTTTGAGGGTGTGACAGACTTCCTCATCAGCATGCACCCTTTCAGACCCTTTTAGTTTATAAAACACCTTAATCCTCCTACCATCCTCGATTTGCACTTTTGGTTCCAGTTCACTCAAGGTTTCAGTGGTAATGATATGATTCTCAAGAGGAACATCTTTAGTTTTGACCGGTGCATATCTAGGAGGTTCATCGAGCTCATCATCCGAAGAATCAGTGTCATATACACTGATATCATCAGCTTTCTCACACAGATTGACAGCTTTAGCAGGAGTAGCAGCCTTAGTGACCTCAGCAGGTTTAGCTGCTTCAGTAACCTTGGCCGCCTCTGCAGCTTTTGCTGCCTCAGCTGCCACGTCCATTAGTTCCTCCTTCGGCAAGACATCAAAATTATGATTTTCGAATCTCACCGGAGGTGGACATTGAGAATATTTGGGACTGGTGGAGAAGCCTTCCTTGTCAGAGTGTTCTACTATGTGATCAAGGACATACTTGCAGTTTAAATAACTCTCAAGCTTCTTCCTGATCTTTTCATAGTCACAGTTAACAATGGCCAATTGTTTCTTAGTGTCTTCGACCTCATTGATGTAATTATTTATAGCAATTTGCTTATTAGCCAAGGTTTTCGACAGTTCAGAAACATCCTTCTTATAATTTTCAATTGTACTAAGAAAATTTTTCTCCTTTTGTCTCAAGGAATCAATTGACCTTTGTAACGGACCAACATCAGCTTTTAAATTCAGATTTTCTTCAGTTAATTCTTTAATTCTGAATTTTAACTGATTACACTCTACACAATCTAATTTAGAATCAGAAGAAGAACTTACCTTGTTCGACGATTCAGTAATGGCCATCAATGCATAATGAGCTGCTGTCTTCTGAGCTCTAAAGAATTCGCCGAAGTTCTTCTCTGTGCAGTCAGCATCCACAAGAAATGATCGTTTACCGATCAACGCATCTGCTTTAGCTAACAGATCCTCCAAATCTTCTCCCATGACAGAATCGCACTCCGAGTCACAGTCAGACACTTCGGTTTCAGAAGTAACAATGTCAGACTGGCTCGAAGTTTCTTCAGCTTCGGCTGGTGCTTCAGACTCTTGTTGAGCAAAACAAGCTGCACCACCTTGAGGAGCTTCTTCTCCAGTAATCAGATGGTTCCAGTTATAGCCTTCATCAGCTTGAATAACCATGGCTTGACCTTGATTGTTGTTTGTAGGCGGCCTCTGGTTCTGGTTGTGTACTGGAACAATAGCACGCTCAGTATTTGGCTGAGGTTGAGCTTGAGCTTGCTGCCTCTGATTCTGATTTGCTCGGTTGTTGTTGAAGGGATTCTGGTGTCCTTGCTTCTTGGGTCGATCACATTCTCTTGCAAAGTGTCCTTTTGTGCCACAGTTGTAGCATGTGACCTTCGTTTTGTCAAACCCAAACTTGGTGTTGTTGTTTATCAGAACATCTCTCCTTCCCGTTCTGTCCATGTACTCCTTCGCCCTTCTCACCACGCTTGCGAAGTGCCATTGTATGTCTATCAGATCCATGTCGTCTTTATCAATCTACGAGTAATCCTCCTGTGTAAGATAAGGATTCCCGATCTGTCCAGCAACCAGTCCACTATAGGAGTTTACCAAGGTCGACAGTAGAGCCATATGTTCTTGAGCTAGCTCTACAGTCACCTTTTCTAAACCCGCGGTGTTCAGCTGCTCTGGGACTGTATTGGTCCGATAGCCACCTTGATTAGAAGTAGAAGCACCTCCATATCCACCATAACTTGTAGTTGGAGCCCCGCCAAAACCTGAAGAAGAAGGTCCACTAAAGTTTGCAGTTGCCTGCGCTGGTGCTGCAAGATGAGAAAACGGGTTAACACCAAACTGGTTAGTATTAAAATTCAAAGGATACGGGTTTGGTCCAAAAGGATATGTAGGAGGAGGAACATCAGCTGGGGGACCATAATTGTCGAAAGCATAAACTGGGTCCGGGTTAACCACAAAAGCAGTTTGTGGTTTGGTACCACCCACACTGGTGTCCTGAAGAGGATTCCCATAATAGATGCTGGGATTCTGTGGAATGAGCGCCTTGTTTGCTCTCCTGATTTCCTCTATCTCCTTGTTCTCCAGCTCGGTAATGAACTCGTTGATGGAGAGAGTCTGATATGCATTGCTTGACTTTAGAATATCCAACCATTGATGCCAATGAGGAGGTAGCGCCTCAGCAAATCTTTCTACAAGGTCCGCAGATGAATATAAGACCCCGTACTGATACATTTCAGACATCAGATGGTAGTATCTAGCAGTCAAGTCCCTCAGAGATTCGTTCCCGATAGCATTGAAGTTCTCGAACTCCTTCTTGAGTTGATCCATTTTAACCTTCCGCGTCTTCAGATTTCCTTCATTTCGCTCAGCCAGTGCTAGCCAAAGCATCTGTGATGTAGTGCACTGAGCAAATTGATGAAGTATATCCTTGGGAAGAGCTTGCTTCAATGCCGCCATCGCCTTCTTCTCATAATTATACTTCTTCCTCTAATCTTCATTCATGTCTTCAATTGAGATCGGAGTAGTGGAATTCTCAACCATAGGCCTACTATACCCAGTCTCTATTGCTGACCACACGAGACCATCAATACCCTCAACATACGTTTGAAATCTGCCCTTCCAACCATGGTAGTCGGACATGTATTGCAATTTCGGCGCCCTATTCGAACTACCCGTCTCTAAGTCACTCATGAGAACGGAAGACAGATGATTCGTCTGTGAGTTTGCAGCTGCCGCGAGTGCCCAAGGATTCGCGTTCATCGCTTGTTGTTGAGCCGCTAGCGCCCACGGATTGATTCCGGCAACATTCGCTTGTATTTGCGCTTGTTGCATCCGTTGCGCGTTTCGCTCGGCTGAGTATTGCCAAGGGTTTGTGGGTACGTTCGCTTGATTGTTCAATTGTTGGTTATTATGTTGCCTAGGTTGGTTTAGATGACCCCACGGGTTTGCCATATGTCAAGGTATGATAATAGTCCGATACTTAGTCAAATTTTACGTTCCAGAACCTTGTTGGCGATTATGGTCACAATTGCTAGTTAATGTAGGCGATTGGAGGATGTTAACACGTGATAAGGGCTAATTGCTAATGAATAGTGACGCGATTAGGGCTAATTGCTAATGAATAGTAACGCGATTAGGGTTTTGGGGTGATTGGGGTATGCCACGTGATTAGGCCTAATCGCTAAAGCACTGTATGCGATTGGAGGCCTAATCGTGTACTGTAGCACACGAGTGAGCCTAATCGCATGCACTGTAGCACGCGAGTAGAGGCTAATCGTGTAAGAACCCTAATTGCTCAAAATTTTCATGCGATTTGGCCTGCGTAATCGCCTGATCTGATCTGCAGCCGCACTTTTGCTCAAAAATCACCTATTTTGCCTCAAAATCTTATCTAAAACATTGTATTTTGATCCCAAATGATTAGACAAGTTACCAAAATAGTTTTAGAACAAAACCTGATCAAAAACACATGTTTTTAACCGTAAACACACACTAAGATTTTGAAAAATATGGGTTTTTTGATAAAAACTCAAAGTTTCAAAATAAGAACAGGTTTTTGATTAAAAATCTAAACTATTACACCAAAACAACCTGTTTTTGCTCGTTTTTGTTATTAAAACACCCGTGATAAGAGCCTCGGCTCTGATACCACTTGATAGGACCGGCGAACGCGTAATCCGACAATCACGAAGTTTATACTAGAGGTGCGGAATCCCTCTAATATGTTCTAATAACAGAAACGATAATGAAACGATGATAAACGAGTAATTACAACACACACGGGTCAAAAGATTATAGATTAATCACTAAAACAGAGCTCGAGTGTTTACAGGGATCAAATCAGACTTCTCAGACCAGGGGAGGGTGTTTGGAGAGTGTGTGAGGCAAGAACTAAGCTCTAGGGTTGAGAATAGGCCTATTTATACCTCCTTGGTACGTACAGCACCTTGTAGGCGATTGTGCAGCTATAAGACATGATAACATAGGCGATTGGGCCTAATCGCCTATGGAATGCCCATAATCGTGTGAACAGTGATATGGCATAGCCCTACTCGTGTGCTACAGTACACACGATTAGGCTCAATCGTGTGCTACAGTGATGTAGCATGAGTGCTAATTGCCTGATAACACTGTGTAATCGCCTACAGCTTCCCGAACCCTCCAAAACGCGTACAAACGTCTCCAAACACCCCGAACTACGTCCAAACAACCAATATACTAGCCCAGGGACATCATGTACTAACATTAGTTTCCTTTGATTTGTAGTTTAGGGTTATGTATTTTTTTATTATTCGAAAGTTGACGTACTTATTAGTACTACAAATTGATTTTCTAATCTACGTACAAATGGTGAACCTTGTATGTGTACTCCGATTGCTTTGTGCCATGTAAAGGGTTTAGCTTCTTGGACGAACTCCTAAATCAACATAATGGTGAGAGTTTGGTAAAAAAAAATCTTTGCGTCGCATCTCATAGAGATTTTTCACCTCGTTCCAAATCGGGCAACACTCTCCTGCCATGAGAATGAACGAAAGACACAACCTCATCTTGATTCTTATCTAGCCGCCCTCTCTTGTAAGAAGATTCAAAGCCAGATCCAGAATGCTTTCTAACACCCATGACTCGTTAGAATATCCACCAAAAACATAATTAATGTCTCAAGACGACATCATAATATGTTTAATTTTTTTAATGATGAATTTTTGGATAAGATGATGAATGTTTGATGTTGAATGCTTCGATCATTTTTTAACGACTGAAATTGCGATGCCCACTCCAGATATAAAAATTGAAATTGCAAATTTAACACCTATACGTCACATATTGCGCTATATGTGGCATATAGGGTACAACTTTCACAATCTCCCATGGCCAAAATTCCCGGACATCATACCAATCGGGCACAAATCTATACACCACTATATAGCTCTATATGTGGCATTAATTAGGTGTGTGACTGGTGGGTTCTTAGTGACGCATGGAATTTTGTGAAACCTACACAACACATATAGCGTTATACGTATTATATAGGAGGTGTCCTTATGGTAATTGGGGGGGGGGGGGGGGTTGTGATCACAATATTAGGACCCTATGAATAATAGGTCTATTAATTTATAGGATTGTGAGCAACTTGAGCTCTGTAAGTGAAGCTTGGGATCGTTTATTCAATAAACTTATTTTTAGGCTCAAACTCTTTTAAGATCGGTTTGATTCGAGCTTGTAGCAAACTAGGCTCGAATAATTCACGAGCAACTTAGCTCGTTTACACTACGCCAAATGTATAGTATGTACGAATCCATTAAAGGAAATAATTATATGATACTGTTTAACTAAAACAATATCAAAGCTACTATTGGACTGTTGGTGTGGGAACAGGATAATTGATCATATTTAAATGAGTTCTGTTGCAAGAGCATTCACATCAGCTTCTCCATTCCCCATTCACTCACACTTAATCACAACCACATACTACATTAAAAATCATTACAGTCTCTCTCTCCTCCACTCGCAACCACTTTTAACAAATATTAAAAAATAAATACAGTTTCCTATTTTTCCCAAAAGATTCCCAAATAACCCCAATTATACCAATCAACAATAGATTCTCTAACAATAGATTCTCTATTTTTCTTCACTCACAACCCTTCAAACCCACTCCATATAATTTTGGGGATACACTCACAAAAAAAATGGGGAAGCTGTTGTGAATGCTCTAACATTCAAGATTAAAAGTTGGATAACAAATGATTTAATGTAGCACTAAGTTAGTTAGATAACATCACGGTTATCTTTAGACATTAGTTCTAATACAAGTATACATAGTTATGCTTCTTGACATTTGATTATTTTAACCAAAATGGTAAAAAGAAAAAAACAATAATAACAATAACAAGCAAAATTTTCAAATATCAGTTTTCAGATTTAATACAAATCAAACACTTATGTGACATGAGAGCAAAAGTGAATCGTTTGGAAGCTACAAGTGGGAGGTACTATTGATATTAGTTGTAGGAACCCTAAATGTATCTTTTTTCATGCACCAACTATAGCTTCCCTAACCCTACATTTACTCCTTTATATCTCCCTCCCCATCAAACCCTAATGGACCCTTTTCATATGCAATCTCTCTCTCTAACCTATCATTAATTTGTGATATAATCTACCATTCAGTAGTCACAATTTCCTTTCATATGATCATGAACTTTGAAGTGCAAGCCGAGAGGGTAACAAACATGGATCCACCGGTTCAGACTCCTTCGGATCAGCATCTTTGTTATGTTCGTTGCAACTTCTGCAATACCCTTCTAGCGGTATGTATTTGAGCGTTTTTTGGTAAAGGGATTTGCCCAGGAAAATATTTAACATATGAAATAAAATGTTACTGTAATTGTATGATTTTAGCTAAACAAGATGATTTAATTCAATATTAATTAAATAAAAAAGGGATTTGATTATTATTATTATTATTATTATTATTATTATTGTTATTATTATTATTATTATTATTATTATTATTATTATTATTATTATTATTATTATTATTATTATTATAACTCATAGGTACACAGATACAGTTTTGTATGTGTATATACAATATATAATCTAAAAAATGTGTTAATTGTGAATATATAAATTGGTTTATATATATATATACAGGTAGGGATACCATGCAAGAGGCTTTTGGACACAGTGACTGTGAAATGTGGGCATTGTTGTAATTTATCATTCCTCACCATTAGAGCTACTCATCCTGATCATCCTTCACTCCCTCCTTTTCAGGTGTTTTTCTTTCATATAATTCTTGTAAAATATATTTTGTGGTCAATTAATTTAATTACTATGAAATTCCAAAAACACGAAATATTCTAATTCACCTAAGATAAGTAATTAATTCCTATGATCTTGGAGTTAATTATAGATGGAACACAACTGGTTTTTTTTTTTTTTTAATAATGTTTTGTGTTTTAAACGTGCAAACAGGCTGGTTTCTCTAGTGATTTCAAAAGGGGTCAATCTTCATCTTCATCATCCACATCAAATGAACCCACATCACCAAAAGCACCGTTCGTTGTCAAACGTACGTACTCATTAGCTCTTCTTCATCCCTTACAAATTATATATATTATTTTTGAAGTATATTAAATAATAATTGCAACCGTTACTATAAAATATTAATTCTTGTTCTTGACCATATATATAGCACCTGAGAAGAAGCACAGGCTTCCATCTGCTTATAATCAATTCATGAAGTGAGTTTATAACTAAACTACCAACAGATGTTTTTTTTTTTTTTTTTTTTTTTTTTTTTTTTTTGACAAATCTCCATATATTCAACTTGCAAATTAATTATTATTATTATTATTTTGAATTTTTTTTATAGAGAGGAGATACAACGCATCAAGGCTTCAAATCCGAAAATACCTCATCGAGAAGCTTTCAGCACTGCGGCGAAAAATGTAATTATGTGTTTATATACTTTCGAGCTTGTTGATTAGTATTTACAAAATCGATTTAGCTAGGTATAAGGCTAATTAAAATAAAATGTACATGATCAACAAACTAGTTTATTGATACAAATTTGTATGCAAGAATAATTAAGAAATAAAAAAAGTTTTAAAACATATAATAATTGATAAACAAATTAAACGAATTACTCTTGTTTTTTTTTTTTTTTTTTGTTCTCGTAATAATTTATAGTTCTGTTGTCAATCTTACTATATATATTATATATATTGATTTTTTTTTTTACATTTTATGTGTTAAGTGTTTTGAAAAATGAAAAGAAAGCAAGAAATTAATTAATCTTTATTTGGTTTTATTGATTCATCTTTCAATGTTTGCAACAGTGGGCTGGTCATATACCAAATGGATCCAACATCCCTGGGAGCATTAACACTGTAAGAATTCTTCAGCTTTTTAATATTGGCTAAAAGTAACATAATTGTTAATTTTGATAATTATGTTGAACATACCTTAGATTGCCTTTTTGTAAATATTTTTAAATCTAAATAATGTTATGGTTGATCTGTTCGATCAGAAAAGTAGGATGTTTCACGTTTAAGAAAATGTGGCCAATTGAGAAAAGAAACAAAAGTTGTACAATCACTAAATTAATCTAAACCTAAATTTTATCAAAGTTAAATAACATATGGTGTGTGTCTCATCTTATACAAGAATCAAAGAGAATATAATTTTCTATGAACATAACAAAAAAAAAAAATTCCAACGATTCTTTGAATTCGTGAGCAATGATATGTTTTTCTATTTTAGGGATTTGATCTTGCAGGAATGAAGTAACTAAATATGCATTCTTCCTAAGCTACCTTGAAGACGTTGTAGGATTGATGCAACCTTATGTGTTTTAGTTCTGAAACCTGTTTCATGTTCTATGCATGCATGATTTATGTTATTTAATTTTCTTGTTAGTTTAAAGACATGAATGCATTTTATGTAATATATCTAATTTGAAATGGGTAATCGATCTATGCATTATTATTTAAGCTATAATCATTAGTTTATTGAGACAAGGTACACATTGTTTTTAAGTAAGGCTCCGGATATTTGCACAAGTCCACCTTTTATTCACACAACCCTCTACGACCCGTAGAGGCCTCTACGGGTCGTATAGCCCATTTTTTTACTCCTTCTACGAGCCGTAGAGGCCTCTACGGCTCGTAGAAGAAGTCTTATTAATTTTTGAGAATGAAGAAGGAAGAGATGGATGTTTTATGATGCCTACGGCCCGTAGAGGCCTCTACGGGTCGTAGACAAAAAAAAAACAAAAAACGTTTGGGACGAGGTTCGATCTTAGGCACATTATCACATAAACACACACACAAAGTCTTATTTCGTATATGGGGACCATCTGGGCTACCAGTTCGCTGGTTTCTTAGTTGGAAAATTTTAATATAACATAAACCAGTCTTAGGCACCCTCTACGGCCCGTAGAGGCCTCTACAACCCGTAGAGAGGGTTTTTTTTTAAATCATTTTAATTATGTAATAATTAATCCCGAGCGTGTAATACATTAACACAAGCATGTAAAACATTAATACAAATTTATAAAATAAATTTTAATTGTTTAATTTTTTTAGTTTTTTAATGTCGTCTCGATAAGCGTGTAAAACATAAAACACAAACGTTTATATAACCAAACGATAAAACTAAACGTTAAAACATTTACACAAGCGTTCAAAATAAAAATTGTTTAAAACATATACAGATCAGAAAATCATAAGTCAAAAATCGAGTCATCAGGCGTCGGCGACGGCTGCGGCTGCGAGGTCCCGGCTGCGAGGTCTGGACCTCTACGGGTCGTAGAGGCCTCTACGGCCCGTAGAGGGTTCAATGCTCCCACCAACCAGCTTCTCTACGGGCCGTAGAGGCCTCTACGACCCGTAGAGGAAGTGCTTTTTCAGACTGACACACTGAAAGTCAGTCTGTTCATTGAATGACCTCGTACCTCGTATTCCCTACGGGCCGTAGAGGCCTCTACGGGCCGTCTAGGGTTTAAATGCACTCGACCTACCCACCTCTACGGCCCGTAGGGGGCTCTACGGGTCGTAGAGGGTTCCTCATTTATTACACTGACACCCTCTACGACCCGTAGAGCCCTCTACGAGCCGTAGAGGGCTGTGCAAACTTACTTTTTGTAATTATGTAAATAACATACCTCTTTAAGTAATATATAAGATATGAAATTGAAACAACAAAAAGAAATATAAAAGGGAAAATGGCCAAAATAGCTCGTTGACTGAGTGATTTGCATGAATAACCCTCTCCCCCCTCTTTGGAGAGACGGGACACGGCTCCCAACGTGCCTGAACCGTCTCCGAGTGGCCAACCAACACGTGGCGTCTCTCATCCCGAGGCTGTACCATCTCTCTCCAGACGGGTCAGAATTCAACCGTCTCTCTCCCAGACGGTTCACATTTCCCCATGCCGGCTGGCCTTCGGTTCAACCGTCTCAAAAGACGGGTCACATTTCCCCATGCCGGCTGGCCTTCGGTTCAACCGTCTCTCAAGACGGGTCACATTTCCCCATGAGTCCGGTGAGTCCCGATGATTAGTCCGACGCTTCGGTTGTCCAGCTCAGCCCTATAAATACCGTTCTCAGTCACAAACTCCGTCCCATTCCCGTCAGACTGTCACCCCACCACCGTCTAACACTATCACCAACACCACCCCACCACCACCGTCCACCACCACAGTCTAATTCATCCAAATGGCACCGCAACGATGGACCGAAGAACAGGAAATTGCACTGATTGCAGCATGGCGCCATGTCGAAGAAAGCACCCACTAAACCAACAAATGGTTTCGTATATTGCACGAGTACAATCGGCTGGTTGGAGGGTCAGACCGAACAACCGAGTCCCTTAGCCGGAAGTTGACCGATTTGACCACGAAGTGTCAAATCTTCAACGGGTACCACAACCGGACACTTCAGGAGGTACCCTCTGACATGCCCGAAGACGTGTCAATTAGACACTCAAAAAGACAGTATAAAAACAGGGAGCGCAAAGAATTTAAACATGTGTCTGCCTGGCAAATGATGAGGGATCGTCTTAATTTGTAGTTTATAAAACCCTTGTAGTAATCGAAGTAGTTTTATTAATGCAATGAATGTTTATTTTTTTATATTAAAGTAAATATTTCATTAAACAAACTATATTATTACAACAACAATAAACAAACTATACTATTACAACAACAATAAACAAACTATACTATTACAACAACAATAAACAAACTATACTATTACAACAAACTTCCTAAATTTACTTGCTAAGAACTAAGAACTTTGTTTGAAGTAATCGAAGTGTTGTAATACTAAATGTCTAACCAACTATTGAAGACTACATCCTAATGTTAGATGTTTCCTCCATAGCGGTGGTAGTAGCAGTGGTCTACATAGACGTTGTTTCGAATGGTGTATGTGGTCTACATAGACAAGTCCGAGACGTTTCCTCGTTTTATGTAACAATAGTTCTCAGTGTGCACACGTCGACCACCGAGACATAAATTTGGGAGGCGAACGAACTTGCCAATAATGTAGACCACCACATCATCGATCCATTCTACACGGGTTAAACCACGCGCAGATGGAACAACAATCCAAGTAGCCGTACGCAGATGAAACAACAATCCAAGTAATCGGACAATAATTTCGTAAGCCGGTAGGCTTCGGCTGGGAAAGCAAAAAACGTCATTGGTTTGGAAGATGAAAGGTTTGAGGAGGGCGGTGGGTGCAAATTTTGTTAAGTGAATTGGGGTATTTATATACACTCGTGAGACGGTTCAGACGGTAGCCCAAAACGGCTTAAGACGACTTGGGGGTTGTGACCCGTCTTTTGAGACGGTTGAACCGAAGGCCAGCCGGCATGGGGAAATGTGAACCGTCTGGGAGAGAGACGGATGAATTCTGACCCGTCTGGAGAGAGACGGTGCAGCCTCGGGATGAGAGACGCCACGTGTTGGTTGGCCATTGGATCTAAAACCAAACGCTCTCGGAGACGGTTCAGGCTCGTTGGGAGCCGTGTCCCGTCTCTCCAAAGAGGAGGGAGAGGGTTATTCATGCAAATCACTCGGTCAACGGGCTATTTTGGCCATTTTCCCAATATAAAAAGGATGTTGTTAGGGTGGATGGGGTGGTCATCACCCTATCACACCCATCACACTATCACACTCAATCATTTTATGTCACCTCATTTCATCGCATTCTATCATTAAACCCATGTGACGGTATTCACGTTTCATCACTGAATTTTTTTTAAATAAACTAAAAACATTACATTTTAATTAATAAAAAATATTTAAATATTTACTGAAAACATTATTATATATATATATATATATCAATTGCCATCATGGTTTTGCGCTAGTTAATTTCTTCCTTTTCACATTATATCACAAAACTTCTTTATTTTACACTTTAGCCACCAAAACCATGTTACATTCTTACTCTCACGCAAACATATGTGTGTTTCGTTTTCTCTTAAATGGCGTGAGTGGAAACGTGGTCTTATACAGTATATCATTTATTAAGGGGTTTTCTTTCTTGGCATATCATTTTTTTAACAGGAAGGTACGACGTGCCAACCGTCTCCACACCTTGGCTCTCTCAGATGCGCGGACACCGGACCTCCACCCGCCCGAAGACATGACGATGGAATAATGGGTAAAACCACGCCTCTCATCCGAGTCGAACCGGCGCCACCCGTATTCATTCTTCACCTGGGTGCCACAAAAAATAATAGGAAGAATGGGAATTGAACCTGGGTCACTATGAGCTGAAAAGCATTAATTTTGTAAGTGTAATATAGCGTGAATTTTTTTGCTAATAAAAAGACTTGAAAAGGCTGTAATGGAAAAGTTTGTGATTTATCTAAGGGAAGGATTATAAAACTTTAGGGTAGTAAAACCATACAATGGGGTTAACTTTGAGACTTATCATATTATAGTAAAAGGAGTTGGAAAGTCGAGTCACAATAACCTTCATATAACTTTTTTATGATATAAAACCAAATGATATCGACATCGGTGCTAGACTGTGACACCCGGCATATTTGACTTGACATATTTAAACTTATAAGTCTACCTTAGCGGGAAACAGTTTAATTACGTACTTAACTGGGTTAGTTGAGTCGGGGTTTTCTTACGTATTGTCCAGAGTTCAATGATCTGAAGGATCATTGGTGTCTTTTACATATATACGCGTCTTGAGTCCCGTTATTGGTGAATTACATAAACTATATTAAGTGTTATGTGTAGATTGATTCTTATGTGGTGGATTATATGTAAATACGTGTTTAAATGATGTTTAGATGATTGTCCATGCTTAAATATGTGAAACATAGATTAGGGTTACATGTGCATGTGTTAGGGTGCGTTAAAATGTGCTAAACACTACAAACTGGAAATCTAGAAAATGACACCTTTCTGGTTCGACCGTTCGAAGGGTCGAACCTGGCCCTCAGTCTGTTAAGGGTCTCCTTCGACCAGATAAAACTACCTTCGACCCACATGAAGGGTCGAACCTAGCTAACTGTTTTAAATATGTTACATTCGACCACCCAAGCTCCACGTTCGCCCACATGAAGGGGTCGAACCTGGACATAGTATAAATACCATCCTTAGTCATTTTTCATCATTTCACAAACCCTAAACGCCTCTAAACACTCTCTTTCGACTATTATCATTGGGGAAGGAGTTTTTGAGCTTATTTTTCATAATCCAACTCTCTAAATCATTACAAGTGAAGATCTAAGGTGTGTTCTTCATTCTAAATCCTTTTTAAACAATTTTGATTTGTTTTCATTTAAACCCCAAGAGTCCAGATCTGATATCAACATGTTTTATGGATAAAAACCTTCCTAATATCTTTCTAAATAAAACCTATTCATAAACAATGAGTTTTTATACAAATTAACATGTGTTAATGTGGTATTATGCATTGTTTGATGATTACTTGCTGTATAGATGATATGACAACGATCTAGGACTGTTATTGATGATGAGTTATGATTGAAACATGTTACAATTGATTGTTGATGGTGTTTTGTCATTTTGGGGAATTTTGGGTTAGATCTAGGGCTTGTTCTTGATGATAATGATAAGGATATGATAGGGGGTTTCTTGTTCATGATGATCTGAGTGTGTTAAGTTGATTATTGATTAATTTCAAAAAGTTTCCTAATTGGGTAAGGATTGCATGCATTTTGATGTGACATCTCCATAATTTACTAATTTGGGAAACTTGTAAAACGACTAGATTTTGGGGTAAAATCGGTAGGGTTTCGTAGGGATATGTTAATGATAGTTGACTGCTGTAACTCACGATGTTTCGTGATGTTTTCGGATGTTTTTGATGCGTTTTTGGGAAAACTAACTAACAGGGTCGAACCTGGAGTACCTTCGACCAGTCGAATGGTCGAAGGAGGATCTCCAGGGTCGAACCTGGATTCTGAATGGTCGAACGTAATCTAAATGGTCGAAAGAGGGAGAAAAGGGGCGAAGGTGGAAGTAGAAAGCCACATTCAACCATATAAAGCCACATTCGACCGTGTAAAGCCACGTTCGACCCTACGTTAACTAAAATGAGATTTTTGATACAAACTAAGTGTTTTATGCTTGAAACTTGTGTGTAATCTATGTGTACTTGATTAGCTTGTGTAATGGGTCACCAACGGGATGTCGGGTCAGTCTCGTGTGTCGGTTAAACTGTCAAACACGTTTTCAAACTTACTTAATCATGATCTGGACAATCGGGGACTAATTAGCCTTGGGGTTATTAGTCACAACTCTTATACAACCTTTATTGATAGATCACCGGTATTTGGGATCATAGAGACTTGTCTTAATTCTTATTTTGGGAACGCAAACTAAGGTGAGTGTCACAGCCCCATTCTTTACTGTTTTTGGAACATTCTGGGGGAGAGACATGCGGTAAAACTTTCTAAACTTTTAAACCAACATATTACATGATACCTCATGGATACTTAGTGACCTTTACTTTCATCATTAAAGTCCTCTCATGTCTTAGTGAACCATCAATATGTGGGTACATAGCGGGGAAGGTGTGAATAGATCTATTGGGCTTGACTAGCCCCACTCGGGCCGACTGGAGGTCGGTGGTGGGTGCATATTTGTCCTATATCTTACGGCACCGGGTGATGAACCGGTGACGGGTTTGAGGCATTCTTATCTTGTCAGCAGTGGTTCACGACACTATAGTATCATGTAACGATGTCTAGCTAGCATCAGGTATAGATGTAAGGGTTGTTGGGTTTGGTTTACTTATGATAAACTTTTACAAACTATATCTCTGTGACTCACCGGCACTTTATGTGTTGTCTAACTTCGCATGTTTTCTCAGGTCGCTAAGGTAGCAGGGAGTCTTAGGCGCACTGGAGTCGCACCGCGTCTAGTCTTGCATACATAAGCAAACCGGGTTGTGTTTGCATTAATATTTTGACATTGGTTTTGTAAACATTAAATTTTGCTTCCGCTGTCGTTTTCTACTTTACTTATAAACTGTGTGGTTGGTATTTCTACGTAACTTTTATTGCATATAGATGTCATTTATTGTGACCGTTGTCTTGGATCCTGGTATGTCATGCGCCTCGCGGTAAAACCCCACAAGTGGAATTTGAGGGTGTGACATAGACAAACCGAACCGACATCGACATCAGTTCCAACACCGGTATTGGTGTTATAAAAATCAACATCGAGTGTGGGTACCGTACAAGTACAGTATCAAACTGAACATTACCGATCAAATTACCATGCGTAACAAACCTAACTGACCGAAATCCGTCCAACGCGCGGGGATCACCCTAGTTATTTAAATATTTAAAAAAATTATTTAAATATTTAATAAAAAAATTATTATTCAAACGGCTACTTTTCAAACGGCTACTTTTCAAACGGCTATTTTTCTAAGCCTATAAATAGAAGACATATTACTCATACTCAGTCACAATTCAATCTACACACACAAAGATATGGGTGGTGTTATTATAACGATTCAGCCGGTCCTTCAAACCTCAGGCGATACTCTCGCCGACGACGACGTTCACAACCACTGTCCTCTCCTCCTCCCCAACCTCAACCACTGTCATCTCCTCCACCTACAGTGTACACTCCTCCGCCTACAATGTACACTCCTCCCCAACCTCAACCACTGTCCTCTCCTCAACTACCATCATCTCGTCGATTGACAACAATTCCTCCTTTACTAGGTTACACTTCCCCAACTCCAGATGCTCCTCTCATAGATGAGGAACATATCTGGGCTCTAGACTACACTATGGCTGTCATGGGTCTGGGGCAGCTACGACTAGTGGAGACCAACCTCCTCCCCAACCCAACCCAACCCAACCCAACCCAACCCAACCCAACCCAACCTCAAACCCTCCTGCTCCGGCGCCAACTGAGGAGGAGTACGAAGCAGCTAGGAGTATGGATGACGAACCATACTATTTTCCAAGTCCTGACTATGGACGCATCCGCTCGGATGCAAGATCGGACGATCGCGATAGCGATCGTTCTATGTCCTCCCCGGAGTACACAATGAAGGATTGGGATAACTATTCTCCATAGTGGGGGTTTAGGTTTAATTATCTATGTTTAGGATTATATGTAATGTTAATTTAAATAAGTAATTTAGGATTATGTATGTAATGTTTAATTATTAGATTTAATTATGTAATGTTTTTATTTAAATTTAATAGGTTTAATGTAATGTTTTTATTTAATTTAATAGGTTTAATTTATGTAATGCATTTGACAACTCATAAAAAATCATAAATATATAAACACTAGGAAAATGCATTTGATAAATTTAAAAAGAAATCATATTTTAAACAAAAAAGAGCCTAAAGGCCGTGATGTGTGTCACTGCCGTGATTGAAATGGCGGGGCGGTGTTTCACGGTATCACAACGCTCACGGGTTGGTCATCACGGACCACCCCCTCCTCCCTTAGCGTAAAGTTTTTCTCGTTGCTTACAAACTAATATATTACACGACATATGTAATTAGGAAAGTGGTGCATGAACTGAATACAATGAAACTTTATAACATGATCTACAATAAATCTTAATGGTTAGTACTATAAATCTATAATACGCTCCTTCAAAGTAAACGGTCGTAACAATGTAAGGTTTGGATCAAAGGGTGTCAAATCGAGTAGGTACAACTCTTTGGTTAGAAAATTAGCAAGCTGTATAGTAGTAGAAACATATCTAATTTAGAGAGTCTGTGCAAGAACCATATCATGAATAAGATGTAAGCCAGTATCGAGGTGTTTCCTACGCTGATGAAACACCAAGTTGATATTGTTAATGCCAATAACTTTAATAACATTAGCATAATCCAGCTAATCTTAGCGGTATTATGAGCAAGGAACACATGGCACCTTGTGGCGTATCAATGACTATCTGGACACCTAATCAGTCGACATCTACATAAGCATGGATGTCAATTGTAGAATACCGCCATATAGTCAACCCATGAACAACAATACCTTTAAGGTACTAAAAAAATTAACAACGATATCTTGTGATGATCAACATATGTATATGAAGAAACTAGATCTTACTAACAACATGCGCAAACTTTGGATGAGGCAAGACGAGGTATTGAAGGAAAGTACCAACAATAATATGGCATGACGAATGGAATGATCCATCTATATTAACACCAGAATATTGTGATAACTGAAGGTCGGGAGCACGAGAGCCACGAGAGTGGACAAATGGTATGAATTGACTGAGACTGATTCACCATAAGACATCAATATGGCTTAAATCCCCCTTAAATATATTAAGTTGTACCTAAATTTCTTTAGCCAAACTGAGAATGTAAACACCTCATAAACATTGCCGCAAATATACCGATCGAAAACTCCTGGTGATGAAGTTTTCATCAACATAAACAAAGATGTCGCTCATGGTGTCCCGACAATAAACAAATAATGATGTACAACGTATACATTTTTTCAGTTTAATAATATGCAAACGCGTATTAATCAATCATCCAAATCAATTATTAAGCAAATTATACAAGTTTTCGCTTTTGAAAATAAAAGATAAAGTGAACTTGTGTAAAACATTCAATCCATTTGCGGGTATCCGACTGACCCAACCAACCGAGCTATTTGGTTTGTCCTTTTCAAAAGCCTAAGTTAACGATTTGGCCAAGAATTTATGTGAATGCCAAAACAAAACAAACTAAGGTGATAAGATTGTGAACTCGAGTACGTGTAGGGTGTTTTCAAAAAAGGTTTGATTTTTTAGTTTTAACCTGTTTCATCTTTTATGATTTAACCTCACAAACATGACTATCAAAAGTCATACAAACATGATTTACAAAAACTGTAAACCATAAGTTGTTAGATAACACAGGGTGAAGAAGCATACGCGTAAACTCTAAAACTGTTAAAAATATAGTCAGTATGTAATTCATATGTTTGGCTATTGGGTTAAATATGTTTTGCTATTGGGTTAAATATGATTGACCCATCTTGAAGTTTATTATTAACATTTGGGCTTATAAAGTCTAGCTCGTTCCCTGGCCCACGTGGGCTTAACTTGTGGTTAGCTAGGTTGGGTTATTATTATTAACTCGTGTTAAGTTTAAACGAGTTTGTTGAGATATTATTTCAAGTAGGATTCTGGACCGTTGGATGAGATCTAATCGTATGGTTGTGGTTACTCGCACACGGATCGAAGTCTGAGCTATATATAAGCTTGTTTTGTGATTCGTGCCATTCATTCAGTATTCGTCTAGGGTTTCTAGGGTTTTCTCTTCGTCTTGTTTGATCTGTATTGTTCTTATTCTTCTGAGGAAGAATGGTGTCTGTATTCTGGTGTTTGTATCCAGGCTGTGTGAGGTTATCAACTTGTGATAACCAGGTGTTGGTCTTCTGATCGTTTGATCGTCTTAGTTTGTAAGTATTTGTCTCGTTTGTACTTTAAGATCTATAGTATCAACTGAGCTAAACAATTAGTTGATATCTGTAGTTATTATTTTAGGATCTCTCTAATTTGAGAGATTTAGGGTATTGGGGGGTGTTTTCTAGGTTTGGGTTAATAAGATTTTTAGTCACCGTTTTGTCGCCTAAACCTTGTCTTCTTGAGATCTTATGTTCTGAGTTTGTGCAGGCTCAATATTGTTATTGTTATATGTTTGTGATGGGATTGGGTACTGAATACACCATTCTGCATACCCAAACTCGGCACAATACTAGCGCGCGGAAGAAAGCCATGCGCAGGATTTGGTCAAAGCTCATTAAATGCAAAGTCAACAGTCAAAGATCGGTCATATACCGGTCAAGGCGAATATCATGCATGGTCAATAGCCATGCATGAATCACGTAACTACACCAGTTAAGGCGGTATTTGATTCCACTGTTCCCTTCAATTTAGCTTTCCATATATCACCTTATTAACATAATTAAGGGTGATGGAGACAACCTAACCATGGTTAGGACTTGGGTAATGGTGGCATACGGACTCTCCTATAAAAGGGGTCACACCCCCAATAGGAGAGGACACTTTCTACTGACCTGGAGAGCTATCATACTAGATAGTATCCCCATTCACCCCGTTTTTGTAATAAACAACTACCTCGTGTAGTCGTCTCCACACCCGCACTTTCACTCTTATTTGCAGGTATCCCCAAGCCGTAGCTGTTAGTGAAGGATCAACCCTGTAGTAACAATATTCTTATCATCCTTAATCGGTGGTGAGACTATTTGTTTCTTCATTGGCGCCATCCGTTACGGTTACAACAATCTTTCAAACTAGCACAATGGCTTTATCAAAGGATGGAAACAACAACACTGATGTCGAGGCCACAGTCAACGAAGAAATTCAAGACGTAACACCAAACACAATTACCAAGAATGTGGCCCAGAGACAACAAGCCTCAACATTCCAATTCCACCCAACAAAAGGAGGAATAAATGGAGGAAAAAAGGCACAGGACAACCTTTCTTCGGTTGACCCGGATGAATGGTTAGCCCAACAAAATTCAAAAACGATTGCCGAGTACCAGAAGATGGTAATGAAACAAGCAAAACTCAAGACTCAAAAGGCGTTAAGTTTCGACTTAAGTGGGGATGACTCAGAATCCCCACGGAAGAACAACAGTGGTCGTCACGCAAAGGGACATCGTCAGGCGGTACGTGGTGGAGGCCGTGGTAGAAATACTCACGGCCAGGACCCCGTCAACCTGAACGGCGAACCAGACGGCTACGAATCTGAAGATGAAGTATATCACGATACAAGTAAGAAACAGCATTCCAAAACTGCTGCCAGTAGCTTGGCCCCTAAAGATGATGATCTATACAAGCCATACAGACCAAAAACTTTCGCAGAACGTTCGAAGTTCTGCGCAAGGATTGCAGAGGCACCAATGCCGCAAGAATGCAAGTTACCAAGTACTATCGGCAGATATGACGGCCTGCGTGATCCTGATGATCACCTGCACGCATTCGATTGCGCTGGCAGCTCCAAATTATGGCCAGTTCAAGCCTGGTGTCACCTATTTGTACAAACACTAACAGGAGCAGCTTGAGTTTGGTACGAGAGTTTGCCGGTTGGAAGTCTCGTTGACTTCGATGATTTAATTCGAAAATTCAAAAACCATTTCTCTCATTTGCGCAAACATAAGAAGGACAAGGCCCACATTCTCTTGTGTTCGCGCAACGATAATGAGTCTTTGGAAGACTACATTGTCAGATACAACAAGGAAGCACTCCAGCTAGGATGCGGAGAAGAACTTACCCGTGCAGCCTTTATACATGGGGTAAGAAACGATGATCTGATGAGATGCTTAACCGGCAAAGACGGTGTGTCGGAAGCTTGGGATGAAGTAATTGAAGCTGCCAAAGTTTACGCGTCTTCAGAACGCTCTTTCCAACGCAACAAAAACACGCAACAAGGTAGCGGTCATCATGGACCCTCAAATAACAGAGGAAAGGGCAAGCAGTCCGTTTGGTCAAGAATCTCAGGCACGATAGAGGAAGGAAAATATTCTTCCTCACAGGATGCAAGAAACATGCTGAGCTCAAGAGGGTCCCGCGATCACAAGGGGCACTCAAAGAAGAATTATGATTGGACACCATTGTCCAAAACACCATCCGAGGTGTTAAAAACATAGCAGATCCGGTTTCCAAAGCCACAGGAGCTCCGCAGTGACAGGAAAAACGTGGACAGATCAAAGTACTGTGAATACCACGAGGACCACGGTCACCTGACAGACAACTGTTACAGCTTGAAGATGGAAATCGAAAACGCAATCAAGTCAGGTTAATTGACACATCTTGTAAAAAACATGAGAAGAAAACAGAGGGACAACACAGAAGCAGGAGAACCCTCCCAAAAGAAGATACGCAATCTCAATGCGCATCACGTGTATAGCGCCTCTCGCAATACATGCAACATGATTCACAGGAACGCAAATCATAAGCGTACCTTCATAGAGGCGAAGAATGATTCCTGGAAAGAGGAACAAGTGATTATGCCAAGGGTAAAAGGTGGAGCATGCTCCACAGCTCCGTTAATCATAACAGGGGTTGTTGGTCATTATCGAACACGATACATGTTCTTGGATAATGGCAGCAGCACTGACATCATGTACCAGCAGTGTTTTGACCAGCTGGATGATGAGGACAAGAAAAGAATAGTACCAACAACGGAGCCGATCTCCGGTTTCATCCATGAATCAATTTACCCATTGGGCACGCTCACTTTCCCGGTAACACTCTCAGACGGGAAACACTCACGCACCGAAACGTGCGACTTCACCGTGCTCCCTGTCAATTCTTCACATGATATCCTACTCGGACGAGAAGGATTGGCAAAGTTCAATTGTAATGCTTCCACGCCACACCAGATGATGGGTTTTCCGACGCGAACAGGAGTCGCGTTTATCAGGGGAAACAAAACGTGTCATGCAACAGAAACATCAAGGCCTTCAAAGCAAGCAAAACCAATTGTTCGGACCGAACCGGAAAAATGGGTTATTAACCCTCTATTCCCGGAGCAAACAGTTGTCATCGGCCATGCAATTTCTGATCCCATTCGCACTCACCTAAAACAACTGCTGACAAAGAATATGGACATTTTCGCATTCAAACCATCAGACATGGTCGGCGTTCCGCGACACATTGCGGAGCACAGCCTTAATGTTTACAAGAATGCGGAACATGTTGTTCAGAAGAAACGAAGCATGGGGCCAGAAAAAACAAAGGCGATGAACGATCAAGTGGAAGAACTCTTGAAGGCCGGTATATTGCGCAAAAGCAAATACCAAACATGGGTAGCAAACCCGGTCATGGTGGGGAAGTCTAACGGCACATGGCGCATGTGCGTCGATTATAAAGATTTAAACAAGGCATGCCCAAAAGACTGTTACCCACTGCCCGAGATCGACCTAAAAGTCGACTCTTTGGCGCCATACAGATTCAAATGCTTCCTCGATGCTTACAAGGGCTATCACCAGATACAAATGGCCAAAGAGGACGAGGACAAAACCGCTTTCCGCACAGATATGGGTACTTTTTGTTACACTAAAATGCCGTTTGGGCTGAAAAACGCAGGGGCAACGTATCAAAGACTAATGGACACCGCTTTTGTCAAGCAAATCGGTGTAAACCTAGAAGTAT
Source organism: Ambrosia trifida (assembly GCA_028751855.1). Lineage (NCBI taxonomy): Eukaryota > Viridiplantae > Streptophyta > Magnoliopsida > Asterales > Asteraceae > Ambrosia > Ambrosia trifida. The sequence continues at coordinate 112,044,205 of CM054129.1, forward strand.
ATGTTGACGACCTGGTGATCAAAAGCAGAGAAGAGGATCAAATGTTACTTGACATACAGAAAACATTTGATCAGTTACGAAGTGTACGGATGAAACTCAACCCGGGGAAGTGTTCCTTCGGGATGGAGGAAGGAAAGTTTCTCGGCGTGGTGGTAACAAAAGATGGATTCCGTCCAAATCCAGAGAAAGTTCAAGCAATCGAGCGGATGCCATCACCATCCTCAATCAAGGAAGTACAAACGCTAATGGGACGACTTGTAGCTTTGAACAGGTTCCTGTCAAACTACGCGTCCAAATCTTTTCCCTTCGTGGACACACTGAAAAATTGTTTGAAGAAGTCCAACTTCAACTGGACGGAAGGAGCAGAAACCGCATTCCAAGACATGAAGAAATGTTTGGGCAACTTGCCAACACTCACAGCTCCGTTACCAAAAGAACCACTTACCTTATACCTGTCCGTGACAGACAAGGCAGTCGGGGCAGTTCTCATGGTTGACCGGAAAGGGGTTCAAACCCCAATCTATTATGTCAGCCGCATGCTTCTAGATGCGGAAACACGCTATTCGACAATGGAAAAACTGGTCCTGGCATTAATTCATGCGTTGAGAAGGTTGCGGAGATATTTTCAAGGACACCCAATAAACGTCCTCACAGATTTCCGCATCAACGATATCTTGCGCAAACCGGAACTCTCTGGACGCTTGGCAAAGTGGGCAATAGAATTGGGTGAGCACTCCATTTCGTATAAAGCAAGACCCTCCTTCAAGGGACAGGTTCTCGCGGACTCATAACAGATGAGGGCGCTGGCGCAGGCCTACGTTTAATAACACCGGAGGAAAAAGAGTACACGTATGCAATTCGGCTCGAGTTCCAAAAAACAAACAATGAGGCAGAGTATGAAGCTCTGATTGCTGGCCTGCGGATTGCCAAAAAGATGGGCGCGCAACACATCGAAGCGCACGTTGATTCAATGCTAGTCGCCAATCACATTGATGGCACGTATGAAGCAAGGGAACCGACCATGGTCCTGTACTTGCAGCATACCAAAGAGTTAATGAATGACTTCCCTTACTGCAAAGTTATCCATGTTCGCAGAAGCCAGAACAAGCCAGCGGACGCATTAAGCAAAATGGCATCAACTGCATTCGACCACATGGCAAAAGACATCCGAGTTGAGACACTAGCCAAACCATCTGTTCCGTCAAAACAGGTGAACGTGGTCCAAACAGGAAAAGAATCCTGGATCACTCCAATAATGGCCTTCTTAACCAAAGGTGTTCTCCCGGCCGACAAAGCGGAAGCAAGAAAGCTGCAACACAAATCTTTGCATTACGAAGTAAATAATGGCATCTTATATCGACGGTCCTATCTTGGACCATTACTCAGATGCGTCGATTCCGCAGAAGCAACATACCTAATTAAAGACATTCATGAGGGTACATGCGGACTGCACGCAGGACCCCGCATGGTCGTGGCTATGCTTATGAATGCCGGATACTTTTGGCCCGGAATGCACCTTGACGCAGTTAAAGAATTGCGGAAATGTGACGCATGCCAAAGACATGCACCAGGAACACTCAGGCCAAAAAAACAACTTGGTACCGGTCACCGCAGCATGGCCATTTCAGAAATGGGCCATTGATCTAGTGGGACCCTTTCCCACCGCGCCAGGCAATGTCAAATACCTACTAGTCGCCATTGACTACTTCACCAAATGGGTAGAAGCAAAGACATTAGCCACGATCGACGGGCGCAACATCAAGAAATTCATATGGGAGTTCATCATTTGCAGATTTGGACTGCCCAAGGAGATTGTAAGTGACAACGGAATGCAATTTGCGGACCAGCACTTACAAGAATGGCTTCACTCCATGAAGATCAAACAAATCTTCACTTCTGTCGCGCACCCCCAGGGCAACGGTCAAGTTGAACGCGCAAATAGAAGTATTGTTGAAGGAATCAAAACACGCTTAGGAACAAAGCGCAGCGGTTGGGTAGATGAATTACCACATGTCCTTTGGGCCCACCGTACACTTCCCAAGACAAGTAATGGAGAGACACCATTCAGCCTAACCTACGGAACTGAAGCGGTTATCCCAACGGAAGTTACAAATCCTTCCCCAAGAATTTTGCTTGCGCAAACAATTGACAATGACAAAGAGCTGCGGATGAATCTAGATTTCCTAGATGAGCGGAGAGATTCGGCTTGTGTCCGAGAAGCCGCGTACAAGAGACAGTTAGAGAAATATTATAATGCGCGGGTCAAAGAACAAACTTTCCGCGTCGTCGACTTCGTCTTCCGCAACAATGAAGCCTCAAATGCGGAAAAACCACGGAAGCTGGCCCCAACTTGGGAGGGGCCTTACAAAATTCAAGAAGTATTGGGAAAAGGGGCATATGCCTTAGAACGATTAGATGGTTCGCCAATTCCACGCACCTGGAATGCAGCTCAGTTACGTATATGCTACATGTAACATGCTACAATAATTTTGTAATAAGGAATTGATATTCAAGTTCATTTACATTACAAAAAGCATTTTTATACAAACTGGTGGTCAGCAAATACATATTACATACCAAAATCATAGATGATTATCACATATACCAAACTACCAAAAAAGGGGGGAACTACCAAACATACAAACTAAAACCCCATGACACAGTGATCCAACAATCACTCAAAAAGAAACAACTTTATACATAAAGACTCCCATATAGGATATATATATATCCTAACCCCTAACCTTCTTGGTGGTCGTCTTCTTCACATCTCCCAGCTCAGATAGCTTCTTCATCTTTAAGGGCTTTCCATCAATGGTACCCTGATCATCTAAGTAATCAGGACGCATGTCCTCTTGTGATAGGAGGAATGAACAATGTTCTGCCAAACGATCAAGAGCTTCGGTGGAAGAACAATCATGATCAGGATAGCAAGACAATCGGATAATACCTTGCACTGCTGAAATCTCCTTGGCACTAAGAACATTGCTTGAAGAGTTGGACATCATTTTTTCAGAAAAGATGATGTAAAATTTTTAAGTATAAACTGTTATGAAGATGCACTTACTATATATAGAGGAGAGAGGTTACAACCATTAATTACCATTAATGGTAACCACTCAATTACCCTAGGGAAGACTGACAGGCATTCTCCCACCGCCGTCACAACAGTCACGTCAAAGGCAGACTGACAGTCACCTGCGTCAGATGCATAAAGGATGACATCATCCAATGATTACCATGCATATGAGGTTCAAGTATTGGGAGATATCATCACTCCCAGCGCCCTTTGCGCGTTTCCTTTAAGCAGCGGAGGATGTTCCCGCTTCAGCATCAGTTGCCACCGTTTTGCCCTTCTCTTCCATCTGTGCTCTCTCAGCAAGCTCCGCACCAAGACGATCAGACTTGATAAAGTAATTGCGCAGCTCCCCAGCAGGATCATCAGTTTTCACGCAGGCTTCTAACAGGTCAAAGACTTCGAACTTCAGATGCTCGTAAACATCATAGGCTTTGAGCAGCTTATCATCGTATGATTCATTCTCATATGGTCCGGATTATTTTTCCTTGCCCTCAGCATGGTGGCAAAAGCCTTCGGAGAAACCAATCTTGATACCTTGCTTTACGGAAGAACTGGAGATGCGCGCAATCACTTCTATCAGCGCAGGATCGTTCCAAACACGCTTGAATATCTGCGCAAAATAAGATAGCACATAAAACAAAATTCAAAAGCAAATAGCAAGAATATAAAAGGAAAATTTTATGACTTACCCCAGCAACTCCATCGCCCATTAACCAGGCAATCCTCTCGTTGGCAGCAACAGCCAGGTCAGTGGCTTGCTGAAACAAAGCCTGCACCTTGTCTAACTCCACTTTTGCCTGCGTACAAGAGGATTCCGCCAAGGCTTTCTCTTCCTGGATCTGGGCGTTCTCCAAAGTCAGTTGCTTCATCTTGGTCTCCACATCAGACAAAGAAGAAGTTGCGCGAATAAGCTCATCATGCTGAGAATTATACTTTTGAATGGCATCAGCAAGTTCAGCTTGCTTCTCTTCGAACGCTGCTCGGGTCTGCTCCACCTCTTTCTTCAAATTGGTATTCTCAAGCTTCAATTCTTTAATGGAGGCCCGCAATTGTTCAGTCTCAAGGTTAGTCCTCTTACAAGCTACCGACCAAGCATGAGAAGCATCAGCCTTCTCCTTCTTCACTCTCTCCAACTCTTCAACAGCGTCACGAGCAATCTTTTAATGATGCTCAATCTCAACACGAATGTCATGACGAGCGCGCTGGAACTCTTCCTCCCGCCTCAACAGCGCAGCTTCAGAATCCTTCAAATTCTGGTAATCCCTTTGAAACTCATTCTCACGCCTGATAAGGGAACCAAGACCGCTGACACCAAGAGAAAGGTTCATTGCCATGTCAATGAATAGAGAGCGACGGTCAACACTATCCTGGTAATCACGCTCCGCAGGAGGAACGGACATCATGACAAACTCTTGCGCATCAAGCGCATTTGTAAAACGAGTTGTATCCAGGATATCCCAACGCGGCTGATACGGTCTAGAAGAATCAGCTGGGCGCGAGGAAAACGTTCTCCGCCGATGACCAGAGTTACCACCAACACTGGCGGAAGTGTCAGTATAAAAAATGGTAGAATCAACCACTGTGCGCTGGAAGTTGGATGGATTCTCAGTTACGACTTCATCCTCCTTCCCACTGATAAGCGCTGCTTCAAATCCTTGTGACGGGCTCGGCTCATGTGCTTGCTCCGTCAATTCAAGACAACCTGTTTCCAAATTTGGTGTTACAGACTCATCCACTCGCTTACCCACATCCTTCTCAACATCAGTCACCAACTCATCTTGGGTAGGTTCTTCCTGCGGCATAACATCCTTCTCCACCTCAATAACCAGATCCTCCGGGATGGGCTTAGGTTGAGACAACAAGTTTTCATCAACCACTGTTTCAGCAGTAACCGGCATCACTTGCGCGGTCACGTCAGTTGGCTGAGCAGATGAAGATACTTCCTTCAACAACACAGAGGAATGCTTCTTCCGAGATTCTGCAAAAGGATGTTGCCCTACATAAAATGCTGCTCACAGTATTTTAACACGTTTATCACAAACATGGTAAAGGGAGAAGAAAAACATATGTACCAGATAAATGCCTCAAAGTCTTCATAGGCAAGTTCTTGCGCACAGGCGGAGGTTTCACAGGGATCTCTAGCTTGTCCGTGGACGACCACGTCAATGGTTTAAATACATTTACCGGAACCGCGGGAATAGGTTCCGGTGAAGTAACATCCAGATTCCCAACTGAGGATTGTGGAACTTGCACTTGTTTCTGATTCAGCTCGATAATTCTCTGCTGATATAAATCCTCAGCAACACCACCCGACTGACGGATGGGAGAAGAACGCCTGGCGCGCTTATGCTCCAGTTCCGTGTCAGACTCAGTCAAGTCTTCATCAACTTCTTCAACAATGATAGGCGTAGCGGGTGGTTTGGTCCTCTTGCTAGCCACAGCGCGCTTCCTCGAAGTACACGTGCCTGGCGCGGTAACCACATCTGTATCAAGTTAAAATATGCGTAAGAAATGAGTTACGAAGTTACAAAGACTAACCAAAGGACTCCTTGCGCTTCGAAGTAACCTCCTCAACATCGTTTTTAGCTTTCCTGCGGAGTTGTATACCCGCACCTAACACGAAGAACGCGCTGAATCAGTACGCAGAACGCGTACCTAGTGCGCTTCCTTCGCATACATAAAAGGAAAAATAATCATAAATAACATACGGATAAGAGACCACAAACCTGTCCGAACATACTGCTTTGGAGGATCTACAAGGTTGGGATGCAAAAAATTCCCACTGGTTCTCTCAGACAAACGCGGCACACCGGCGACAACCGGAGTATACAGCACCTTTGCCTCACCACGCTTAGAAAACAGTTGAAATAGGGAGGCATCTGGATGAATAAAGAAACATTTGAGCAATAACATAAAACAAGCCTATAAGACAAAAAAGCAAATATAACTTCAATACCTTTTGGAGGATTCGGGTCTTGACCCTCAGGGCAGATAAGGCTAATTCCCAGCAAATTCAAAACACTCTCAGGACATTCATCCATCATCAGGGGAGTAGCATGATCACAGAGCGTTTTATACCAATCCTGATCTTTATATCCCACCATAGGGGGGAATTCAGCAATCTTCTCTCTCAGACCAAGCACCATCCATTGGAAGGGTGCAGGAATAACACCATGTTTGATATAAAAAAAAAAACTTGTCCTTCCATTCATACATGGATTTCACCTTTTCCGATACAAGCTGTTTAACTTTCCGGCGAATACCCAAACTAAACCAACCACTTCCACCACGTGCTGCTTCAAGAACATAGAAAACATTTAATCTCTCCCATGTGGGTTCAATCTCCAACGAACGGCATGTGGCTTCAAAATGCAGTATTCGACACCACCCATAAAGAGTCAATTGTGTAGGGTGCACTCCATATTTCAGCAACACGTCCACCACAAATTTGGTGGCCGGCAGACGGAAGCAGCACTTGGTAAAAGTAGCAGCATATAAAGCAATTTTACCAGGAGGGGCCTTTAAAGCACTTCTTCCTTCAGCAGGAAGTTCAGGCTCCCATTCCGGCAAAATGCCGTACTGGTCAAGAAAACTCAAATAAGAGGCTTCGTCCCACTTAATAGTGGTGGCCTCTATACTTTTGGATGATTCCTTCCCCAGATCTTTAACATAATCGGAAGTTTTGCTTGACTCTTGCACATCTTGGGAATCTTGCGACATTGTTGAAGGATATGGTAATTTTGGGAAAATAGAGACGTTGAAGAAAAGAAATTCAAACTTTGAAACAGTTGAAATGGAAGAGCCACATTCAAAATTTAATTTATAGGCTTTGCAATTAATGTGCCTGACGTCATGGACAAGCTTTTCGGAGATGAGCCCAATGAGGTAATGACACGTGTGTAATGGAAAACAAACCGACGTCACACGCGCCTCACGCGCCCACTCGCCTGACAACCGCCGCTCACACGTCTCTGCACACGTCCCAATTGACAGAAGTCATGTCAATACCACTCGCCATATGGACCACAAATTTTCAAATACAAGGGGGAAATGACAAGTGTCCACACATGCAAACTGACGTGTCTCATCAGTGCGGACAGCTGACGTAAAGTTCAAAACCCGTTCTCCGCACAATGTTTACGCAAACACGCACGCAAAGTCAATAAGCAGCGGAAAGACCATAAGCATCAACCCACTACAAATAAGTCCAGCATCCCTCACATCTCTTCATCACTTCTTAGATGAGAGACACACTGGACTGTGGGGACTTGATGGGATTGGGTACTGAATACACCATTCTGCATACCCAAACCCGGCACAATACTGGCGCGCGGAAGAAAGCCATGCGCAGGATTTGGTCAAAGCTCATTAAATGAAAAGTCAACAGTCAAAGATCGGTCATATACCGGTCAAGGCGAATATCATGCATGGTCAATAGCCATGCATGAATCACGTAACTACACCAGTTAAGGCGGTATTTGATTCCACTGTTCCCTTCAATTTAGCTTTCCATATATCACCTTATTAACATAATTAAGGGTGATGGAGACAACCTAACCATGGTTAGGACTTGGGTAATAGTGGCATACGGACTCTCCTATAAAAGGGGTCACACCCCCAATAGGAGAGGACACTTTCTACTGACCTGGAGAGCTATCATACTAGATAGTATCCCCATTCACCCCGTTTTTGTAATAAACAACTACCTCGTGTAGTCGTCTCCACACCCGCACTTTCACTCTTATTTGCAGGTATCCCCAAGCCGTAGCTGTTAGTGAAGGATCAACCCTGTAGTAACAATATTCTTATCATCCTTAATCGGTGGTGAGACTATTTGTTTCTTCAGTTTGGATCTATAAAATTTTACATGGTATCAGAGCCATAGGCTCTCTTATCATTGTTGTCTTTGATTCTGGTGTCTTCCGCTGTGTATCTTGATATATTGTGTCTGTTGTCTAGATCTATTCTATTATTTTGGATTCTGTTGTCTTCTTGGTTTTGTCTTGCAAGATATCTGAGGTCAACTGTTGTTGGCAAGGATCTGTGTGGTGGTTGAAGTGGATTGAATTTTATTTGCTTCAATTGCTCTCACAACTCTATACCCTAAGTGAAGGTATAGGTTGTGAGTTTGGCGAAACCCTAACTTGGGTTCCCCCTCATTGTGAGATCGTTCTTATCCTGTTTTTTGTATTGTTGTGTCTAGGGCAACTGACCGGGCTAGGTGGACCGGTATTGTGCTAACTTCTTGGTGTCTTGTGTGGTTATTATTTGTTTGTGTCTTACTTGTCTTTTGGTCTTGTATTAGTATTATATATAGTTAATAAGGGACTCCTGTGTTAAGATCTGGGTGGGCACCTATGAGTGATGAACCCACTATCTGAACACTGACACAGCTTCGTCCTATTAGGGTTTGTGTTCTCTGTTTGTGTTTGGTTTACCTATTCTGATTTGTGGTGTGTTGTTTCTCTGCTTTGTGATTGTTGATTTACTATGTCTGGACAAGGAACAGAAGGACCTCAAGGTCCTCAGGGTCCTCAGGACACTCGTCCAACTGATCTTGTCAATGTGACTGGTACACTCATAAGTAAACTGGATATAAGTGATCCACTTTACTTACACCCTAGTGATACCAGTGGTCTATCAATTATCAGTATCAAGTTGAAGGGTACTGATAATTATTCTGTTTGGGCTAGCTCTATGAAACTATCCTTAGAAGCTAATAACAAATATGGGTTCGTAGATGGTTCATGTATTAAACCTAATGATAATGAGGTACTTGCTAAACAATGGGATAGGTGTAATTCTGTGGTCTTATCATGGTTATTAAACTCTGTTAGTGAAGAACTGTATTTAGAACAAGTGTTTTCAAAACTTGCTAGTGAAGTTTGGTATGACCTAAAAGAGACTTATGATAAGGTTGATGGGTCTGTTGTGTTTAATTTGTATCAGAAAATAAATAGTGTTAAACAGAATGGGAGTACTGTGTCTGAATATTACCACAAGTTAAACACTATGTGGAAGCAATTAGATGCTATCCTGCAAATGCCCACTTGCACTTGCAATGCATCTAAAGACTTCAATGACTTCAGTGCTCTCATAAAATTAATGCAGTTCTTAATGGGTCTTGATGATGTTTACCAACCAGTTAGGACCACCTTGTTGACCAGAGAACCATTACCTAGTATTAAAGTTGTCTTTTCTGTTGTATCTAGAGAGGAGTCTCACAGGGGTTCCAGTGGGACTTCCAAAGGACAAAATGTTGCCTTTGTTTCTAAAACTAATAAGATCTTTGACAATAAAAGAAAAAACAATAGGGGACCTAATCCAAACCTGAAGTGCACCCACTGTAACATGTTGGGGCACACAGTTGACAGGTGTTATGAACTGGTTGGTTATCCACCAGGTTTCAAAAAGAAACCTGATGGACAAAATGTTAAAAGTAACATGTCTAATGGTGCTTGTATGTCTAATAGCAGACAGGGGGTGTCCCCTGTGACTGCTGCCAGTAGTTCTTCCTTACCTTTTTCAGCAGAACAAGTGTCTAAGCTGCTGAGTTTGATAAGTGAGAAGAATGGGAATGATGCTCAGCACTCCAATGTTGGAGGTAAGAGTATTGTTCTAAATGGTTTTTCCAGTATGTCTTGTCTGTCAAAACTTGAAAAACTTTTTAAGAGTTTTTCAAGTTGTTCTAGTTTTGTTAAAACACTTATAAGTCAAAGCTGGATATCTGATTCTGGTGCAAACCAACACATGACCAGTGAGGACAAAGGTGATGAACCGGTCGTTACGGGTCATGCAAAACCTAATTAACCTAGGTAGATAGGGTAAATAGGGTATCAATCCAAGGAGCGTGTGGTTAGTGATTATCGCTTAGTTAACTTTGAAAATGTTGCTTATGAAGATGCTAATCAATTATGCACTATGCAAATTATCATTTAAGAATTGGTTGAAGAGTTGTTGTTGATTAATATGAAACTTAAATTGAATTTGTAAGAAGTAAATAATAATACTTGTAAACAATTAGATAAAAATGATTACACTAAGGATTTGGTAATTGAACACTAGGGCTTTCAACAATTGGGCATAATTGGATGAACAAGAATAATGCAATTGGTACTAACGGGTTGATTGTTCAATAAATTTAGGTATCAAGTTTCGTCAACATTCAACAATGGACTAAACTATACTTTATCATCTAGAACATACAATCCTATGGTAGTGTTGATGCAAGGAACCATGCTTATCTCACTAGAAATTGGCACAAGATCAATTAACTAAAAATGAGTCTAGCATAAGATTAATCACTACTCAACACAAATAATTCAAGTACACAAGAACATTAATCAAAAGATTAAACAATACCCAAATGTTTCAGCCCTAGCTATCAAGAACTTACATCCCCAGTGTAATACAAATGTTTTTAGCCAAGCATGGCTATGGTGTTCATCATCTTCAAAAGAGGGTCTTTAATTTTCAAGAAATTGATACTAGACTTTGGAGAATGATATGTGATAATGTGTCTTCAATGGTGGTGAATTTTATATTGAAGAAGGAGATCAAAATAGCCAAAACCCGGGTCTTCCTTCATAAATTCGGTATTAAAACTCATTCCACCAGTTTTGACTTGAAAAAAGGAAGTTGTTGACCGAGTTTGACTTTTGGCGTAGGCTACGCCACTTTTGGCGTATCCTACGCCAAGTCAAATTTGCCTGAGCTGTCTTCTGCTGGCCTACGCAAACCATTATCTTCTTGCCTACGCTACTGGCGTAGGGTACGCCACTTTTGGCGTATCCTACGCCAAAAATCCTGCTTCTTCCGTTTTTGATTTTCCAGCTCACGTAAGCTTCCGTTTCTTGCCCGAGCAACTCCAAAACGTCATATTTGCCTCATTTAGTTATCAAACCCTGAAATAACATAATAATATCAAAGCAACACTATTTGACAACTGATCACTCCTTAAAACTCATTTATGGATGCTTTTATACACATCTTTTAGCTAACCCATCACATCCCCACACTTATCTTTTGCTTGCCCTCAAGCAAATCAGTAAACCTTGCTCAATCAATTTAACCAATTCCAACCATTTTATCGATTCTCAAAAACGGCCCCTAGTCATACCCTAACTCACAAGACTTACGCCTGTCAGTAGATTTACATTCCAAGGTTTTTACATGTTATTAAAAACAAATGCCTAGCCAAATCCAACTAGATCCGATTTCACATTTTTGCACACCCCTCACAATGGTTCACTCCACTCGGTTTACTATCTCGGCTAGCAAGTAATGCGCTAGTATTTCATATCAATCACTCGAAACCGATTATAGGTCATGTTAGCATAAGCTTGCAATTCAATCACCTTCCACAAAATTTCTCAAAAGTGAACACAAGTCAAAAGGTCTTAAAACGGGTTGTAATGGGGCTAGGCGAAGGGTATGGAAAGGGATATTTACAAGTGACTATAATGATGAAAATTCGAATTTTATTACATCAACTAAATAATCACTAAACTATAAGGCAATGTTTCGCCTTTTATTCAATTACTAACTCAAGCATATTTTTGTGCTTTTCTATGAGAGCTCTCATTTGTTTGAAGCGTATTTGTTCTCATGCTTTTCCAGTTTTTTTTTTTTTTTTTTTTTTTTTTTTTGCAACTATATACAATACAAATCAAAATCCTACAACCGAATTTTCATCATTTGGGTCAAAGAGAATTGAAACGGCTAAATGGGTCAAATGGGTAATCAATTGAAAGGTTAAAAGCTCGAATTTGTTTAACTAAGGGAGATTTTTTTTTCATAAGGAAAAGGCTAGATAGACCTAATGCCTTAATCATTCTTGTGTCACAATTAATCTAGAGTGGTAGGCATATCAAAAATTGCAAGTTCTATCTTATGCGCCTATAATAGTACACTCAATTCAATTGAACACAACATGCTGAAAGATGTGAAACAGATTTTTGTAGGGTGTTAGCATGTTGTGGTGGCTCAACAATCTCTTCCTGAACCTAAAGGGAATATGGGTTGCCGATATGCAAAAGTGCTATATTCTTCCTTAGTCTTTTCTAACTAGGCAATCCACATTTTGCAAAAACCATCCTTGGAAAAACACATCAAGGAACTTAAAGAATTATGACCATGATTAGGGGTCGAATTTTGTGATCCAATACCATGGTGAAAGAAACGGTTTTCTTAAAGTTTAAGCTTGAGGGTCTTTAAAAATTTTCATTTAAATGGCTATTCCCCCATCCCCACACTTAGAATCCAACATTGTCCTCAATGTGTAGTGTTCAAATGGTGGATTTCAAAATGTTTAAATTTTTCCCCTCTCCCCACACTTAAAGTCCACATTGTCCTCAATGTGTAGGGAAAGTTTCAAATTGTTTACGGGAATGAGATAAAGCCAAACCAAAGAATTCACCCCAATCAACAATATAGAGTTTACAATCCACTTATTAAATCTAAGTAAACGATCAAAATTAAAGAGATGGAAATAGATGCACCTGGTTGTTCTTCATTCTTCAATTCCATGTGTTCTTCAACAAAATAGTTCCACTTCCATCATAAATAAACCTGCAACTCGCAAGTGTGTAGAAGCAAGCTTCTCACAAAAACATTAAGAGTTATCGGTTTTACTTTTTGTTGAAAAGCATTACCAAGTAATCTTTTAGTTAATTTTGATCAGTGGACAAAATATACACTAACTAAGATAGATCCTTTAAACCTCCCGGTAGCCCGGTTATGAGGACGAGTGAGGTCTCGTGAGGGTTATATAGGAAACACACCCACAACGTTTATTTACCTACAAAAAAAAAAGAAAAAAAAATACAAAAATATACAAAAACTAACAAGTACCTCTTACTCACGGTGGTCGAAGTGAACATTTTCCTACCGAGTTTCCAACATGCACTCGGTAGTCTACATGCCAAATCCACAATCGATTCTCAATTATTGGCATGAGAATTGGGTGATTTTTGTTGCGGGGCCATTTTATAATAAATTGCCCAATGTCCTCCCAGCTCACCTTCCTCTTCTTCATCTTTGAACCTTCATCCTCCTCTTTGTTAGGTGCCTTAATCAACACAGGATGTGATTCATGAGGAACTTTCACCTTAGCCACCAACTCTTCATGAGATGCTAAGTCTTCAGTTGGGGTTAACCATTCAGAAAGACTTGCAGTATCTTCCTCTATATCACCATCTACCATAATACCATTGGCCAACTCGTTTTGCTCACACTTAAGTTGGGCAAATTCCTCGGCTAGTTGACCCACTTGAATCACTAAAGCTTCATGAGCTTTATCTCGTACTTCATTTGCTCTCTTCATATCTTTGATATTATCATGGTTTTCTTTTATCATGATCGCAAGAGCATCGAGCTTAGAATGTGTTGAATTTTGAGGGTCTTCGTATGCTGGTTGAGGTTGATTAAGATAATAGTCATTATGTTCCTCATGGTTTGGATATGGTTGCGTCCTTTGACTAAATGAACTCCCTTGATATCTGTTATTTAACTGATAATAGCCTTGGGAGTTTGAATAGCGTGATTGACGATGTGAAGAAGACAAATGTGAACCTCCAGGTTTTTCGAGCCCAAAAATAATACGATCTTGTCGTTCTTTAAATGCTTCCATTTTCTTACGGGCCACTGGACAATCTCGCCACAAATGATATGGGCTCCCACAACAAGGACAAGTATTATCATCATCTTCCCAATACATTGTGATGATGACGATCAAGTCTTGCTAAATTCCCAATCTTCAGATTTTACACAAGTGGCATGCATGCATTATCTGTCACCTGCACACTTCACACACCACGCGTAAAAACGAACAAAAAGAAGTAACAAAGACAAATTAAACAGTTAATCACAATAATCAACAAAAAACTAAACACTAAGCGCACTAGCTCCCCGGCAACGGCGCTATTTGATGAACCGGTCGTTACGGGTCATGCAAAACCTAATTAACCTAGGTAGATAGGGTAAATAGGGTATCAATCCAAGGAGCGTGTGGTTAGTGATTATCGCTTAGTTAACTTTGAAAATGTTGCTTATGAAGATGCTAATCAATTATGCACTATGCAAATTATCATTTAAGAATTGGTTGAAGAGTTGTTGTTGATTAATAAGAAACTTAAATTGAATTTGTAAGAAGTACATAATAATACTTGTAAACAATTAGATAAAAATGATTACACTAAGGATTTGGTAATTGAACACAAGGGCTTTCAACAATTGGGCATAATTGGATGAACAAGAATAATGCAATTGGTACTAACGGGTTGATTGTTCAATAAATTTAGGTATCAAGTTTCGTCAACATTCAACAATGGACTAAACTATACTTTATCATCTAGAACATACAATCCTATGGTAGTGTTGATGCAAGGAACCATGCTTATCTCACTAGAAATTGGCACAAGATCAATTAACTAAAAATGAGTCTAGCATAAGATTAATCACTACTCAACACAAATAATTCAAGTACACAAGAACATTAATCAAAAGATTAAACAATACCCAAATGTTTCAGCCCTAGCTATCAAGAACTTACATCCCCAGTGTAATACAAATGTTTTTAGCCAAGCATGGCTATGGTGTTCATCATCTTCAAAAGAGGGTCTTTAATTTTCAAGAAATTGATACTAGACTTTGGAGAATGATATGTGATAATGTGTCTTCAATGGTGGTGAATTTTATATTGAAGAAGGAGATCAAAACAGCCAAAACCCGGGTCTTCCTTCATAAATTCGGTATTAAAACTCATTCCACCAGTTTTGACTTGAAAAAAAGGAAGTTGTTGACCGAGTTTGACTTTTGGCGTAGGCTACGCCACTTTTTGTCACACCCTCAAATTACCACTTGCGGGGTTTTACCGCGAGGCGCATGACAAACCAGGATCCAAACCAACGATCACAATAAACAACACTATATGAAGTACGTAAACCCAAAAACATAAATTTCATAAGCGGAAACATTTAAAGAATTTAATCTCTACAACTCAGTGTTCCCAAGTATCCAAGACACTTATTACAAAACGTGCACTAAAATCTAGACGCCAATGCAGACCCGTGCGCCTAGTCCCGTTCATTGCTACCTTAGCGACCTGAGAAAAACATGCCAAAAAGGTGTCAACATATAATGCTGGTGAGTTCACAGGTTTGTTCAAAAATGTTATCCAAGTGTTACCATGTCCATACTATATCAATGCTACCAAGTACGCTAGCTAGGCGTATGTTTTATTACTACTACGATTGGAAACCATTACTGGACACGTTTAGCAATGTTTAGCATGTTTAGCAGCCCGTAATGTTCAGCACGATAATGTTCCTGTTCGAGACAATATGCACCCGCCCGGCCCTCCAAGCCGACGAGTGGGGCAGGTCACGCCCAATAGATCTATCCACATTTCCCCCGTTGTGCAAACCCGCACATTCATGGTTTCCCCCGGGACTTTCCAAAAGATCGTATAGCAATATAAAGTTAAAACCATAGTATGACATATGTTACCAAAACTGTTTAGCGCATGTTTTCTCCCCCAAAAGTTAAAGCAGTAAAAGTGGGGCCGTGAACTCACCTTAAGTAGCGTTCTTCAAATATAAGTAAAGATGTTTAGCCCTTGATAATCCCTCTACCGGAGATCTATCAAAATTTTCACATAAGTGCTCCGACTAATAACCATAAGGTTATCTAGTCCCCGATTGTCCAGATCATAACCAAGTATGTTTTAAAACGTGTTTAAATGTTTAACCGACACACTAGACCGACCCGACATCCCGTTGGTGACCCATTACCCTAACTAATCAAGTACACACAGATTACACGCAAGGTTCAAGCATAAAACACTTAGTTCGTATCAAAAATCTCATTTTTGTTATCGTAGGGTCGAACGTAGCTTGGAGTGGTCGAAGGTGACTTTGATTGGTCGAATGTGGCCTTGAACTTCCACCTTCGCCCCTTTTTCTCCCACCTTCGCCCATTTGTGGTTCGTTCGCCCCTTTAGTTTCTAGGTTCGACCCTGGAGAACCACCTTCGCCCGTTCGACTGGTCGAAGGTGCTCCAGGTTCGACCCTGCTTTCTGAAATTAATCAGAAACAAGCCCTAAATCTAACAAGAAACCCCCTATCATAACTCTATCATTACCATCAAAAACAAGCCCTAAATCTAACTAAAAATTCCTTTAATCGACAAAACACCATCAACAATCAATTGTAACATGTTTCAATCATAACTCACCATTAATAACAGTCCTAGGTTGTTGTCATATCATCTATATAGCAAGTAATCGTCAAACAATGCATAATACCACATTAACACATGTTAATTTGCATAAAACTCATTGTTTATGAATAGGTTTTGGTTAGGAAGATATTAGGAAGGTTTTTACCCATAAAACATGTTGATATCAGATCTGGACTCTTGGGGTTTAGATGAAAACAAGTCAAAATTGTTTAAAAAGGATTTGAAATGAAGAACACACCTTAGATCTTCACTTGTAATGATTTTAGAGAGTTAGGTTATGAAAAACAAGCTCAAAAACTCCTTCCCCAATGATAATAGTTGTTAGAGAGTGTTTAGAGGCGTTTAGGGTTTGTGAAATGGTGAAAAATGACTAAGGATGGTATTTATACCAGGTCCAGGTTCGCCCCTTTTATATGGTCGAATGTGGAACTTTTCCACATTCGCCCCTTTGTAATGGTCGAATGTGGAATCTTTCCACATTCGCCCACTTTGTTTCTACATTCGCCCACTTTCTCAAGTTCCATTTCCAGTTTGTCGTGTTTAACGCATTC
Organism: Ambrosia trifida; assembly: GCA_028751855.1. Taxonomy (NCBI): domain Eukaryota; kingdom Viridiplantae; phylum Streptophyta; class Magnoliopsida; order Asterales; family Asteraceae; genus Ambrosia; species Ambrosia trifida. Next base: position 112,061,074 of record CM054129.1, read on the forward strand.
TAACACATCTTAACACATAAGCATGCATCCATAGTCTATACTTAGCATATTTAGGCACGTATAATCATTTGTACATCGTTTAAGCAAGTATAAGTATACAATCCACCACACGACCCATAATCTACACATATACTTAATTAGTTCATGTAATGTCACCAACAACGGAACCAGGTACTAGTGTATTCCCCAAAATGACTCCCAATGATCCTCCAGATCATTGAACCCTGGACAATCCTAATCTGACCCGACTCAACTAACCCAGTTAAGTTTGTTTATAAACGTTTCTCGCTAAGGTAGACTTAGATGTTACTATTATGTTTAAGCCGAACATGCCGGGTGTCACATCATCCCCACGTTGAAAGAATTTTCGTCCCGAAAATTGCACGAAGCCCAAAAAAATGAAATAGACGAAAAGGAAGAAAACGAAAAGAAAAGTTACCGGTTGTCACATCATCCCCACGTTGAAAGGGAATCTCGCCCCGAGATTCACTCTGCTTCAGTAGTAACATGCCTGGACTCGAACGCGCGCTTCGGAAAGAGATGAGGGTACTTAGCCTTCATCTGGTCTTCTCGTTCCCACGTGAACTCCGGTCCACGATCCGAGTTCCAACGAACTTTAACGATGCGGATTTTACTCCGCCGAAGGCTACGAATCTTGTAATCCAGAATCTCCACGGGTTCCTCCACAATGCGAAGACGATCATCAACCTTGATCTCTTCCAGTGGTACAACAAGAGATTCGTCAGCCAAACACTTCCTTAAGTTAGACACATGGAAGACGTTATGAACATTACCGAGCTCCGTCGGTAAATCAAGTCTGTACGCCACCGGCCCAATCCGTTCCAGGATTGCGAACGGTCCGACGTCACGAGGGTTAAGCTTGCCACGCTTTCCAAAGCGTATGACGCCCTTCCATGGTGAAACTTTCAGAAGCACCTTGTCCCCAACCTGGAACTCTAGTGGTTTGCGACGGCGATCGGCATAGCTCTTCTGACGATCCCGTGCAGCTGCCAAACGGTTACGGATCTGTACGATTTTCTCCGAAGTTTCGTACACCAGTTCCGGGCCAGTGAGCTGACTCTCGCCCACCTCGGCCCAACACAAGGGAGATCGGCATTTCCGTCCATACAGAGCTTCGAACGGAGCTGCCCCGATACTGGAGTGGTAGCTGTTGTTGTAGGAGAACTCCACCAACGGCAGGTGAGTCTCCCAATCCTTGCCAAAATCGATGACACATGCCCGCAGCATGTCCTCCAGTGTTTGTATCGTCCGCTCACTCTGACCGTCAGTTTGCGGATGATAAGCCGTACTCATATCCAGCTGAGTACCCAAGGCCTTATGAAGAGCCTTCCAGAAACGCGAAGCAAAGCGGGAGTCACGATCAGAAATGATAGAAACAGGCACCCCGTGCCGAGAGACCACCTCCTTAAGGTAGAGTCGAGCCAACCGCTCGAGTCCATCTGTTTCCTTAATAGGTATGAAGTGTGCCGATTTCGTCAACCGGTCGACGATCACCCAAATCATGTCACAACCACTTGGTGATCTCGGTAGTTTGGTGACGAAATCCATCGTGATCCGCTCCCACTTCCATTCTGGAATCTCAGGTTGCTGTAGAAGACCAGACGGCTTCTGATACTCCACCTTGACCTTAGCACAGGTCAAGCATTTGCTCACATAGGAGGCTATATCGGCCTTCATGTTCGGCCACCAATAGAGTATCTTCAGATCCTGATACATCTTATCGGAGCCTGGATGAATAGAATACCGGGATTTGTGAGCCTCGTCCAAGACAAGCTCCCGTAATCCCCCGAGTAAAGGAACCCAAACACGCCCAGCGAAGTAGTGTAGGCCATCAGACCTAAGCTCAAGATGTTTGTCCGCACTGTGCATCGTTTCGGCCTTAAGGTTTTCCTCCTTTAAGGCATCCACCTGAGCCGAACGGATCCGGTCAGGCAAGGAGGAATGAATGGTAAGCTGCAAGGCTCGGACACGCCGAGGCTTTGCCGACTCCTTCCTGCTCAAGGCATCCGCCACAACGTTTGCCTTGCCAGGATGGTATTTGATCGCACAGTCGTAATCGTTCAAGAGTTCAACCCAACGACGCTGCCGCATGTTTAACACTTTCTGGTCGAAAATATGCTGGAGACTCTTGTGATCGGTGTATACTTCACACTTGGTACCGTACAAGTAATGTCTCCAGATTTTCAACGCAAATACTACTGCACCCAGCTCCAAGTCGTGAGTAGTATAGTTCTTCTCGTGAACCTTGAGTTGACGAGAAGCATAAGCGATAACCTTCCCACGTTGCATTAACACGCAACCGAGACCCCGAATCGAAGCATCACAGTACACAACGAAATCATCCGTTCCTTCGGGTAAGGATAAGATAGGAGCAGAACATAGTTTAAGCTTCAGCATCTGAAATGCTGATTCATGTGGTTCGTCCCAATCGAACTTTCGGTCCTTCTGGGTGAGAGCAGTGAGGGGTTGAGCGATCTTCGAAAATCCCTCGATAAAACGCCGGTAGTAACCTGCAAGACCTAGGAATTGCCGCACCTCAGATGGCGTCTTTGGTGCTTCCCAGTCTTTAATAGCTTCGATCTTAGCCGGATCGACGTGAATTCCCAGTTCATTCACCACATGCCCTAGGAATTGAACTTCCCGCAACCAGAAATCACACTTTGAGAACTTAGCATACAACTGCTCCCGTCTCAAAAGTTCCAATACCAACCGCAGATGTTCCTCATGATCTGCCTTGTTCTTGGAATAAATCAGAATGTCATCAATGAACACGATGACGAACTTATCAAGGTACGGTTTACAAACGCGGTTCATCAAATCCATGAACACCGCCGGTGCGTTAGTGAGACCGAAAGGCATGACCAGGAACTCAAAATGGCCATAACGAGTGCGAAAAGCAGTCTTCTGAATGTCAGCCTCCCTGACGCGCAGCTGGTGATAACCGGACCGCAAGTCAATCTTCGAGTAGTAGCTGGAGCCCTGAAGCTGGTCAAAGAGATCATCAATGCGAGGGAGAGGATAACGATTCTTGATGGTCACTTTGTTCAGCTCACGGTAATCAATACACATACGAAGGCTCCCATCCTTCTTCTTCACAAACAAAATAGGAGCTCCCCACGGGGACGAGCTCGGTCGAATGAAACCCTTTTCCAAGAGTTCCTGTAACTGGCTGGATAACTCTTGCATCTCGGGAGGTGCAAGACGATACGGAGCTCGGGCAATAGGAGCTGCGCCCGGAGCAAGATCAATACCAAACTCAACCTGACGATGGGGAGGAAGACCAGGCAAATCATCAGGAAATACATCAGAAAAGTCGCGAACCACCGGAATATCCTCGATCTTCTTCTCATCATCAGTAGAAACGCTAACAAGTGCCAGAATGGCCGAACAGCCCTTTCGAAGATACTTACGGGCTTTCATGCTGGAAATGATACTCAGCGGAGCACCGCTTTTCTCGCCGTGGACCGAAAGAATCTCTCCATCGGGGAGAGGGATCCGAATAACCTTGTCAAAGCAAACAATCTCCGCACGATACAACGATAACCAATCCATGCCCACAACGACATCGAAACTACCCAGAGGTACAGGCATAAGGTCAATGGGGAATGACAGACCCGACAGTTCCAAGTGACACTCCCTAAGGATATGAGTCGCCTCGATGTTCTTACCGTTAGCCAATTCTATTAAGTACTTAGCCTCTAAAGGTGTGGGTACTACATCTAGCAATTGACTAACACCCACAGATACGAAACTCTTATCGGCACCCGAATCAAATAAAACAGAAACATAGTGATTGTTGAGAAGGAACGTACCGGTAACTGTGTCTGGATCCTGCCTAGCCTCTGCAGACCCAATGACGAAAGCACGCGCAGTCCTGCCTCCGCCGCCGTTCCCGTTACCGTTCCCGCCCCTCCCGTTATCGCCCTGCTTCAGTTTGGGACAATCACGCTTGAAATGTCCCGTGTCACCACAGTTGTAACACCCCTGTCTCCCCTGAGTCCCCTGAGCAGCAGGAGCAGGAGTAGCCGCAGGAGTCTGAGTTGGGGTGAGCGCCACCTTGCAATCCTTAGCATGGTGCCCCAACTGGTGGCACCGATGACAACGAGCTCGATCACAATTCCCAGAATGGTGAAAGCAACACTTGTTACACTTGGGATGCTTCCCAACGTATCCACCTGTCTTCTGCGCTGAAGACGACCCAGATCCATCAAACTTCTTGGCCGGTTGAGACGGCGCCGGCACTGCACTCTTACCCACGTTCTCCCATTTCCTCTTGTTGCCTTCAGAACCCTTCACAGTCGAACCCTTGGGAGGTAAAACACCCTCCAAAATCTTCATGTTGGTCATCTTATGTGCAGAACGGACGACCTCAGCCAGTGTGGGTAGGTTCCCAGCAATCTCCGGCACCAACCCAGAGATGTAATGCTCAATCCTACGGTACTCAGGTGTGTGCATGTCAGGACACAACACCGCCAACTCATTGCGTCGCACGGTATACTCCTCAATCTCGGACCCCACCATCTTGTAGTTCCAGACTTCATGCTCCAACTTCTGCACTTCCTCCCTGGGACAGTACTCGCTCTTCAGTAGCCGAACAAAATCCGCCCAAAGCATAGCATGAGCTTCCCCCAAGCCCATGTTCTGCGTAGTAGCATTCCACCATGAGAAGGCAGGACCCTCAAATGTCGCAGTGGCATACTTGACCCGGTCCTCAACAGGACAGTTACACATCAAGAAAACAGATTCAACCTTCTCCAACCATCGGAGCAGTCCCACTGCCCCTTCAGTCCCTGCGAAGTTATGGGGCTGGCAGTCCCTAAACTTCTTGTAGGAACATTGGGGTGGAGGTGGGTTGACAGCAGCACCTGAAACACGACACAAAGGTAAACCACAAAGGAAACATGACACCCAAGAATGAAACAAGGCAGGTAAGAACCAACTTACCACCCAGAGCATTGTGCCCAGCCTGGAAAGCAGCCAAGGCTATGTTCACTTGCTGTTGAAGCAAGTTGTTCAGCTCTGCTTGGGTCATGTTGATGTTACCACGACCGCCACCACGGCCACCGCCGCCACGGCCACCACCACGACGTCCACCACCACGTGCGCCCGACATGATCTGACAAATCAGAAATCGAGAGATTCAGATTCACTGCTAGTGTCAACCACTAGTAGCTAGAAAAGTTATGTCTAGACCCAATCCAGGACTATGCATCCAAGTTCAGAGTCCACTTGGATTCTCATGCATTTCAGTTTATGATTTCGTGTGCACCCGAAATGATAAACTGCTCTACATGATCCTCCAAGCTTTCCCTCAGCTTGAACTCAAGTCGCCGAATGTCGGCATCTAGCATCATGCTATCACAAGCATAAGTGTGCAAGATAATGTGTAAGCAAGTGCGTCTATTGGGGCACGGAAGGGAGATGTCCGAATCCTGGACAGACCTCGAGAGTACGCAAGACTACCCCAATATACGACACTGCCGTGCAATAACCAACGAGTCAACTCCTTCTCCTTCAAACCCCGAAGAAGAACATAAGAGTGTATAAAGCCAAGAGTGAGGACGGATGATGTAACAGAGAAGTGCGATGATGATGTAAAGACATCCCGACAAAGTTAGTACATGTTCCAGACCGACTCAAGTATGTGACCGTCTAGTGTGTGCGACTCGGCTATAGACTAGACTCTAAATGCAGTCCTAGTTCACTATAACCATTGGCTCTGATACCAATCTGTCACACCCTCAAATTACCACTTGCGGGGTTTTACCGCGAGGCGCATGACAAACCAGGATCCAAACCAACGATCACAATAAACAACACTATATGAAGTACGTAAACCCAAAAACATAAATTTCATAAGCGGAAACATTTAAAGAATTTAATCTCTACAACTCAGTGTTCCCAAGTATCCAAGACACTTATTACAAAACGTGCACTAAAATCTAGACGCCAATGCAGACCCGTGCGCCTAGTCCCGTTCATTGCTACCTTAGCGACCTGAGAAAAACATGCCAAAAAGGTGTCAACATATAATGCTGGTGAGTTCACAGGTTTGTTCAAAAATGTTATCCAAGTGTTACCATGTCCATACTATATCAATGCTACCAAGTACGCTAGCTAGGCGTATGTTTTATTACTACTACGATTGGAAACCATTACTGGACACGTTTAGCAATGTTTAGCATGTTTAGCAGCCCGTAATGTTCAGCACGATAATGTTCCTGTTCGAGACAATATGCACCCGCCCGGCCCTCCAAGCCGACGAGTGGGGCAGGTCACGCCCAATAGATCTATCCACATTTCCCCCGTTGTGCAAACCCGCACATTCATGGTTTCCCCCGGGACTTTCCAAAAGATCGTATAGCAATATAAAGTTAAAACCATAGTATGACATATGTTACCAAAACTGTTTAGCGCATGTTTTCTCCCCCAAAAGTTAAAGCAGTAAAAGTGGGGCCGTGAACTCACCTTAAGTAGCGTTCTTCAAATATAAGTAAAGATGTTTAGCCCTTGATAATCCCTCTACCGGAGATCTATCAAAATTTTCACATAAGTGCTCCGACTAATAACCATAAGGTTATCTAGTCCCCGATTGTCCAGATCATAACCAAGTATGTTTTAAAACGTGTTTAAATGTTTAACCGACACACTAGACCGACCCGACATCCCGTTGGTGACCCATTACCCTAACTAATCAAGTACACACAGATTACACGCAAGGTTCAAGCATAAAACACTTAGTTCGTATCAAAAATCTCATTTTTGTTATCGTAGGGTCGAACGTAGCTTGGAGTGGTCGAAGGTGACTTTGATTGGTCGAATGTGGCCTTGAACTTCCACCTTCGCCCCTTTTTCTCCCACCTTCGCCCATTTGTGGTTCGTTCGCCCCTTTAGTTTCTAGGTTCGACCCTGGAGAACCACCTTCGCCCGTTCGACTGGTCGAAGGTGCTCCAGGTTCGACCCTGCTTTCTGAAATTAATCAGAAACAAGCCCTAAATCTAACAAGAAACCCCCTATCATAACTCTATCATTACCATCAAAAACAAGCCCTAAATCTAACTAAAAATTCCTTTAATCGACAAAACACCATCAACAATCAATTGTAACATGTTTCAATCATAACTCACCATTAATAACAGTCCTAGGTTGTTGTCATATCATCTATATAGCAAGTAATCGTCAAACAATGCATAATACCACATTAACACATGTTAATTTGCATAAAACTCATTGTTTATGAATAGGTTTTGGTTAGGAAGATATTAGGAAGGTTTTTACCCATAAAACATGTTGATATCAGATCTGGACTCTTGGGGTTTAGATGAAAACAAGTCAAAATTGTTTAAAAAGGATTTGAAATGAAGAACACACCTTAGATCTTCACTTGTAATGATTTTAGAGAGTTAGGTTATGAAAAACAAGCTCAAAAACTCCTTCCCCAATGATAATAGTTGTTAGAGAGTGTTTAGAGGCGTTTAGGGTTTGTGAAATGGTGAAAAATGACTAAGGATGGTATTTATACCAGGTCCAGGTTCGCCCCTTTTATATGGTCGAATGTGGAACTTTTCCACATTCGCCCCTTTGTAATGGTCGAATGTGGAATCTTTCCACATTCGCCCACTTTGTTTCTACATTCGCCCACTTTCTCAAGTTCCATTTCCAGTTTGTCGTGTTTAACGCATTCTAACACATCTTAACACATAAGCATGCATCCATAGTCTATACTTAGCATATTTAGGCACGTATAATCATTTGTACATCGTTTAAGCAAGTATAAGTATACAATCCACCACACGACCCATAATCTACACATATACTTAATTAGTTCATGTAATGTCACCAACAACGGAACCCGGTACTAGTGTATTCCCCAAAATGACTCCCAATGATCCTCCAGATCATTGAACCCTGGACAATCCTAATCTGACCCGACTCAACTAACCCAGTTAAGTTTGTTTATAAACGTTTCTCGCTAAGGTAGACTTAGATGTTACTATTATGTTTAAGCCGAACATGCCGGGTGTCACACTTTTGGCGTATCCTACGCCAAGTCAAATTTGCCTGAGCTGTCTTCTGCTGGCCTACGCAAACCATTATCTTCTTGCCTACGCTACTGGCGTAGGGTACGCCACTTTTGGCGTATCCTGCGCCAAAAATCCTGCTTCTTCCGTTTTTGATTTTCCAGCTCACGTAAGCTTCCGTTTCTTGCCCGAGCAACTCCAAAACGTCATATTTGCCTCATTTAGTTATCAAATCCTGAAATAACATAATAATATCAAAGCAACACTATTTGACAACTGATCACTCCTTAAAACTCATTTATGGATGCTTTTATACACATCTTTTAGCTAACCCATCAAAAGGCATGTATAATTGTGTTAATGTGTCTAGCTATGACTTAAAAGTTAAACATCCTAATGGGACCAGTGCTAAAGTGTCTAAGATTGGTGACATCAATCTTGCTAATGGTGTTGTTTTGTATGATGTGTTTTATGTTCCTGATTACTGTGTGAGTCTTATGTCTGTTTATAAACTTGCTAAAGATAGTAAGCTGTCTGTATTATTTGATGAACATAGCTGTTATATCCAGGATTCCAAGTGCAAGAGAATCCTGGTGACTGGTAGACAAAGTGAAGGTCTATATTTTGTTGGTGAAAGTGTAAGTTCATCAAATGTTTGTTTTAATAGCACCTGTGACACTGAGTTGTGGCACAGTAGACTTGGTCACCCCTCTGACCAGGTCCTAGCTATTTTAAGAGACCGCCTTGGTATTAATGAAAAGGAAACTAAACCATGTGAGGTCTGCCATAAGGCAAAACAGACTAGGTTACCCTTTCCACTTAGTGACCATAAAACTAAAGACTTAGGTGATATAATTCATCTAGATGTATGGGGTCCTTATAGGGTGACCAGTAAGGAAGGGTATAAGTATTTTTTAACTGTAGTTGATGACTATTCCAGAACTGTTTCGTGTTTTATGTTGAAAAATAAAAGTGAGGTGTTTGAAAGCATAACTGAATTCTATGAACTTCTTAAAACACAATTTAAAAAAAATGTGTAAAGATGTTTAGGAGTGACAATGGCACTGAGTTTATAAATAATCAAATGAATTCATTTTGTAAATCAAAAGGTATCATACACCAAACTACATGTGTTTATACACCACAGCAGAATGGAATAGTTGAGAAAAAACACAGGCATCTCTTAAATATGGCCAGGGTATTGTTGTTTCAGAGTGGGTTACCACTTAGATTTTGATCTGAATGTGTGTTAACCACTACTTATTTGATAAACAGGCTTCCCTCCTCTGTATTGTCAGGAAAGAGTCCTTTTCAGGTTGCATATGGGTTCCCCCTCACCCTCAGTCACTTAAAAGCTTTTGGTTGTCTATGCTTTAGTACTGTGTTAAATGGTTCAGATAAGTTGTCTAGTTGTGCAGAAAAATGTGTCTTAATAGGATATTCAAATGTTAAAAAAGGTTACAAGTTATGGAATTTAGAAAGTAAACAGGTGGAATATTCTAGGGATGTTAGGTTCTATGAGGAAATATTTCCATTTAAAAACAGTATTGAAAACATTGAACCTAACATAGTCTTTGAAAATTTAAATCATATTAACTTTTTTGATAGTATTGAAGATAGTAATACTGAGAGTAATAAAGTGACTGAGGGGTCTAAACTTCCCAATGATGACAGAGACTTTGACCTTGGTCAACAGTCTAACCCAGGTAGTAGTGAACCTGAGAAGGCTGACCAGGATGTGGATATGGTCAATGAAGAGACCATTCCACCTGAGGGAAGTAGTCTTAAAAAGTCTAGTAGGGTTACTAGTTTTCCTAGAAGGTTTGATGAATTTGTGGTTGAAGGGAAGGTCAAATATGGTGTTGAAAAAGTAGTTAACTATGCAAACTTGTCTTTTGAAAACAAAAGTTTTATTTCTGTGCTAAATAAAACTGTTGAGCCTTCATCTTACTATGAAGCTGCCAAGGATCCCAAATGGGTTGAGGCAATAAATAGTGAGATGGAAGCTTTGCATAGAAATAATACTTGGGTTATGTCTGATTTACTTACTGGTAGAAAACCAATAGGGTGTAAGTGGGTATATAAAGTTAAGTATAAATCTAATGGTGAGGTTGAGAGATACAAGGCTAGATTGGTTGCCAAAGGGTACAACCAGAGAGAAGGTCTTGATTTTAGAGAAACCTTCTTTCCAGTTGTAAAAATGGTAACCATCAGAACTGTCATTAGTTTGGCAGTTCAAAATAGCTGGAACTTGTATCAATTAGATATTAATAATGCTTTTTTGTATGGAACAATAACTGAAGATGTATATATGGTTCCACCAGAAGGGTATTATTCCAAGGATGAAACCAAAGTTTGTAAGTTGGTTAAATCCTTGTATGGCCTTAAGCAGGCTCCCAGAAAGTGGAATGAAAAGTTAACAAAAGTCTTGGTTGAAATAGGATTTAGTCAAAGTGTTTGTGATCATTCTATGTTTGTCTTGTCTAAGGAAAATGTTTTCCTTGTATTGCTTGTCTATGTGGATGATATAATTATAACTGGGAATGATGTTACTGAGATTGAGAGAGTTAAGCAGATTCTGAGTACTAATTTTCTTATTAAAGATTTAGGAAAATTAAAGTATTTTTTAGGAATTGAAGTTTTATATAGTGATCAGTCTTTGTGTTTGACCCAAAGGAAGTGTTGCCTTGAACTCCTTAGTGAGTTTGGGTACCTAGGGTGCAAGCCTGTTCAAAATCCTATTGAACAGAGCTATGTGATGAACACAAGGAATGATAAAAATAGTAATATTCTTAATAATATAACAGGGTTTCAAAAGTTGATTGGGAAACTGATATATTTGTCTCTGACTCGACCTGATATCAGCTATGCTGTTCAGTACTTGAGTCAGTTCATGCATCAGCCTACCAAGGGACACCTTCAGGTTGCATTGAGACTGCTGAGGTACCTGAAGGAGTCACCTGGTAAGGGAATCTCATTTTCCAAAACTGAGAGTTTTCAGTTAATGGGCTTTGTTGATGCTGACTGGGCTAAGTGTCTGGTGACTAGAAAGTCAGTCACTGGATACTGTATTTTTCTGGGAAACTCTTTAGTTTCCTGGAAAAGTAAGAAACAAAACACAGTCTCTAAATCCTTAGCTGAGGCTAAGTATAGAGCCATGTGTTCTGCTTCGTGTGAGCTAATGTGGCTAAAAAATCTGTTAAGTGAGCTAAAAATTAAGGTTAATTTGCCACTTAAATTATTGTGTGATAGTAAGGCTGCAATCTCCATTGCAGCTAACCCAGTGTTTCATGAAAGAGTGAAGCATTTTGAGTTAGATATTCATTTTCTTAGAGAAAAAAATATCTAATGGTATTATTGAAACAGTTAAGGTAAGTTCTAAGAATCAAGTGGCCGATGGTTTTACCAAAGGTCTTAGTATCATTCAGCATAGAAAATTCTGTTCTGATTTAAGAATGCTAGACATGTTCAAACATATGAATTAAGGGGGCGTGCTAAAAATATAGTCAGTGTGTAATTCATATGTTTGGCTATTGGGTTAAATATGTTTTGCTATTGGGTTAAATATGATTGACCCATCTTGAAGTTTATTATTAACATTTGGGCTTATAAAGTCTGGCCCGTTCCCTGGCCCACGTGGGCTTAACTTGTGGTTAGCTGGGTTGGGTTATTATTATTAACTCGTGTTAAGTTTAAACGAGTTTGTTGAGATATTATTTCAGGCAGGATTCTGGACCATTGAATGAGATCTAATCGTATGGCTGTGGTTACTCGCACACGGATGGAAAGCTGAGCTATATATAAGCTTGTTTTGTGATTTGTGCCATTCATTCAGTATTCGTCTAGGGTTTCTAGGGTTTTCTCTTCGTCTTGTTTGATCTGTATTGTTCTTATTCTTCTGAGGAAGAATAGTGTCTGTATTCTGGTGTTTGTATTCAGGCTGTGTGAGGTTATCAACTTGTGATAACCAGGTATTGGTCTTCTGATCGTCTTAGTTTGTAAGTATTTGTCTCGTTTGTACTTTAAGATCTATAGTATCAATTGAGCTAAACAATCAGTTGATATCTGTAGTTATTATTTTAGGATCTCTCTAATTTGAGAGATTCAGGGTATTGGGGGGTGTTTTCTAGGTTTGGGTTAATAAGATTTTTAGTCACCGTTTTGTCGCCTAAACCTTGTGTTCTTGAGATCTTGTGTTCTGAGTTTGTGTAGGCTCAATATTGTTATTGTTATATGTTTGGATCTATAAAATTTTGCAAAATCACACATCAAAACACCCGTGTTAGCATGTGAGAACCACGCATGGACCAACCAAGTCAAACACTCTTCATTTTGTTTGTGAATTAACATATTGGTAAATTCATAACCTTGAAAAATAAAAAAAAAGGAAAGAAAAAAGAAAAGTTATCCTAAAAGGTTTATAAAATGAAAAATAAATGAGAATAATGAGAACAATAAAAAAAACAAAATATGTCACAAAATATAACGCATGTAATCGAAAAAAAACACGACAAAAAAAAAAAATACACCATGCCAAATAAAAAGTTGTAATAATCTAACAAATATTCTATATTCAACAAGTTAAAAATCCAAAAGGGAAAAGCTATGTTCTTGTTTTCATCATCTTTTATGGTACAATTATAATAATGGTCCATGTATACAAGACAGTGGTACAGTGTACATTTACAAACTAACCATTTTTTAGGGTGTTAATATTAGAGCATGTTTGGCTCTCCTTATTTCCACCTCCTTATAACTTATAACTTTTCCAAAAAGTTAATAAGTTACAAAAAGTGTTTGGCAAAAGGAAAAGGACTTTTTGTTTTAACTTTTTGTAAGCCTATAATAAGTTGTTTTGGAAAAGTAAGGGATGAGTGACTTTTTGAACCTCCTTATAACTTATTGATGGTTATTTACTTACATGCCCTTATTATATCCTTACATCTTCCCTCCTTATACCCTTTTTGGTCATTTTATCTAAATAAGTAAAACCAAACATTTTTTTACAAACTAACTTATCAACTTATTGTTTTTCCTCATCACATAAGCTAATCCAAACACTTTTTTTAAAAACTCCTTTTTAAAAAGTCATAAATTAATAAGTCCTTTTAACAAAAAGTCCTTTTTGCCTCAAATAAGTTTATCCAAACATGTAAAATCTAAAATGTAGAGTTTAATAACACAATTCTAATGTTGCTAGAATCCGTTTAACCTTCTCCTATAAAAAATCACATATATCTATTTTATTAAGAAAAAAAAACAAAAAAACAAAGACAAGATTTTTTTTTTTGAAGGTTAAAACAAAGACAAGATGACGTCTATGTATTTTGTATCGTATGAATAATAACACAACAATAATCGGTCACACTCCACCCAACCTTCCGAACCTTCACGATGTCAAACACAAACACAGACCCATCACCGGAGTCCACCACCACCACACCCTTACTCCGTCCACGTCACCCATCAGGAGACTCTCAATCATCCCTCTCTAGACCCAACACACTCGCCCATCTCCTGAGCCGCGCCTCAGGTCGCCACGGTGCGTCTATGCTGGTGCGCGAGACCGCAGCGCGCCAGCTGGAACAGCGCCGAGCCGACTGGGGATATTCCAAGCCGGTCGTAGCGTTAGATATGACGTGGAACCTTGCGTTCGTGGCAGTTTCGATTGTTTTGTTATTATGTACGGTAGATGAGAAGCCTAATGTGCCGGTTAGGGTTTGGATATGTGGGTATGCGGTTCAGTGTGCGTTGCACGTGGTGTTGGTGTGGTTGGAGTATAGGAGGAGGAATAGGAGGGTGATGGAAGAGGAAGGGGGTTTGGAGTTGAATGATAGTGAGGAAGATGAAGGAAGGATTGGTGAGGGTTTGAGTGGTAATGGAATCAGGTGCGTTTATGTTTTTGTTTAGTTGATTTGTGTTCATGTAATTTGAGAAGTGTGATACGAACCGAACCGAATCGTTAATCGAATGGTTTACAGAAAATGGAATGAAAGTTAAGAGAATTTGAAGATTTAGGATAGACTAAATGACTAATTCATCGTTTAGGACTTAGGAGTTTGTGGAGGCGTAGGATTAAGTTTAAGGACCTTGTAGGTATGGGCGGGTACGATAGTAGCTTAGTGGTTTAGTTTTGTAGGTGATTGTCTTCATGTTGTTATGCTTATATGCTATTGTATGTTTTTTCTTTTACTGTGTCACTCGCTCACCACGTCTTCCGTGTAGGTAGTTGACTAGTTTCTTATTTCTTTATCTCTTGGTTATGTTTTTTTGTGTGTTGTTTGTTTATGAGAAGGGGGTCTCTCTGGAAGTGGTCTCTCTATCCCTGGGGATGGAGGTAAGGTATGCCTGCATCTTTCTCTCCCAGACCCTATTGGTCTGGGGATGATCGTTTTTGTTGTTGTTGATGTTGTTGTATTCATGCCAAACAAGTATGTACAAACTAAATATATATAGCGATGTTAAAATGCAGGCTCTAACCTATTGAAACTATCTACTACCCTAAGCAAATGAGCCACTACTACAGCCACGTTCTTCATCGTGGTTGTACGAGGGTTGCACACAACAAAGTGTTATATACCTTGAGCAATATGCGCTATGCAGTAGTTCTTTATCAACTATGAAAGTGTTGTGTTGCATTCTTTAGATGTTGGTGTAATTGGTTTTTCAGCCTCTGCAAAAGTTTTTTATTTCATGAAATGAATTTACATAAAAAAAATTGAATGCTAAAAAAACTTCATTTTGTCTGCAATCATTAATGGCACTGAGATTTGACGGGAAATGTAGAAAGTTTGAACAATATGCGAATCAGATTTAATCATTGAGTTCACCTTGATTGATTACAGTTATGTAGACCATTCTATGAGGTTGATTGCAGTTACCCTGATTTTAGCATATCCAGTATGTAATCGTGCGCCTAAACTAGTAACTTGTAGAATTTGTTGTGTCTGCTGATTGGCGTATACATGATTCTTTGACGGATGTATTTCAAGATTTGTATGATTTTTCAGCTACGGAATTGATCTGTAATTCTGTATTTGAATATGATTTTTCAAATCCAATTCAACTCATCTGACTGTTGATTGAGCAATGAGCTTGAGTATTTGAACAAAATTGAGTAGAGATGATGAGAATATATTATCATATCTTGGTATTTAAAAGTTAACAAGTTAAAAATTATCTAAAAATATTTTTTTAGTAATTTTTAATAGCGAACGCCTTGCATGTGTGATGTGAGCGACTCACGTATTGGCATCGGCTTTTGGGATCAAAAGGCATTGGAGCGCCACATGTATTTTAAACCAAGGTATTCAATTTGTCTGTAATCATTAAAGAGCTGAGATATGATGGGGCTTGTAGAAAGTATGAGCAAAAAATGCAGTTGTTATCAAGTCAGATTTAACCATAGGATTCGCCTTGGATCGATTACAAAGTTGGAGGTTATTTTATACCCTGTTTTTTGTTGCATTATGCTAGGCATATGTAAACGTCTATAAGGTTAACTGCAGACCCTGATTTTAGCATGTTCAATGGTAGACTTTGTTTCGTAATTGCTGTATGCGTGATTCTTTGATTGATGCATTTCAAATTTGTATGTTTTTCAGTTACGCTAAAAGATGTGAAAATCTTAATACGATGGTATCGTTTGTCTGGTGGCTGATCGGCTTCTACTGGATGGTCGCTGGTGGTGAGATTCTTATGCACCGTGCTCCACGTCTGTACTGGTATGTCCTGAACCAATATGATATTATTTAATAGAGTCTAGAACACAGAAACCTTTGACTGGAGTGTTACAGTTCTCTTCCGTTGTTTTTTTGTTTACCATAATTGCAGGGTGACCGTGGTGTTTTTAGCTTTTGATGTGTTCTTTGCCATCTTCTGTGTTGTGTTGGCATGTTTAATCGGGATTGCCCTTTGTTGTTGCTTGCCTTGCATAATTGCTATTTTGTATGCTGTTGCTGGCCAGGTGAGAATGACTAGTATTCTTTCTTGATGTTTATACTTAATGGTGGGAAAACAGACTGGTCATGATGGTCGCGTAACATTTTAAAATGGGTAACTTTATGTTTTTTGTCAGCTTTTCAGTTTTGTAAGTAGTTTGATGACTTTTGATCTATCGGTTTTGTTGCTTTTTTTAAGCTATTTTTAGCGTTTTAATCCTTTGGCATATTATCAAACAAATACAACCTGAATTGACCCGTTTGCATATAAGTGGGTTGAAAACTTGAAATCACCAAATCAACTAATGATCGATGTTTCATGAACTTGTATAACAAACCATAGTAACATGCAGGAAGGGGCATCCGATGCAGACCTCAACACCCTTCCTAAATACAGATTCCAGGCATCCAAAGATAACGAGGACAAACCTGATGTCGGAGCAGGTAGAATGATTCCCGTTGAATCAAATGGCAGTCACTTGGCTGTTGAACGTGTTCTTCTATCTGAGGATGCTGTAAGTTTATCATTAATGATTGTGGTTGCCTTGGTTTTTAAAAGACACGCTTGAGGTGCGAGGTGCTTAGGAAAACGCATCATGAGCTTTAGGTGGCACCTGATGTACTTTTGGGTCAAAATAAGGGTCTTTAGGACGGTGATACGTAAAAACAACCAAGATTACGCGTACGTGATGCGCATGTTTGACTTTTGGGACCTAAGCGACGCGCACTGCCTCACGCTTTTTTAAACCAAGATTGAAATATTAGAAGGGTATTTTAGGTATTTGACAACGAATAAATCTTTTTGTGGAATAAAATGTTGCAAATTTCTTTCAGGACTGTTGCATTTGTCTAA
Organism: Ambrosia trifida; assembly: GCA_028751855.1. Lineage (NCBI taxonomy): Eukaryota > Viridiplantae > Streptophyta > Magnoliopsida > Asterales > Asteraceae > Ambrosia > Ambrosia trifida. The sequence goes on from CM054129.1 coordinate 112,077,909, forward strand.
GCACATATGAAGATGGAGCAGAACTTCATTCTCTTCCATGCAACCATCATTTCCATTCTACATGCATTGTGAAATGGCTGAAGATGAACGCGACTTGCCCACTCTGCAAGTACAACATCCTCAAGGGAAATGAACAAGTTTAAAAGGGGATCAAGTCTGCATTCGCGTGGTACTATGTATTTATTCATGTACATGTAAACAAATAAACCTGTGAAGTTAATAGATCCCACCGACCATTGCTTATTTGTTTTTTTTGTATGAGTTTGGTCTTCTTGGTACAAATGAAGAAAATAATGTTCACGTATATAGCATGTATTTCAGTAGTGCATTTGTGTAGCTATTTGATGAACTTGGGTGTCATAGAAATTAATAGTCTCCTTTGCCTGCCCGAGTGGAGGCTCTTCAGGGGGTGATCCATCATCGGGTTGTTTTCTTCTAAACACTTAACTGTAAAGTTCTCTATCAAAAAACTATTGTGTCTAATAGTATTTGAAGTTGGTCAGTGTCTATAAGCATGACATTGACAACTAGCACTTCTAACTTTTAATTTTATTGTCGAGGCAATCCTTAATTAATAGAAAGTAACTCCATTTACCCTTAATGAGTGATTTATCGACTTTATATTAACTCAAATGTTGTAAAACCACATATATTAAAGTTATAGGAAGACGAACTATACTATACTTTTGCAATTGTAATGACGATTTTGTTGATTATATAAATTTTGGTTTGATTATCTTTCTTTTCATCTTTTGCCAAAAAAAACTGAACTTTTTTACTTTCAACTTTGTTTTCCTGTACTTTTTATTTTCTTTGAAAATTTTCATTTACATTTCGTTCTAATTTTGCGGGTTAACACAACGCGACGTATGTGTGGTTCTAACTTCTTTATGTCTATTTTTTACTATTTGACAAGTTCATCACATTGCGTGATGTTGATCCAGGCCCCTGATTATACACACGCTAAAAAGCACTATCTGATATGTATGTGTAACTAAACTTGCGAAAATAAAGGACTAAAATAGTTTATTTGTGTGCGAGTACAACAAGAAAACAAATGAAAGGCCAACTAATTTATTCATTAACAAAAGAAAGCTTTAAATAGGCATACAAACTCCTCCAACATACTAAATTCTCATTCAAACTACCTTGCTAAACAAACTATGAGCTTCCCCTTTAAACCTGGACAACAACAAACACCAATTAAGCTAAACTCTAACCACTAACATACTAATTCAAACCTGCTTACCCGACTTGACCCGAACAATCAAGATTATTCCAACACACGGTCCTAGATCGAAGTAGTTATTTTTTATATGTTTTGCGTTTTAATCTAATTTTTTCAAATTAATATGCCGTAACTTTAGTGTTGGTGATTGTTAACAATAGTATGACATCGGTGATATTTGACGCTAGCTCAACACTAGTTTAATAGAAAGTGAACGTATGAAGTTTAAAATTTTGAATAAAAAAGAACGCAAAAACTCTTCTTCTGTGTTCCATTTCACGGTCAAATGACAATCCGTCGCGCCGCCACGGAAGCTTTCAAATCCTCCGCTCCAATTTCATGGAAATCCGTACGTCTGTCTTCATTCTCCTCTATAATCTGTGACACTCACACATATTATATTATTATTTACACAGTACTTAATAATAATAATCGCAGACCGGTAAGCAGCAGCAGACGATCAGCGGTTACATCGAGAAGACAGGGCGGACACTCCATTCCAACGAGCTATCAACGGTGAGAATCTGGCCGGAGTTAGCTGGAACAGGAAGGTACTTCGATTTCCGTTCCTTTTTAATTCCTGCGTCAATTGATTTTGCTGAAGATTCGCCGCTTTGTACCACGCTTCGTAAAGATGGACACACTGTTCGAACCGTTGAGCATTTGTTATCGGCTTTGGAAGGAACTGGTGTCGATAATTGTCGAATAGAGATAATGAACTCTGGTTCTGATGATACTGATGTAGAGGTATTATAATCTGACGATAACTGGTTTCTGACTATTGAAATTAGATTGTTTGCTGTTATGCATTTAGATTTTAGGGCAAAGTTACTGTGCATGATGTTATTTGTTTGTGAATCAGAATGTAGTTTAGCATTAGAAGGTCATTGTGATGATACATCAGTGGAGGTATCATCAACTTACATTAACTGAATTCTAAATATTGAAATTAGATTATCTGTTGTTATGATTTTGAATTTTATTGAAAAATTAGTGTGCATTTTCTCATTTGTTGGCAATAGAGATCATTAAGTAGACATGAACTATGATTGTGCTGAACTGCTGATACATCAGTGGAGGTATCACCAAATCAAGGTTTAAAAGAATGGAATCATGCCTTGAGGCGTTTTCCCTTCGCCTCACGAGGCATACGCCTCGAGGCGCACCGAGGCGTAAGCTCGAGGCAGAATTAAAAAATAAATATAAAAATTATATATCTTATTAAAAAATAAAATACTAACTAATTTCATCATCATATTCATAAAAAAACTCACATAAAAAAGACAGGGCATGTTTTGAACTGACATAGAAAGTCTAAAACATCAAAAACACACATCAAAACCCCCTGAGGTGCAACTTTGCTTACCGCCTTGGCCCTTACAGGCGCAAGTACAAAATAATCCCATGAGGTGCCGCCTCATACTCGTTTTTTGACTGCCTCGGCCGTTTTATTAAACTATGCATATCGAAATTAGATTAACTGTTGTTATGATCTCAAATTCTACGGCAGAATTAATGTGTGTGTTCCTATTTATTGTCTAATAGAGATCATGAACTCTGATTGTGATGATACATTAGTAGAGGTATCAACTAGCACTGACTGATGTTAACTGAAATTAGATTATTTGTTGTTATGATTTCAAATTTTAGGGCAAAAAGCCAATACTAGTGTGCATGATGTTATTTATTTGTGAATCAGAGTATATTTTAGTTTTAGTATCAGAAATTGAATTGTGTGGTTAATTGATACAGGTTCCCATTTTTGATGGATCAGCTAGGGAATGGGTGGAAGCTATTGACCAAGTTGGGCTGACTGATGCCATGGATTGCAATGGCAGAAGTTGTGACAAAGTAGCACCCTATCTTACACAACCTGTTCATGTGAGAAAAGGAGATTCTGCTATAGCAGCATTCCCTGCTAATGAAACTAGTATCAGTTATGGAATTGATTTTTCACAGGTGATCATGTTCATATTGTTTGTTTTCTTTAGATACATCATACATATGTACAGCCATATTTGACGACTGTTATGTATGAGATACAGACATTAAACTGTATACTGTAAGAATGTTATATTCACCCTCCTATGGTTGTACTGCCACCTCGCATATTTGAATAATGTTTATTCTACAGTAGCTCAAACTTGGTTTAAAAAGGGGCAACTAATGTCTGAGGTGCACGGGGGTGATCTGGAAACCGCCTCAGGCACATTGGGTCAAATTGGGGTATGTAGGAGGGTGATATGTAAAAACAACCAAAGAGATGAAGAGATTATGAATGGCTTACTCGATAAAAAGGCTAATATGTAAAACCAATGATACAGATGTAACTTTTGGTTGTACATAAAGCTTATTTTGTTGTACATAGGGCAACAACTCATGTAGGTGAAGCCCTTGCTTCATGCCTCGGCTTGCGGGAACTAAATGCGTTGGTGCCTCATACCTTTTTTAAAGAGGTCAAAAGGTGTGATTTGTAGCAAGACTAACTTGAATGGTTCTTTTGCTGTTAACTTCTATATACTATATCAGGTATCAGATTTAAGCCTAAAGTGGTTTTCTTCAAGATTTTGCACCGGCTCTTTCTATTCTAAGCAAATAGCTCCTTCAAGAACCTTCTGTGTTTATGAAGAGGTAAGATACTGATCCCCATCAACACTTTTACCTTGCTGTCATCGTATGTTGGGATATTCCAAGTGTAACATCTTAAAAGTTCAGATCCCTCCACTTGTATATTTGACGTGAAATTTCTTATTATTATGAATTTATGATGTAATCTGCAAATTTGCTATACGGCTATACCATAGGGTTTCAAAGTCGATCTTAGAATAGGACCTATTTCAGATGCACATTATAAAAGCAATTAAACATTAAAGGGTCTTCCAAGATGTTAAGGATATCAACACCTTGATGCTGATCATAATGAATTTTAGCATTTTCAGAGGTTCCGATTTTATTTTTTCTTGTTGCAATTTGCAAGTGTCCATCTTGCGCAAGCATGGTTCGGAGTACATTCTATTTTATGAAAAACCTTGGAAGACGAAAGAATGGGCGAATCTTGTTTTTTTTTTTGAAGATGACTTTCTTTTTAACAGAGTTGTAATACCCGCTTAGGCAGGCCCTGACCCTCCACTCCCCAGTCTATGTTGTCTGAACCGGGTCCACGCTGGTGGTAGTGTGGGCTGTTAACGGCTTCCGCCGGAAACCATACCGCCTCCACACGAGCTCAGTTTTACTGTCGCCGACTGGAGTAACGGCCGTCCCTCCACCGGGAAGGCCAAGTTCTCCCCATCATTGCCATGCCCCTCCAAAGTGTGTGTTGTGGGGATCGAACCTAGGTCTCTCAGGGAGAACCCTTGTCCGCCTACCACTCCACCACTATGTGAGGGACGAATCTTGTTTTGTTTATATATTTTTTTCAATGGGCTATGCTTTTCTTTTGTTATGTTAAACTAAGGAAAATATCTTTCACAGGTGGAGAAAATGCGTAGTGCAGGACTCATTAAGGGTGGCTCCGCAGAGAATGCTGTTGTTTTCAGGTGAAATGCTCCGGCACATAGTTGGCTTTTGAGTTTTCAGATCTCACTTCCAGTCACCTTGAAAAGTTGAATAGCAGATCAATTTGGGTAAACAGTATGTTTATATAAACTAGAGGTGACCCATGTATGGATTATACATTGCCTCAAGAGGTCAACGGGTTATCATAAAAAGTTAGATTATCAAGGTAACAAAATAGATCATCTGAAACATTAATATTAAAAAAATTCAAGAGTTGGAAGGAGAAAAAGATTTCGCATGTTGACCCGTTCATGCATTAAAATTAACCCATTGTCTGACCTATCTATTATGCAATCTTTAGTTTCGATCATTGTGCCTATTGATTTTCCTGTTCTGTTCCAGTGCCAGTAAAGGTTTGCTCAATCCACCTTTGCGTTCACCCGAGGAGCCATGTAGGCACAAGATATTGGATTTTATTGGTGATGTCTCTCTCTTCGCTCGCAGTGGCAGTCAAGGGCTCCCGGTTGCAAATATCATAGCTTATAAGGTTCTCTCTAATACAGTGTATTATGGATGTAAAATTAGCTTTAGAGTAACAGTACAATTACATGGCTGTAGTAATCATATTTAACATATTATGTATTAAAAGTTGGTTGAAAAGATGAACAAAAACCTGAACCCACTTGTCTTGAATCTTGATCCTTACCCATTTTGTTCCTATCCCACAAGATACCTTACACTTGAATAATCCTGGCGATTTCTACCATCTAACTGGTCTTAAACTTTGTACAAATGCAGGGAGGACACTCGCTGCATGCTGCATTTGTTCGCCAACTGTCGGCTACTTCATAAAAGGCAATAAGGCAAGATCCTTGTCCTTGTTTTCGAGTATGTACGTAAAATTTGGGCTTGCTTATACGTGATTGTAGTATACGCATGGAGAACAACTTTTTGAAATTGTGCTTTTAGGATCTTCATGTGCACTTTTGGAATTCTTTATTCAAAGAAATAGTCTCACTCTTTAGGAATTTGTCAAGTCAAAACACCATGCTTTGAGATCTTGTTGTTTTCTACTTGGCATTAGGAATCTGTTTTGAATTCAGTGCTTCTAACTCTCTATAAATGTAACTCTGATTGTCGATAGAACATATTCTTCAGTTGTATTGTTTTCATTCGGCATCCATATTCTAAATTCTTCTTTCTTATATTTTAAAATACCAACAAATTGGTACCAAAGTCTCATTCTTGAGGGATATGGATGTATTCAAGTGAATTGAGAGCAATAAACCACCTTCAATGCTTGACACTGTGACATGACAAGCTCGGTAGGTGATTCAAGTTTCTCGACGATGCAGCACCAATCTTCAATTTTGAAAACTACAACATCGGCAATACGAATGTGATATGAACCCGGCTAGTTCAGATCTGAATAAGGTGCACTTGTGGACCTAGTCCGAGGGATCTAAAGGAAAAAAAACAGCCAAGTGGGGTAGTGGGTTACTGGGTCAGCTATCTTTTAGGGAAACTGCAGGCCTGCAGCTTAACTGCTTTTGTTATTCTTTATTTATGTGTAATTACTAGGATAGTTTAGTTGTCTGGTTTTATTTGAATTTTTGTAAGCGGAGACATTTCCCCTCTCGAATCGGGCCGACTATCTATCAATTTCCTCAGGGGCGAAGGTTAGTGAGGGCCAGGGCACCGTTTTTTGGCTCAATGGTGAAAGTTTACGATTTTCGTAGGTAATTTTTATATGGATTGAGTCCGGCCCCCACTGATTTGATCTTCTGGCCCTTACCGATACGAAAAAATTGAGTCTGGCCTCCGCCGATTTGATCTTCAAGCTTCGCCACTGAATTTCCTTGTTTGTTCTAGTTAAATTTCCAGGTTCTATCAGAATGACTACGTATCCAGATGCTATGGATCTATGGGAAGCAGTTGAACAAGACTTCAAAGCTCAAAGATGGCACAAGTCAAGAATCACATTTGCAGAAAAACCAAAAAAGCTGAGGAAAAGGGCTGCCATATTGCAACAGTTTCATGATTCATCAATGATTTTCATTAAAATGATGCTTTTTAAAGGCCAGTAAAATCTGTATGGGATTGTCTCAAAGTGAATATGATTAAGATGATCGAATCAAGTTCCGAATCATCAGAAATTCTGAATTGTTCCAAATGGAGTCAACAACCATCTAGTAGTAATATAGAAAATAGAGTAAGACTGCTTGGCTCTGCTTTAATACTTTCATGGGTATGCAAATTAGAAGAAACTATTGAATTTGAAAAGATGAGAATAGGGCACGCGGCTATGCCTTAAAGGAGCGAATAGTCGTGTCCCATGCCCATAGACTTAAACCCTTAACCTCACGGAGGTGACACATTTATCACTGGTGCTTATGCATGGATCCCATGTGCCATTCGGTGCACATGAGGATACATGTCAATGATGATGTACACATTAAGTTTGAAAATATATATATATAGACAAAAGATCAAATATAAACAGTTTTTTCGTACGAACTGTACGAATTGAAGGAAAAAACATGCGGGCCGTTTATAACTAGAGTAATTATATAATTACTCTAGTTATATAACTAGAGTAATTATATAATTACTTTAGTTATAAACGGCCCGCGTGTTTTTTCATTTAATTTGTACAGTTCGTACCGAAAAGTTGTTTGTACGTGAACCTACCCCTATATATATATATATATATATTCATCAATAAGGCACAACCAACCTTCTTTTTACCTTGCATATTTTTTTTTAATGTTCTTTCATGTTCTTTCTTTCATTCTTTACAAACCATCAGACAAAAGCAAAACAAATAAACGAAGTGTTAAAACACTGAGCAAATGATTTATTGACTGTTGAACAAACAAAACAGAAGAAATGTTACGACTTCAAACAACCAAATATAAGAAGTTCCAAGGAAATATCAAACAAACAATGTGTTTCGGACCAAGCATTCGTGACGTTTGGCTCCCTTTCTAACCAACCGTCCATTTCGATTTTTAAAACTTTGCGTAAAACTTAAAATTGGAGTGAAATAATGAGGACACCGTCGTCGAAGGGAAATAAGAGTGCGGTAATGTTGATGTCACCAATATTATTCTAATCAACCAACGACAAAGAAAGTGACGGATGAATAGAAGATAAATCTTCTTTTATGTAATCATATAAGACGACATCACCTCACATACTAAGAACTCAATAAACACATTATATTCATGTTAATAACATTTATCATATTAAAAGTTTCAAGTCATGACTCGGTGAGCATCTCTCATGCTGACCCTGAAAGAACCAAAGAACCGACCTGAATCAAACTAAGACTAACCCGAAAATTGCTATAGTAGGGTCCTTCCTCGATCTTTTATCTCTTGTCAATCCGGTTTCAGTCCGGTGCAACCCGACCCGAAAATTTAAGCTACTCTACATAATCTTTCCAAGTTTACATAATTGCCCTTTGACTAAAAAGCTGTCAAACTTATGTGATCAACTCCCAACTTATCACGCGTTACTTGTTATATAAATTACAACCCCCTAACCACCACCTCCGGCAGATCTCCGGCCTCTTTTTCCGATCAAACATATTCTCACTCTTAATCCTCCATTTCACACCTAATTCATCCAATTCCATATATTATTATTATTATTATTATTATTATTATTATTATTATTATTATTATTATTATTATTATTATTGTGTGATATGGCCGATGCTTTGTCTGCAATTCCATCGGCCGTACTACGGAACCTGTCTGATAAGCTATACGAAAAGCGAAAAAATGCTGCGCTTGAGGTTATTATTGGTTTATGATTGGTTTAATTGAATTTGAAATGTTTTGTTGTTAGGTTAGATAAGATTATGAGATTACTGGTGTGTTGTTTGTTTTAGGTTGAAGGAATTGTGAAGCAGTTGACAGCGGCTAGTGATCATGATAAGATTACTGCTGTGATTAATTTGTTGGCTAATGAGTTTGCTTACTCGCCGCAGTTGAATCATCGAAAGGTGTAGTGAGTGATTGGGATATTAATCTATTATTAGTTTGGATTGGTTGTGATTTTTGGTGTTGGTTGTTGTAGGGAGGGTTGATTGGATTGGCTGCGGCTTCCGTTGGTTTGAGTTCTGAAGCTGCACAGCATTTAGAGGTTTGTTTTGATTCTTTTGCATTGTTTGTTGGTATGCTGTATGAGCTTATGCCTTATAGGATAGAGTAGTTAGATTGTGCAGTTGGTGTGGAATATATGCTGTAGTAGTTATTGCGTATTGTCATGTTTCTGGCATTATATTATCCTGTAAATTAGATTGGCTACATTTTGTCCGGTGATATGCTTGACTTGTGATTTGTGCGATGATAGAGATGTTAGTTTGAAGTGATGGTTGATTTGCGTGAAGAGCTATTTTTGTGATCCATGAGGATTTAATTGATTAATTTGTTTCACCGGAATAGCCTTGTGTGCATTTTAGGGAAGATGGACTGTCTCTGTTGGTATGTCGGGACTCCATATGTTTTCTGCTAAGGTTTCTGAAGAATAGAATAATATAGGCGAAACATAGAGCTTAGCCTAGACGCGTAGTGAATAGTGATAAGTACTTAAGTTTAAGAATACCCCAAGCATTAACCTATTTATCACACTGTCACATACTCACATCATTGGACTTGCTGAGTTGCCGGATTATGACAATGAGTATAGAAAATGTGAGCTAATGATCTCTCTCTCTCTCATCGATTGATCAAGTATACCCTTCAAAGAACGAAATTTGTGACTTTCGTGGTACCAGTGATGGTTTCTGTGTATTTGCTCTGTGTTTAGCAGGTCTACAATTGGCTACAATTAAAAATATGATTAACTTAGAGTGGTGATTAGTCAACTTCTTTATTCCTCGGCACTATCTATATATGTTTATCTGTTAAAGCTTAATTTTACTATGTAATACAAAATAAGAAAAACAACAAGAAGTCTTCTATCTAAGTTGTGTAGAAGTCTTCAATCTAAGTTGTGAAACCTCAATTGAAATTTTATAAGTTAAGAGTGAACCCTTTATAGTGCCAAGACATGTGTAACATCAACTCATTAAGTAACTGTGCTTTTCTAAGTCTACCGTGACAATCATTTGTATATGATTATTAATGCATATAAAGTTTATTTGGATGTAATCATACATAAATGTCAAACTCATAACCAGGATTCTCCAAATAATTGAAAGGGTATATAATTCAACCAAAAGGTTCATGTCCATGTTTTGTATGACTATCTCGTTGAATCATCATGCTTCACTTGGAGCTTTAAGCGAGTTAACTCTTGCATTTTAGTTTGGTTTGTAAGGTTTATGCCTTTGTTGTTGTTCTTGAATGTCTATTGTCTCATTCGTGTGTAACGAAAAAATTTATTAATATGATGAAAGATAATCTACTTTGAAATTGGGGTCTAGTGATTGATTCCTAAAACTTTCTTACTCATGGATTTGCAAGAATCCGGTTTGGACTTTTGAGATGAAAAGAGTGATGCTTATCTGTTTGGTAGATGATAAGCCACTTGAAAGTAGGTTACTGGTCCGAACTATTGCGGAACTTCTTTTACATTTAAATATGCAATATTTTTCAGTTATTAAAGGTGTTTCGAATTCTTTTGAAAATAAATTTTTAGTCCTGTTACATTGAGTTTTATATTTTCATATTGAAATATAATTTTAGGGTAGAAATATATAATATGTTGATCTCTTTGCCATTTTTGTGCACGGTAGCTAAGGCAAGGGGGCTGTGGTTGTAGTTATTTTTCCTTGATAACATGTTTATTACCAGTTGCCTTACTATGCATATAAAACAATAAATTATAGACAGCATTCTTTAGATCAGGTTTTCTTTATTTTAAGGGATCAGTCCATTTTGGATAATTGGATCCTTAGAAAATGACCAGTCAGAAAAATTGTTTTAGTGTGATGGGTCATTGGACGCCATTATTGGCCAAGAAAGTTACTGTCTTGACAAAATAGTTGGTCTATTTTTATCTTTATTTTATCATTGCTTTCCATACATGTAAATATGTAAGACAGACAAGTCAATGTCTTGAAGAAAGCATAAGATGGTAGTGATATACTTATACTAGGCATTAAGTTCCTTATATAGTATCTTATTACCGATTCATTAACTTGCTTGAGGCACAGGGGGCTGTGGTTGTAGTTATTTTTCCTTGATAACATGTTTATTACCAGTTGCATTACTATGCATATAAAACAATAAATTATAGACAGCATTCTTTAGATCAGGTTTTCTTTAAAACAAGCCTATCTTATTAATATTTACTACAACTAACAACACAACTAAAGAACTACTCATTTATTACCTTCCAGCCACATGATTGAATGAACTACTATATTGGAATTGATTTGCATACCATATATCATGAACCAAAGTAAGGGGTTTGGTTTGTGTAATTATAGCTCTTAACACACAATGACACAAATAAGTGATTTGAGCCTTTGAAACGTCTGTTCACCATTTCTATTATATGGGCTTTATAATGTCCTTGCTACTTGTTTTAGCTATGTGGAGTACATGTAAATGAAGTCTTGTTTTGGTGATTAGACCACATCTTGTTTCAGAGCTCCATCAATCTCTTTAATTCGAGCAATGTGGTGGGTTGCGTGTGTTTTCAAGAGTACATGTATGCTATAGTTTAGCCTCCCAGTTGCTGCTACTGAAAATAGCCCCTAATATTGGTATCCCTTGTTTTCCGTTTAATCCATCAAGTGGAGACAGTCTAAAGAAAAATAAGAGATCATATTTAAGCATTAGACGGTTAGAAAATCATAGTTTGGATATAGTTGTATATCAATAAACTTCATTTTTTATCCAAGAAACATATTTTATGCAACTTGATGCTACAATTCATGCTTTATTTTATGGCTGTTTCTCACATAAAGTAACCAGTTGATGCGAACTATGCATAGCTGTACAAATTAATTTGAACAAAATTTTCTTCCTTCTCTCTCTTCTTTTCATACAACCTACCAGCAAATTCTACCACCAGTGATAAACTCTTTCTCTGATCAAGATAGCAGAGTTCGCTACTATGCTTGTGAAGCTTTATACAACATTGCAAAGGTGCGGATGGATTCAAATTTCATCAATCAAGCTTTCTTGATGCAAGACATTTTAAGATTATATCATGCCTTTTGCAGGTAGTGAGAGGAGAGTTTATTTTCCACTTTAACAAGATATTTGATGCGTTGTGTAAGCTTTCAGCTGACTCAGACCCCAATGTACAAAGTGCTGCCCATCTTTTAGATAGACTTGTGAAGGCAAGTGTTCTCATCATATGCTGTAGCTTTTGACCATGTCCTATGTGGTGCTAAACTGCTAACTATTATTGTTGTTTTACTTATTGGAATACAGGACATAGTGACAGAGAGCGATCAATTTAGGTGATTTTTTGTTTGGGTTCATATAGTGATTCAACTTTAAACTTGTATGTAAAGTTAATTTGTTTTCTTGCTTATTTTAATTAGTATTGAGGAATTTATACCATTGTTGAGAGAGCGGATGAATGTCTTGAATCCTTACGTTCGCCAATTTTTGGTGGGATGGATCACAGTATTGGACAGTGTTCCAGACATAGATATGCTGGGCTTTCTTCCTGATTTTCTTGATGGTAAAGGATTTTGAATTGAAGTTAATAGAATGTTTTCTGCCATGTGACTTTTTTTTTTCAGACCTTTATAAACTTTACTAACATGATGATATCGCAGGTTTATTTAACATGTTAAGTGACTCCAGCCTTGAAATCCGGCAGCAAGCTGATTCAGCACTTTCAGAGTTCCTTCAAGAGATTAAAAACTCTCCGGTAAGACTTATTCTGTAGGAATTAGGAAATGTGTTATCAATTGTATGGTATTGTTCGTCTTATGGTTGGCACTGGTAGTAGTTAGTGGTGCTGTGTGCACTTGATGAAATTTCTGATTTCTGTTCCAAGAAACCATATCAATGTTAATCTCTAATATATTTTACACTTGCAGTTTTTATTCTTTGTATGTAAATTTCTGACTCTGGCATCCTACTCTTGAAGTCTGTAGACTATGGTCGGATGGCTGAAATACTTGTACAGAGAGCAGCTTCCCCTGATGAATTTACTCGTTGGACGGCAATAACATGGGTAAGGATCAAAGGCAGCATCGCTAGCAATATCCATATTTTTCCTTGTAGTTGGACTTATTTATGGGACTTTTTTAGAGTTAACAGTGCCGTATGTTTGTTGAGGCATTTATTAGAAAACTGTTTGTGCAGATAAATGAGTTTGTAAAACTTGGTGGAGACCAGCTTGTACCTTATTATGCCGATATATTGGGAGCTATCTTGCCTTGCATAGCTGACAAAGAAGAGAAAATACGAGTAGTAAGTTTGTATTATTTTTCAGTCCAGGGTTCAGGTCCTTTTGTGTTGAAACCTATCAATTTACTGATTTTCCAATATTTGATATGATATTCTACTGTTTTTTATATAACATGTTATGACCATCAGGTAGCCCGTGAAACCAACGAAGAGCTTCGTGCAATCCAAACTGATCCTGCTGAGGGGTTTGATGTTGGAGCTATTCTCTCTGTTGCAAGGAGGTGTGCTTTTACACAAAAGTTATACTAGTTTGCATATGTGGTTCATACAGCTTTTGATGTCTTATATTGAGACAAAATATTATAGTAAAGTTACCTTTAGGAGTGCAGTGTTTGGCTTGCAGTTTGGTTATTGATATCTTCATTTTAGAAGACCTATGATAGAACGTTTATTGGCTATGTTGTCTTGAATATTGCCTTATTATTTCAATCTATCAGGCAGTTATCTAGTGAACACGAGGCTACTCGAATCGAGTCATTGCACTGGATTTCAACTCTTTTGAATAGACACCGTCCAGAGGTAACATTCCATTATGACTATATAGAACAGTATACATTACTTCTTAATTCTAAATGCAGTATAGTAATGTGTACTCTCTGGTCTTTAAGATAAATATGATTGAGTTCTTAATGAATAAGTAAACAAATTAAGATGTGATCTCATGTGTTTAACAGGTCCTGACTTTTCTTAATGATATATTTGACACACTTTTGAAGCCATTATCAGATCCCTCTGATCAGGTAATTTTTCTCTGGCTTCTTTCCAATTCACATCTACTTGACTACATGTGTGTTTGTTACCCCCCCCCCCCCCCCCCCCGCATAGTTGTTAATAGCGATCATAGCGCCCGCTATAGCGAATAACGTAGTGCTCATGTGTCGTTATATGGTTGATAGCGACAAGTAGGGGGAAATAGTGAGATTATTGTATTTTTTTATATATATTTTTTATTTTTCGGTAAAATTTGCATACAAAATATCTCTAAACTTTTCTTATAGTATATATCGCTAAACATGAAATAGCGCCCGCTATTTCAGCGCTATCGCTACGTAGCGTATTGGTAGCTTGTCGGTATTGGCAACTATGCTCTTCCGTTTCTCAAAAAGTGATAAGCAGACACTAGAGAGAAGAATTAGCTGTCAGTACGGGTAGAGTTATATTATATATGTCCAACTATTTTATGGTTCCATTGTAGGTAGTGCTACTGGTACTTGAGGTGCATGCAGCCATAGCAAAAGACCAATATAACTTCCGCCAGCTTGTTGTTTTCTTAGTTCATAAGTTCCGTACAGATCATGATCTCCTTGAAAGGTGATATATGTTCGTATCTTTACTAAAATATATCTTTTCTTGATGAATTTATGTGCTAACTTCTTTTGTATGCCCCTTCAGGCGAGGCGCTTTAATTATTCGCCGACTTTGTGTGCTTTTAGATTCTGAAAGAGTTTACCGGGAGTTCTCCAAGATCCTTGAGGAGGAAGCAGACTTGGATTTTGCATCTACAATGGTTCAGGTTCTTGTTTCATGTTATATTCTTATTCTTATATAATTCAGTGCTATATAGAACATAGTATATTACGAATAATTATAAAGCAAAAAGTTTGAAGAGCTGAAATTTGATCTCAGAACAATTATTCATATTTCAGGCATTAAATTTGATTCTGCTTACGTCTTCAGAGCTGTCTGACCTACGGAACCTTTTAAAGAGATCTCTAGTTAATGTTGCTGGAAAAGACTTCTTTCTTTCACTATATCCCTCATGGAGCCATTCATCGATGGCCATAATAAGTCTCTGCTTATTAGCACAGGCAAGTCCTAGAAATTTTGTTATGCTATTCCTATCCGAGTATTATGTATAGTTTCATGCACCCCTCCTTATATTGATCCAACAGAATATTATAATATCAAATGTACTTATTTTCAAATTTATGATTTTATATCCTTCCCATATAACTTGCATCATTATATGAGAGCTAGCATTGTAAGGAGAAAGAGAAGCATCTAATGGTCATATTATAAATTGTATTTAACTAATGAAATGAATTAATATGAAGTTTTAAGCATTTTGAATGGCTATATCTGATATTAATATTATTGGTTAGGTACATCTGATATTATGCAAGTTTTCAAGGGTATATATGAAATGCCCCGAATACTATTCATTTGAAAGTTAATCCTCTTTTTGCTTTCTTTATGGTGTGCTATAGGCTTACCAACATGCAAGTTCTGTCATTCAATCTCTAACCGAGGAAGATATTAATGTGAGATTTTTAATCCAACTGGACAAATTAATACACCTGTTGGAGACTCCCACTTTCGCCTACCTTCGACTGCAGGTGCTTTGGTTGCTGTTATTTTCTATTTTTCTGTCATTTTCGAAAGTTGATTATCCTTTTTTAATGTGTGTGTATATATATTACTTGCAGCTTCTTGAACCGGAAAGGTATGTATGGTTGTTGAAAGCTCTATATGGCCTTCTTATGTTACTTCCTCAGGTAAGTATAGTTAATAAGTTTTCCTCTCTTTCCTTGGTTAAATCAATATAAAAAAAGGATCTGTAAATCTGTAATTCTGTATCATCTGATGATATTATACTGATGTTTGTATATTCAGCAAAGTGCTGCGTTTAAGATTTTAAGGACCCGTTTGAAGACAGTACCTTCATATTCCTTCAACAACGAGCAAGTAAAACGCCCCTCCACAGTGCTACATTTTTCAGAAGATGGTACCATGAACGGTGATGATATCAGTAGCGCGCATAATGGAATAAACTTTGATTCTTGGCTGCAACGGTTTCAACAGTCGCAACATCAGCATCGGCTGCATTCAAAATCACAACCACAGTCACACAACATTCCCATATCCTCAAAGGTGGGTGATCTTTCTATATTCCGTTAGAACTTATAAAAGAAACTTGTATAAATCTAAAGTTGCATTTCTGCAGGAAGTCCAAAAACCGGAAGAAGTGAGGGGAGGTGCACCTGTGGCGGAGATTAAGAGACCTCCTTCAAGATCATCCCGAAAAGGTCCTGGACAGCTACATCTATGAAAATGTGATTCTTTGGCAGGTGTAGGGTGTAAATTGATGTACATCGTAGCGGTTTATCTGTCTTCAACTTCTGAAGGTATTGGATTCTTTTCTTTTCTTTATTTTCCCGATTTCCAGAACGATGCTGGAGCCAGACAAACGTTGTTCTTTGTGGTTGTGTTTATTAAAAACCGCAAAGCGCTTATAGGCAGAGAAGCTATGTTTAAACCTGGTTCTTGATCAAGGTTTTATGCAATTGTTGCTGTATCTCAGATAGCAGTATCTCATTCGTATTTGGTCACTAATTTCTCTTGTTATAGTTGTAATACTTACATTGTTGGCCTGCAAAGGGGATAGGATCCTACAATGTAGTACGTAGATTTGCAAAGAATGAGAATAGATATGTAAAAGATCAAACAACAAATACGTAAACAACCAAATTGCACGTAATAACGTAAAATCGATGAGTTTGTACATAATAAAAGATCAAAATGTGAAACTCTAAGACTGCCCGGAGTGGGGCGGGAAGGGGGGTAACACCGCCGCCGACGGTGGCGTGGGAGGGGCGGGAGTCAAGGGGCGGGGGGCATTTGGCTGGCGTGGGGCAACTCTTTGGGACACTTGGCATCTTCTGATTGGTCAGGTTTTTTTTTTTTTAACTTTAACACAGTATAATATTATTTCCTTCCCCCCCCCCCCCCCCCCCCCCCACACACACATGGTGCTTCATCCCTCTCTTTCCCCCCACCACTCCGAGTAGTCTAAATAAGACCTAAAAGGTACACAAGTGAACTGGATGGTGTCGTAAATGTGGTAGCGGACGAGGCTTGATATTTGCAAGCCTCATGTGCTGGATCTCCATGTCAATCTGCCATCTCTGTAGGCTGTCTATAGGATCCATACGACGACCCATCGCATGTTGCCTAAACAAGCTGGTTTAGCATGCCCTCGACCCCTGCATGGAGTATCGCAACTCAACGTAACCAATGCCACGCCCTGTATTTTGCACCTAATTCAGCAAGTACTCAAGAGACTTGAATAGCTTGAACAAAAACATGCTACTGTTAACAACCTAACGGCTAGATAATACAAACATAATGGCACTGTTATACCTTCTAGGTGAAAAACGCAGATGTCTTGTTAAGAGATTCACCACTTGATGTTACATGGTTTCGTTAAAACTAGGCATGGACTAGCTTCTATTCGAACTAATAATATGTGGAATGAATCAGATGTTTTAGAAAAATAAACAAATAGATAAATGAAGGAAGCCTGCAATTGTATATATATATTAGTTTTTAAGGAATCTTGTGTCGTATCAAATAATTGTTGGTGGAATCTTGAGTCATATTATAT
The DNA here is from genome assembly GCA_028751855.1 of Ambrosia trifida. Lineage (NCBI taxonomy): Eukaryota > Viridiplantae > Streptophyta > Magnoliopsida > Asterales > Asteraceae > Ambrosia > Ambrosia trifida. The sequence continues at coordinate 112,095,409 of CM054129.1, forward strand.
AATTTGTGTGGTACAGAAATCAAGAAAAAGCTTTACGGTCCGTACATAACGAGACACTGATGATGCGCGACTCATATAGTTGTATATCTCGCATAACTCAAGTGTAATACGAGTTGTATAACCTAATACGAGTCACCTGATTAGACGAAGTCACAACTTTGTTGGAAAACATGGACCTATACGAATCGTAAACCTTATGTATGTGACTAGGTGATAGACTTATGGTGTTCACAAAATGGAGTGGTGTCCGTTTAGTTTTGCCCTTTCTAAAATACTTACAAATGCATTACACATAAAAAATATTACTTTTATTCCTTAAACACTAAAAGTAAGATAATAGAAAAGAACACGCATGAGAACTTTTATCTCAATGTGTACCAAATAGATACTAAATACAACCAAACAAGTTTAATTAGTACAAATAATAAATCTTTCCATATATTTAGAAAAGCTAAAAACATCAAGTGTGTATCACTTTCTTGAAACTCTTGGATATGAAGCTTTTTATTACTGCTCAAAAGTTAAGATCAAACGTAGTGGAAGCTTCATCACCACGTCTTTCACTTCAAATCTAAATGGGGTGATGTGATTGGCTCTAAAGAAATTGGGGGTTTTCACCCAAATCCATGCCATGGAAAAAAACACGCCCAAAGCAAATTTGCCCCTTTCACGCCTAAGGGGGCAGTGTTGCCCAACATTGTGGGCGTTTTTTCCCCTTTCACGCCCAATCTACGGACCACCACACCTGGTCTAATAGAATATAGAAACTCACAACTTCTCCGACTATGGCTAGTGCTAGTGCGACAACACACATTGGCACCACGAATATCTAAGCCACATAAGTAGTGTTTGTCTCGTGTCTTAGACCCTACGTAGTGGGGCATGAATATGGGCGTGAAGACCAACTTAGCGCCCCCAACACCATTACAGGGGGCGCTAAGTTTCAAAAATGGGCCAAAGCGTTATGTTTATAACGCCAGAATGTTAAATTTGGTGCCAATAAAAACGTACCACGTCTGAAATTGTTGTTGTTGCTTATTTATTTTTTATTTTTATAATAGCACCCCAATTTTTTCCCCCTCCCACTACACCACATTTTCACTTCAAGCCTCATGCTGACTCAGTTGCCACGTGGACCAATAAAAAACAGGGGTCTTATCTTTTTCCCTTCCCCACTACACATGGTCTTAGACGGACTTTTTAAAACCACAAATATCTTAACATTTGGAACCATAGAGTTTTGCAAAGTTTATAGTTTTGTAAATTTGCATAAAAGTTGGTCCATAATATGAGTTATTTTAAATACACCCACTTTATTTTCTATCTACACCGTATACTATAAAATTCATTATGTAATAATTACATTTGACCATTAATAACCAATAAGATTCAATGTCTTATCCTTTTAATTAATGTGTTGATCTGCTCCATGGATTCATTCAACTATATTAAAAACGAAATTGACTAGGAATAATTGTGGTGAATGGTAAGACCATGTGTAATCGTGATTGAATAAGGGCGTTTTTGGCAGGGCCGGCCCTTAGGGGGTGCGGAGAGGGCTCTCGGGGGCACATTGACTCTCCGACAATCCAAGTTTTCTTAACAGTGATGTCCTTAATTTGATGGATTTTTGTATGTTTGAGCCCCAAAATTGTTAATCAAGTATTAATCAAAGAGAATGATATTTTATATAAAACAAAAAGTAAAGAAATGTTGAGAGATGTTAAGAATTAAAGAAGAAAATGAAATGGTTTGAGAAAAAAAAAATTACAGGTTTATTAATGAGTGTATGACTAGAAACGATGAAGAATATGAAATGAAGATGCTCACACTTAGTTGTTTTTTTTATTTTTACCAGTTGGTTTTGACTTCCTTTTTAATTTTTATTTTTGTTATAAAATTTGATCAATCAATTTGATATTATTTTAATCGTAGCTTAAAAAAATAATTTAAATTATTTATTTCGTTAATGTCTGAAGCTAAGGCTAAGGGGCACAATTTTTGCATCTCGGCCTGAGCACCTGAATTTTCAGGGCCGACCTTGGTTTTGGGGGCACAAAACGCCCCCAACGGAATTGCACACCGCCTCCCACCATCGTAGTTGGGGCGTTTTCGGGGCTAGGAAAAAAAAGCTCGGCGTGGAAATCTTATTTGGGTCAATGAGATTCAAAGTTTTATTAAATAAAATAATAATAATTAATATTAAATGATTAGATGCTTCATAAAAATTTTCAGGTATTTAGGAATCATACACCCTCTATTTAGAATTCATACACCCTGGCCCACATCACACACCAATAGGATGTTGCCACATACCCCAGAAGGTGATGTCACACCCTCAGAATATGACGTCACGGGGTGTATGAAACCTAGAACCCAAATTTTTACCTTACCACTACACTCTTATTCTAATTTAAATCCCTTAATAGTCTCACATGCCCTGTGTCAATTAATGTCCATGATCTTGAAATTTTTCATCTTACCATTACACATGGTCTAACAAACAAAAAAACCTTGTATATTTTTTGGTGTTTTTGTTTTTTACAGGTAGTACTTCCAAAAGAAGAAAAAAAGAAGATGACTAGAAAATGAATACATTTCACCAACGGGTATGATATTTATTTTTATTTTTATTTGAGTGTGACCTAACTGGTCTATTATATTATATTATCGTATCTATTAATTATACGATACTTTTACAGTGTCGTACAATTATCCTAACATAGAGTACAAACTAAAATCAAAGAACCGTCCAAATAAAAAGCAAAGAACCGCCCAGAAAAATTGAAGAATCGCCCAGAAAGAAAAACTTTTGAAGAACCGCCCAGAAAAATATGTGATCAACCGCCTAGAAAATTTAATTTGGAATAGCCAAAATAAGTCCAAATCTTTAGTTTTAATTTCTTACATTTTGACCACCAAACTTTCATCATCAAACTTTTAGCTTTTAGCTGCGAGTATTTTTTTGAAGCCCACGTGAGAATAACAGTCACTTAATATTATCTTTTATGTCCACAAAACCCTCCACGCAACAGGAGCTTCCACAGCGACGCACGATTTTTAACGTTCAACAAACCCTCAACGCAACAGGAGCTCCCGCCGCGAAGCGCGGGTAATAAAATCCTAGTTTATCTAATATTAGAATAAACCAATGATATCCAATCTAGCTGGTTAGAGGTGGGAGGGTTTACTTTTTCAGAGGGTTCTCGCCCGGGGTTTGTCACAGGTTCGATTATCGTCCATGGAAAAATCATACCCATTAAGGTTTAAAGGGTCCGGTGTGTGAGAGGACTCAAACTTATGACCCGTAGGTTGTTAGGACTAGGATTTCACCATTGAACTACATCTATTAGAATAAAATTGAATTAGCCATTTGGGTCATGGCCCAATGGTACTAGGGGTGTTCAGAAAAACCGCAAACCAAATAAAAACCGAAAACCGAACCGTAACCGCAACCGAAAAAACCAATCCGAACAACGAATTTGGTGTTTGGTTTGGTTTTAACCGAAACCGAATTGCTTATTCGGTGTTTGGTTTGGTTTTTGGTTCTACATTTTTTTTATTTGGTTTATTTGGATAACCGAATAAACCGGTAAAATAATTAATTATTAAATAAAAATAATAATATTTAATAACTCATATATAATATATAAGACCAAAATATTAAACCCAACCCAAAATAAATAAAGCCCGCCAATTTGTAGAGGTTCATTTTACTATTTCTAATTTTTATAATATTTCTGTTTGCGTGGTTTGATTTTTTGGTTTATATTTATTGCAAATTTTGTTTTCGGATTTTGGAACATATAGGTATATAAATTAGAGAAAAAAAACTTCGTTTCAATTTGGTTTGTTTGGTTGAATTTGGTTTATTTGGTTTTAAACCGAAACCGAACCGAATTCAATTTGGTTGAATTTGGTTTGGTTTTCATATTTCTAATTTGGTTTGGTTTGGTTTTTGGTTTGAGGTACAAAATTTTGAAAACCAAATAAACCGAATCGAATAAACCAAATAAACCGTAAACCAAACCGATAAACACCCCTAAATGGTACACCAAAAAGGTGTTGAGAACCTTGGATGAAGGTGAAAAAGGTTTGCCTTCAAAAAAAATAATAAAATTGAATTATTTAATGAACTTTTCATTGAAACATTAATTGCCCTTAAATGTTTGAATAAACATGATTTCAAGACGAACTTCAATTCAAATCGCTTAACTTTAACTTTTCACTTTTCATTAACTGTCCACAAACATTTAAAAAGAGTTTATTGTAAAAAGAAGTTTAATGTAAAAATAATAAAGAAGTACTTTAGGCTTTTAATCAAAAAAATCAATAGATGAGATTAAAATGGGAAAAGTGTTGAGTTTCTAAAATAGAATGAGAACGGCAAAATACGTATAACCCACAATTGTTGAGTTCCACCCCAATTTTTAAACGTCCATAACTTTTTCATACGATATTATTTTTCTAAAAAAAATATACCATAAAAACAAGCTTTTTATCCTCTTTCATTTGCATACCATATTGCTATACATTAAAAAAATTGTTGTGTTGATAACTTGCGTTTTATCATCATACAACTTGCGTTTTTTGTTAGATATAACTAACATATTTTTATCAAGTATAACTTGCGTTTAATCATATATAACTTGCATCTTTCTATTAAATATAACTTACATTTTATCATGTATAACTTGCGTTTTAGAGGGTGTTTGGGATTGAGTTTCAAAACAACTTATTGACTTATTGGCTTTTTCAAAAAGCTAATAAGTCAATAAGCTGTTTGTGTAACCCAAAAGCACTTTCTATTTTGACTTTTGACTTTTAGCTTTTAAGGGTGGAAAAGCTGTTTTTGAAAAGTTAGAAATCCTGGCTTTTGGCTTTTGACTTTTGGAAAAAAATTACAAATATACCACTCATACAACCAATATTCACAATAAGTTAAGCAAAACACTTAAAAAAATAACAATTTATTGACTTTTTGACGTTTCTCATCCCAAAAGCTAATCCAAACACTTTTTTTAAAGCTCATTTCCAAAAAGTCATAAGCCAATAAGCACTTTTAACCAAAAGCACTTTTGCATCTCCAAACTCAATCCCAAACACCCTCTTAGAATGTATAACTTGCTTTTTATCATTTATAACTTGCGTTTCATCAGGTCATTTTATCAGGTCGTCTTATCAAGTATAACTTGCGTTTCTAAAACGCAAGTATACTCTTAATAAAACGCAAGCTATCAACCCATCAATTTTTTTTTTAAAGTATGGCAATATGGTATGCAAATGGAGGATGAAAAGCTTGTTTTTACGGTATAGTTTTTTTTAATAATGGCGTATGAAAAAGTTATGGCCATTTTAAAAATAGGGGTGAAACTTTAATGACGCGATGATTTTACCATCATGCCTTTGGTTATCTAGTTTAATTTATGGCTAATAATCATTCTTATGCTTTTTATGCTAAACTCCTTTTTACATTAGCCCCATATCCATGTTTAAATATCCACAAAAGACTTTAAAATGGGTGGTGATATTTAAACCCCCCAGCTTCTATTTAAACCCCCCAGAAGCGCCTCGCTTAGGCCTAAGACCTCCTCGACTTCAGCACCCAGGCGCCTCGCTTAGGCCTAAGCGAGGCGCTTCTGGGGGGTAATTTATTTTGGTAGTTTTTTGGTGTTTTGAGTTGTTTTTTTTTATTTAATAATTATAAAAAGTTAAAAAAAATTAAATGCCAATGACTTAAACTTGACATCATCTTCTTGTAATTACTTTTCAGTTGTTATCCGAGAGATAGCGGTCAACGATGAAGACAACCCGAAAGTGGATACCATGGATCAGAGAGATTCAAGCTAATTAAACTCATATCTCAAGCCGGTGCAAGTTATGTTGTAACGAAATCATTCTCACATGAATATCCTGCGTAAAGGACTAAAGCCACATATCTTGCCATTAATACCAACTTAATTTTACTTGCTTGCATGAAAAGTTCATTGTACGATGTCTTTTTCAGAGGACCTCGACTCTTGAGATGTTGCAGGTGTTTGAAAAGTTTGAACTGAAATTGAACTTTTCATGCAAGCAAGTAAACTTCAGTTGTTTTACTAATTTCATAGTCTTGATACTTTTAACAATCGGATCGGCGCTAAACAATAGAAAGTAATTACAAATATTGCAAGAGGGTCACTATTCATATATAAAGAACATTAATCGGTTTCATCTTTGTTTTATTGAGTTCAACTTTCCATGATCTACCTTTATCATCTCAGAGAGATATCTGTCAAACGATGGAAGGGAACCCGAAACAATAAAAAGTAACTACAAAGAAGATGATCAAAGATGCTACAACATAACTTGCACCGGCTTGAGATATGAGTTTAGTTAGCTTGAATCTCTCTGATCCATGGTATCCGATTGTTTTCAGGTTGTCTTCATCGTTGACCGCTATCTCTCGGATAACAACTGAAAAGTTGTCTCATTAATTCCAATTCCAATTCCAATTCCACCGGTGCAATCAGAATCTGAAGAGAAGCTATCATCTCAGAGAGATATCTGTCAACGATGATGGCGCAACAGAGGTTAGCGGTAACTTTAAATTTTAAATGATCGTCGGTTTGCTCTCTATATCTCAAGCCGGTGCAAGTTTTGAAATGACACATGCAGAATGTAATGTCATGCACAAATGTGATTTTGTATTAATGGCAAAGTGATTTGTAAGGGAAGAAGAAGAGAATGTTATATATGTTTACCTTCCCATGGATATGAGTTTAATTAGCTTGAATCTCTCTGATCCATGATATGAGAGCATAAGAGGAGAGATAATAACATATGAGCTTCAACATAACTTGCACCGGATGATTGCCAATGAGATTGATAACTGGACAGGTTAGCCAGGTGTTTGTCAAAAAGGTAGAGCACACCACTAGAGCAAAAAGTTGTGTGTATGAATAGTGACCCTCTGGCAAACCTGCCATTATTTAGCGTAAAAAGTTCATTGTACATATACCTCCTTATTTAAAAACAAATCACATCATTGTAGAGGTTACTAGGTTACTCATCCACAATGTTCTTACATATGAGTTTAATTAGCTTGAATCTCTCTGATCCATGGTATCCACTTTCAGAATCTGAAGAGAAGCTATCATCTCAGAGAGATATCTGTCAAGTAATTACAAGAAGATGATCAAAGATGCTTCAACATAACTTGCACCGGCTTGAGATATGAGTTTAATTAGCTTGAATCTCTCTGATCCATGGTATCCACTTTCAGAATCTGAAGAGAAGCTATCATCTCAGAGAGATATCTGTCAAGTAATTACAAGAAGATGATCAAAGATGCTTCAACATAACTTGCACCGGCTTGAGATATGAGTTTAATTAGCTTGAATCTCTCTGATCCATGGTATCCACTTTCAGGCTGTCTTCATCGTTGACCGCTATCTATCGGATAACAACTGAAAAGTTGTTTCATTAATCTATAAATAAATCCTTACAAAATATTTTTAACTTAAATCTTTGAGCATACCACACTTAGAGGGTCACTATTCATACATAAAGAGTATAATCGTGATGTGATGGATTTTTATATCTGCAACTTAGGCAGGCAAACGCCTCGCTTTGACCATGGTATCCACTTTCAGGTTGTCTTCATCGTTGTACATATACCTCCTTATCTAAAAGAAACCACATCATTGTACATATACCTCCTTAGCTGAAATTGGACGGTTATTTGGAATGTTCCTGATCATTACTTTTCATGCAAGCAAGTCAAGTCAAAAAAACATTTTTTTATATTGCTCTCATATCATCTCTCTCTATAACAATGAATGCGGTATGCGCGTTAAATTTCATTAAATGCGGCAACACAGGCAAGTCCTCGTCTGATAACAACTGAAAAGTTGTTTTACTAATTTCATAGTCTTGATACTTTTAACACTTATGCGTAGATCAAGGAGATTGATGAAGATATCATCAAGATGAGCAGGAATTGTTAACCTTCCCATTGATTTCAAGTATGTTGCCTTGATCGTTGACAGCTATCTCTCCGATAACAACTGACTTTTACTTTGTACGAAAATCGAGATCATCTCATTCCATGTTGCCTTTTCATGCAAGCAAGTCAAGTCAAAAAAACTTTTTTTTTATATTGCTCTCATATCATGGATCAGAGAGATTTAAGCTAATTAAACTCATATCTCAAGCCGGTGCAAGTTATGTTGTAGCAGTCAAGATTCCTATGCAAGCAAGTCAAAATTCACCGAACACACTACAATTATTCACTATTTTATACATACGACACAACACCCGGAGTTTGACCGTACTGTTCTTCTTGATCTTGATCTTCACACTTACTTTTCATGCAAGTCATTATTATAAAAACATTTTTTATAATAATTATATTAAAAAAAACAAAAAACTAACTAAAAAGACCAAAAAAAAAAATTGATCCTAAGCGCCTCGCTTAGGCCTAAGCGAGACGCTTAGGCCTAAAAATCAGCTTTTTCTGCCCCTCGTACTGACCTCCTCGAATTCAGCTCCCAAGCGCCTCGCTTAGGCCTAAGCGAGACGCTTGGGAGGGGGGGGGTGAAAATAGAAGGAGGGGGGTGGGAATAGACGGAGCCCTTTAAAACAACTCATATCTTTTGGATATGAATTGGTAGTTCTTTGATACTCTAAATTGTATCTCTTTACTAAACATGTTGTGGTTGTATTCTTGGCTGCTAAGTCTTTTGATGAAAGGATTTTCATTGAACTAAGTCTTAACCAAAAAAAAAAGTCTTTTGATGGAAGTATAAAATCTTTTATGTTTTAATAGCATCAATATATAAATACAATCAGAGCGATTAAAATAAACTCAAAACTATAGCCGTTTTGTTTTTATCACTACTTGTTAAAAACAGAACCATATATAAAATATTAAAACTTAAAATTAATAAATTTTCAAAACTCACATTTTTTTCATTTAATATACTACCTCACTAAAATATAAATAAGTTCAACATCCACCCGAAAAAACAAAGTTTATAACATTATACATATTAAATACTAGATTATACGTCATTGGGGTTGGTGGCCCAATGGTAGAAGCAATGCTTCTAGGAACACCTAAGGGGGAGGTCATGGGTTCAAGTCCCACTAGGAGAAGAAATTTGCTGTTCAAAAAAAAAAAAAAAAAAACTAGATTATACCCCGGAAGCGTCCCGGGTTGAGAAATCTAATATGATACATCAATTTTACATATGAAATAGACTAATGTATAACTCTAATGTTAATATCTAACCTAAAACAAATTAACAATGTACAACTCCAATGCTAACACCTAACCTAAAAGAATGTAGAACTTTAATGTAACTCTAATATTAACACATGTCCTAAAGACTAAACAAATCTACAACTCTAACATACTAATATTGATACCTAACTTAAAACAACATATAACTCTATTAACCTATTCGGCTCTGGTTGAAAAAAATTCATATTTACTGATTTAAACATAATTAGTGACTTGTCTATACATGATTAATGATTTACCTGAACAATTTGTGTTTTTTTCCTGTATGAACAAAACCCCACAAAAAAATTTCTCCGTTTTTTATATAGCACTATGGTACTCGTTGGAAAGATAATCAAACGCTCGTTAATTTGGTGTAATTTTTTTCTTTAAAAAATCTCATATATTAAAGATATTAACGTTTAAAAATTATGGGAGGAAACTTATAGTGAAAAATACAATTTTGTTTTTAAATTATTTTTTTCCTAAAATATCTCAATGGCACATGGGATGACACATGACACACTCAAGGAAGAGAATGTCTCTTTGAGTGTCATGTCATTAAAATGGCTTTGGTTTATTATATGTATAGATACCCTTCAATAATATACTAGCAGGAACCCGTGCATTACAGCGGGGTTGCACTGTATTTGGCTGTTGCGTGTAGTCAATCATGTTGTTGGTGTTGTACATTATACACACATCTTAGATGACTAATCAAATCTTTATCTCTCTTTTTTGCTTTTCTATTTTTTCGTTTTGTAATGCGAATTTCTTCATGGTAGCCACCGAAGCAATCATCTTTTAATTTGTTTTTTAATAGAAATATATTGAAAGAATGCATTAATCATTTATGTTTCATGTCTGTTTTATGCAAAATACATTAACGGAGCCTAAAGATAACTCTTTCTTTCTCAAACCAATCTAGGTTCTAAACCGGTTTGGGTTTTTTTAAGAAGGATAAGAACCGGTTTTCGTTTATGGACAAACAGGTATAGGCTAGAAACCGGAGTGAGCCAAAAATAAACTGAAACTCCGAGAACCGATTGGTTTACCTGCGGGTTGCCGCGGGATCCAAATACAAATTGCAATACAACAATGTGATTATTTACAAAACGCTAAAATGCAGATTCAATAGTACACCTTGGTACCCAATGTTGTGGTTCGAATAAGCCCTTCTGAAATAAATATTTATCTACTCGTTAAGTGTCAGGTTACTAAGTTGACATGTTAACTTCTATCAAGCCAGAGTATATATTGGATCCACTAAAGCACTCATTTCTTGAGCATTTTGTCGGCATTAATCTATTTCCCCATTCAACACATTTCCAAATTTGAATAATAACCAACACATGACACAATGCTTAAAAAAAATAAAAATAAATGATGGTAGCAAGTATATGACATAGTTTAAAGCATACAAACCAATTCATGAGTACGTACCATGGCATAAGAATTAGAAACAAAGACAATCTACAAACTGATTAGCCGATATGTAAGAAGAAAAGCAATTACATCACAAAAAACAAATGAAATCAAGCGCAAAGAGAATACTACCCTTTCGATATCATATCAGCAGCTTTTCTTTTCATAATTTCCCGCACACGTTGCGGTTCAAGCATGTTAAATTACACAAGAAATCAACAAGATAAAATCATTAAAACAATTTATTGCAAATGACTGCGTGTTGCTGGAGACACTTCAAACTCGGGTGGCACTTGTTTTCATACCATTTAATTCAACATCCACAATGCAATTCCACTAACAATATATTACTTCTACTTCATTCTCTAACTGGTGTACCCAATTTTCTAATTTGTAGATATACAATAATGAATTATGTAATAACTCATTGAAACTATCAAAGTAGTAATATGAATTTTTTTCTGCTACTTCATTTGTCACTCTATTCACCAAGTTTTTATGCTTTCATTTAGAACCAAAATACAAGTAAATGGTACATATTTAAAATCAGAGCAATGAGACTTACAACAAACAACTCCAATAAAGATAATTTCGAATTAGTGAATGACGATTTATCGAGACAAAATTTTAAACACTACAACATAATCACTAATAAGAAGGTTACGTGAAGTACCTAGAAAAGTGTGATTAGCTTGTAAAACGGTAAGCATATGACCCACTTGCTTTCTCTTCTAACTCATTTTCAACCATTTGAATAAGCAATTTCTATGTTTCTGTTTTAACAACCTGGAGCATAAACACAACATATCACATTTTCTAATTTAAAAAAAAAAAACCAACCAAAAAATTAATAATAAGGAAAATCACATTACCATGCTGATTCCTTTCAAACATCAATTGATCTTAAGTTGCATAAAAAATAATCAAAGGGTTTGATAAAGGAATTGTTTTTGAAGAAAACAATTGATTTATAGAAAATTAAATGGGATTTCAATAAATCAATTATTAACCGAGGCCGAGAGGTTCATCACTTTTCAATTGAATTTCCCATTCAATTGCAATTATATCCATGATATTGATTACAGGGATTTCGTTTAAGGGTATAATGGAGCAGTACCGAAGAGACTTCAAAAATCAATGTGACGGTTTCAAAGGTTGAATAAGGTATATGACTTGCATTAATCATTTATACAATTACCATTAAATGTTGTACAAGTTGGCATAAAAGGAAGAAATTGGACAAAAAATATAGATTTATACTAAGACTCTTGATATGCCATCTTAAAAAAGATGTAAATTTACCCTGTTATCCATCGAGCACCCATTATATAGTAGCATAGATATAGATATAGAAGTATAGATATAAATAAACTAATTAAAGTTTGAATAAACTGCCATTTTGGCCCTTGAGGTTTGGCTCAAAATGTCATTTTAGACAGAAAAGTTTTTTTTTCGTCACTGGAACCACTAAGCTAGGTATTATTATTATTATTATTATTATTATTATTAATTTCTAACATGACGGACAACAGTAAATTAACGATAACGGAATAACGACTTAACGGTTATGCATGAAATTACGGTTTTGCCCTTCTACACACAATACACATTTGTCTTCTCAACGGTCGGCGGTGGTCGTGAACCACCATAGCTAACGGTTGCGAAACTGTTGTGCAATCCGCCTTAAATGATGGTTGTTGACGAATACCATATATTAGTATACAGTCGGTGCTACCGTTAACCGACGTGCAATGACCGTCTTGCCCTCCGTTTAAAAAGGTCCCAATCGACTGGAAAGATCTTTCCGATGGAAACAATACACGAACTCTTGATGCGTTTTCCTGGTGATTTTAATCACGATGTATAACTACACCATAGATCGATGTTTGATTCGTCAAAACCCCCTTCTGTGACCTCCATCAAGTTGTGTATTTGCTTTTTTATGTTGCTATGACGATGTTTGTGTTTCGCTGGGTCGTGTTGGGTCACATCTTATGTATAAACAGAAATATGTGGAAACGATTGTCTTGAAGGGTTTTTTTATGATTGATGTAGGTGTATTTCAAATAACAATTGTCAGAAGAGGTAGGGTGGTGGTGATGATGAGAGAGAAGGTTAGGAAGAAAGAGGAAAGACAAGAAGGTAAAGATGTAGAGGGTGGTGACTGGTGTCACGCCCAGATGCTAAATGGGGGAAGAAGTTGTTCTCTCTCAAATAAAAAATTTGGAAAGTGGTTTTAAAAGACATCCAAATGGTGGCTTAAAATTCGCTAATGGTTTTGAAGAAAATAAACACTTAGGTGCTATTTGTTTTTTCTGCAGGAAAAGGTCTGTAGTCTGCGGACCACATCTGCAGACATCTGCAAGAGAAGAGGTGGACCAAAGGTCTGCAGTCTGCAAAAAGAAGACCGTTTGTTTGTTAATGTCTACAGGCTGCTAAAATAAACTGAAATTTAAATAAACTGATTTTGTACAGCAGTCTGGTGGTAGACGGTGGTGATGGTGGACCGTGGTGGACGGTGGACGGTGGTGGTGGACCGGGGTGGTGGTGGGCCATGGTGGTGGTGGACGGTGGTGGTGGTGGTGGACAGTGGTGGTGGACAGTGGTGGTGGTAGGTGGTGGATGGTGGACGGTGGTGGTGGTGGACGGTGGTGGTGGACCGTGGTTGGTGGTGGTGGTGGTGGACCGTGGTGGTGGTTGGTGGTGGACGGTGGTGGTGGTGGGTGGTAGTGGTGGTGGGTGAGAAGAAGAGAAGTGGAGAAGACCTTAGAAGACTTTGGAACAAGTTGCACCAAGAAGAAGTCAGGAAAACTTTTTTGAGTGAAATGTCTTCCAAAAAACAAACAATCTGCAGACCCCAAACGTCTGCGCGCGTCTGCGTGACGCAGACAAAAGAAGTCAGAAGTGCTTCTGAGCAAAAAACAAACAACACCTTAGTGGTTTTCTTTAAGATAGTTCTTTGTAATATAAATATTAGAGAAAATTGCAGTTTTCGTCCCTGTGGTTTGCCTAAACTAACAGGTTCAGCCCAGGCTTAACACCCTGAGTACCTGTGGTTTCATTTTCTAACACTTTACGTCCCTAAGGCTAACGTCGTTAGTTATTCCGTTAGTTTTTGGGTAAATTGACTAATATACCCTTAATTTTTTTTGGGTGAAATGACTCTTATACCCTCCCATCTTCTTCCCCAACCCACCCACCCACCCACCACCACCACCTGCAACACCACCACCACCACCACTATCTCCACCACCACCACCCTTTTAATTACAAAATTCGAGTTAATCAGCCTTAGATCACAAATAGAGCCTTGGAGCTTTTCTTTAGCGTGTCTAGTCGAGCAGAAAGGTTGTAATATTACCTTGAATGGTGCTCGTTTTGATGTCGGCGTTCTTGGCAGGAGAACTCACAGTACCAGCTGCGGTTAACTCATCACAGAAATTGAACGATTTGAGAGCGAAACGCTTTGTGAGTGGTGTGTGTTCAGAAACGATGCCTGGTGGTTTGATAGAAAGTTGACTAGTGTAGCCGGCTATAATAAAAAACAGAGGGATTTAACTTATGATCAATTGTTAAACATGGTTAGATGAAGAAGGCCTGTGGTTACAAGATGCTTGATGCTGGTTGGAGTAGGATTCAGATAAAGGGTGTTCATGATTTAACTTGTAAAACTTTAATTTTCTTATGTTTAAAAATCCATAGGGGAATCTGCTTAGGATATGTGTTATGTTAATGGTTATTAGTAAGGGGTTAATAGGTGATTTGCTGGTGGTAATTTTCCTAGTGCTACGAAAATTTTCCTTTTCAGATGGCCAAATTGCAGGCGGGTTTAAAAAGGGTAGAAGGCATATGGTGTTGCCGGTTGTAATCTAGATTAAAATAGGGTAGAAGGCATATGGTGGTGGTGGAGATGGAGATGGTGGTGGTGTTGCAGGTGGTGGAGATGGAGATGGTGGTGGTGTTGCAGGTGGTGGTGATGGTGGTGGTGGTGGGTGGGTGGGTGGGTTGGGGAAGAAGATGGGATGGTATAAGAGTCATTTCACCCAAAAAATTAAGGGTATAATAGTTATTTCACCACACACTAATAGAAAACGTTACGGCCGTTAGAAGGAGGGGCGTAAAGTGTTAGAAAATGAAACCACAGGTACTCAGTGTGTTAAGCCTGGACTGAACCTGTTAGTTTAGGCAAACCACAGGGACGAAAACTGCAATTTTCTCTAAATATTATAAAAGTATACGTATTTTAGCAAAGTCAGTCATTCACATTTTGATTTATAGGTTATAACTTAAGACTTTAATTTACATCATTGTTGGATAATTATACCATTTGGGATCTCATACGTAGGAAAAAAGGGAGCCGAAGGTGGCGTGGGCTTGCTTTGTGGATTCGAGGCGTATACAGACTCAATGCGTCTAAGGAACTGAAACGATGTTGATCGGATATCCGCCACGTTCCCGCGCAACGCGCGGGTTTAATTCTTCTAGTTATTATTATTCGTCAAAGTTAAAGTTTTTCTTGATGGGTTTTTGTTTTTATGTTTTCTTTTCAAAGGGTCTCGGGTTATATAGCTTATAGTGTTGGATTTTGAGGGTATATTCAGAAAAAGACAGAAAGTTATGATTTTTATTTATTTTTGTAAATTGAAAATTGTATTTGGTTATATGTGTTGCCTGTTATAATTTTAATGTGGTTGTAACTTCTGCTTTAGGATTCTCATCTAGGTTATCTTATGAATGGATTATTTGTTCTTGATTGAATTGTTTTATCATTTGCGAAACATTTGTTATAATAGTTTGAGGTGAATGAGTTCCTAATTTGCAAGTCTCATACATTGAGATTTTTGAAGTTTTGGGTATTAGGGTTTTTCAAGGAAATGACGAAGAAGGAGATGTATTAGTAGAATAGAGTGTGGAAGATGGTTAAAATAGGGTTTTTAAAGTTTTGACCTGAAATAACAAAAATGTTCCTAACATTTCTAACGTCGTTAAAAAAAATGGGCCAAAATGGCACCAAAATAAACCACATGGCTTCCGGTGATAAAAAAAAATAATAATAACTTTTCTGTCTAAAGTGGTATTTTGGGTCAAACCTCAGAGGCCATTAAAATAGGGTTTTTAAAGTTTTGACCTGAAATAACAAAAATGTTCCTAACATTTCTAACGTCGTTAAAAAAATGGGCCAAAATGGCACCAAAATAAACCACATGGCTTCCGGTGATAAAAAAAATAATAATAACTTTTCTGTCTAAAGTGGTATTTTGGGTCAAACCTCAGAGGCCAAAATGACAGTTTACTCTTAAAGTTTTGATAATTAAAAGTATAATTCAGTGGCTGATAATAATTTGTATCAACAATTAGGGTTACTTTTATGCTAAAGTTGGATTGCCCCTACAACGGCAAGTAATATTAGGAGCGTTTTTGGCCAAATTGTCATGATGAATTATTATTGGCAAACGTATCGTAGTTTGGATTACTAAAATTCAATTTACCTTTTATATTCCATATACAAGTTACAAGCAATTCATGAGTTGATTGCACAAATAGACAATGTGATGGACTTATAAAGTTATAATATTGTCTCGATCTTAACTCTTAGGTTTTCTAAAAGTAGGCTTAACTTTAACCGTTCACTTACTTATAACGCGTTTAATTCTTAGAATCAATGTCCATTAGTTTCTACCTTACTTTCTTTAAATGGTCATTACATGCATGTAATAAATAACAAAATATCAAAACTAAACCAAATCCCCTCTGCACTTCATCCTTTTATTCATGAGTCATCTCCATACATAGCATATATACATGCAGCTCGTAATCGCTACACGTTCATTTTGTAACCCTCGTCAACCAACTCTACTACCCCCAGTTTCTTTCTGATTATCATTCTCGTTGTCCTCGTGAAGCTTATAATCTCTCTATCTCTCTCTTTCTCTCTTCTTTATTGTTGAACCCAATTACACAAGAATCATCAATGACAACCACAAGACCTTCGATTGTCATTTTGCTTCTTTATTCGAACACGTACCAAACTTGTTTCGATATAGTTCCACCATCACATTCAATCAGTTTTGTATATAAATCGGAGAGACTTTCTCTGGCGAGTCATCAGTTAAAATCTTGTTCCTAACAAAACGTCATCATGCATAAAGGCAAGATTTTATCACAGTAAGCCTTCAGACACTAGTTTTCCCTAGAACCTTCTCCAAACTTCATTACACATTAAAATAAAAACAATTAAGATATCATAATAACAATAATAATAACCCAATAACTTCCATTTTTCATAAATTCATACATATGTCAATGTGAACAACAAGATATATACCAATCTCCCTACAATTTTGTTCCTCTTTTGCATATATATACCCACATATATTTCACAAGGGACCACATTATTCACTCATCAAACATTCACACCCCTCCCCCCTCCTTCATCAACATCAAACTATGCTCCCTAAAAAAAACCCGACAAAATAATATCCCCAATTCATCCCATCAAACCCTCACAATATCCATCCTTAATTATTCCGATCCATGGGTTTAAAAAACTTATTCAATCGCAAAAAGAAACCCATCACCACCACCCAAAACGACACCGTTTCACCCTCCCTCAACCCTCGTCTCCAGATCGAAACCGAACTAACCCAAGTTTTCAAAAAATTCGACGTTAACGGCGACGGAAAGATCTCATCAACAGAACTGGGATCAATCATGGGAAGCTTAGGCCACAGACCAACAGACGAGGAGCTCGAGGCCATGATTAATAATGTGGACAGTGACGGTGATGGGTTTATTGATTTAAACGAGTTTATTGAGTTGAATACTAAGGGTGTGGGGTACACTGAGGTGTTGGAGAGTTTAAAGGAGGCGTTTTCGGTGTTTGATATTGATAAGAACGGGTTGATATCGGCGGAGGAGTTGCAGAAGGTGTTGGGACGGTTGGAGGAGGAGTGTACGATTGGCGAGTGTAGGAAGATGATCGCGGGTGTGGATGTGGATGGTGATGGGATGATTAGTTTTGAGGAGTTTAAAGAGATGATGATGAGCGTTGATGGCTTCGGGCTTGAAAAGCAGCGTGCGGAGAGAGAAAGTCAATAGTTGTTTTTTTTTTCTCTTGTGGGGTTGGTTATTGTTGGTTAAAGGATTTAGTGTTTTGAAAGTTGTTACTTGGAATTTGAAAGTTGGATCTATAAAAGTTTAAAAGATATAATGTAGTTTTTTTTTGTGTGTTTTTTGGTTTTTTATTTTGATTTCTTGTTGCGTATTCATGGGAAGAATTATGGTGATTCGGTTTTAGACTCGAGTCTAGACTGAAGACTAGAGTCTGAGAGTTTGGCCTCTAGGCCGGATACGATTTTCGGTAATCTTTTTGTTTATTTTCTAGATCTAGTTTAATTTTATGGTAGTGTTTTGAGTATTTATTTGTGCATACAAAATGAATTGACTTTAGTTATTTAAGTAAAGTTATGATGCATGTTCCTACTTGGACAAATAATTGTTATGGTCAAGTATATATTTAATATATTAATAACAATTAATAACATAAAATAAAATGTATAATAATGTATATTGTAATTGATTTTGTTGTGGAAAGTTGTTTATTGTTAATTAATTATGTAGTGTTTGAAAGTTTGAAGTTGAAAGTTGGATCTATAAAGTTTAAAAGTGAGAATGTACTTTTTTTTTTTGGTGCTTTGGATTTTTGTTTTTTTGGTTTATGATTTTGATTTCTTGTTACATATTTATGGGAAGAATGATGGTGATTCGGTTTTGGACTGACTAAATCGAGCCTGGACTGTAGATCGGACCACGGGAGGGTGTTTGACTATTTGGGTTATTTTGGTTCGGTCTTAGTTTTGGGTTGCTAGTTTGGCCAGTCTGGACTGGATTCTGGGTAATGGTTTTGTTTATTTTTAGATCTATTTTTATCATTTTTTGTAATGGTTTGTCCCGATTGCTAAGTGTTTTGTGCCTTATGTTCAAGGCTTGATACCAAATCACATCGAGCCGGGGGTCTCACTGGAAGCAGCCTCTCTATTTTTAGGGGTAGAGGTAAGGCTGTCTACGTCTTACCCTCCTCAGACCCTACCTTAGCTTTGCTATAGGTGGGATTAACTAAGTATGATGATGATGATGATGTATTTAGCTTCTAGTGGGAATTTAGGGCTGTAAACAAATCAAACGTTTAGCGAACAGTTCATGAAATGTTCGGTGAGAAGTTTGTCTGTGTTTGTTCATTTAGTAAATAAACGAACACAAACAAGAAATTGTGTTCATGTAGTTAAACAAACGGACATGAACAGAGGCTGCATTCGTTCATTTATATTCGTGAACGTTCGATAATGTTTTTGTTTATGTTTGTTTAGGTTCGATAACTCATTAGGGTATTTAACTTTATATTTATAATTTAAGTACTTCAAATTTCCCAGTGATGGATTATTTAATATATATTAGTGTATCACATATTAAATATTACTATGATAATTTTGTGTTTTTATGATAATTTTGTGGTTTTATGAGACATTATAGATCAAGATTATGTCAAGTTGGGTAATTGGATTACTATATTCTGGGCGGACAATGTTCGTGCTGAAACTTTCGGAATTTAATATGTTTTAGTTTGTGCTCGGTCTTGTTCATTAATGAATGTTTGTGTTCGTTTACATTCATTTGTGTTTGCTTTTGTCCGACACCTATATTTAACAAATAAACAAAAATGAACACGAACACATTCATTTCCATAATAAATGAACACGAACAAAACCCTCATTCGGTAACTGTTCATGAACAATTCGTGAACATGTTATTTCCTTGACAAACGAACACGGACAAAAAATCTCATTTGGTAAGTGTTCATGAGCAGTTTGTGAACTCGTTATTTCCTTAACAAACGAACACGGACAAGGCCTTATTCGTGTTCGTTTGGTTCGTTTACAACCCTAAGTGGGATCATATGTTCTTTATAGTTTTGATATCTTATTTTATGTATTTAATCATTGTATGTATTTAGCTTCTAGCAGTTAGGATTAAAGAAAGAAGGTAAGGATCGATGGAGATGGTATGATACCGCGAAAGAATATTATTCAACTTGCTTTTCTCATTAGATGAAATCACGATATAAAGAATACAACTGAATCTCCTATTTTGGAGGAAAGATATACATTGAATATCTACAATCGTTTCCTAATTACAAGATATTCTATTAGTGACGATGTAAATGTAAATCCTCTTAGATGACTATTTTACGTATCCTTAGTTCATATTTTGATTTCTACTTTAATCATCCACTTTCCCGCTTAGGGTTGTCCAGAAAAAAAAGGGACAACGGTGTGTTGTGGTTGCGTATCCTTTTGCGATTAATTAGCAATCATCCCAAGATATGACTATAATGTCTCTTTGACTCACAGAGCCATATGTCTATTTTTGACATTTAACCTATATATACACTATTTATTATGTTGTATTTGGTTATACAACTTATTTGCATGTCTTTCGTAATTACGACATTTTTTTAAGCTTTGAGATAAGTTATTTGTATCTATTGTTATGTTTCCAATCCACATGACCTAGCAACCAGTTTACCCATTCAGCCATCCAAGTCCACGTTCTCATTTCCTTTCTTTTAGAGTTTTAGGTCTTAAGTGGTTTTGAGTTGTAGTGGTGTAGTGGAGTGATTAGTTTCCTTATTTCCAGGTTCTTTTGTTTTTGTCATGTAATGTAAAGGCTAGCCTAGTAGAAATATTTTGAGTATGGAATGGAAAATCGATCTAGTTTTCTATCTCAAGTTATTGCTGGTCTTCTTCCTATTTTTCTTTTGGCCAATGAAACCATATCATTTATCTTTTATTCTTTAAGAGAGGATAAAAAATATTTTAAAGCAAAATACCAACTTTGTTTTGTTTGATTAACTCTTGTCATTTATGCCAATACAAACATAGGATCAAACATTATTAAACGTATTCCTTTTTACACCCCATGTTCATGCCTTTTATCCGTATTTCCTTGTTAATTCGTACTTGTTTGTATATATAGTTAGGAGAGAGATGAGGAAGTAAGTCTTTTGTTACAATACAAAAGCTAGAATGTCGGTGCAAGTGTCACATCTTATAAGACAGTTTTGGTATTGTTAGTTGCATTTTTAGGCACGTTTTATATTAGTTTATCACCCGCTTTATGCCACATATCATGCATTTATCATGTAGTTTAACTATTATTTTGTGAAATGCATGTTTTGGTGGAATGGAATCTACTTTGTCTTGTTTTGGTTGATTTTGTAGGTGTGGAGAATTGACAAAAGCAATGGCGAGCATTGACGAGGAGAAGCCGCAATTTACTTGGATTGTATTGGCGTCTTTGAAAAGAAGTTTAGGCCGCAAACAGCATGAAAAGAACTTGAGGGGCCGAATTTGAAAGCTAGTAATTAAAGGAATTTTAAATGAAAAAAAAAATAACAACCAATGAGTTTTTATGGGAGAGATAATTGAAAGGCAGATTTTAAAAGGGGACTAGTTCGATCATCATGAGGGAGGGATTCATACCTCTTTGGGGTGAGCTGCTGTGCATCGAAAAAAAAAGCTTGAAGGCTTTTGGCATTAAAGACAATTTGAGTATCTTTATTTTTCGTAGGCTTTAATTATTTTTTTTTTGTTTTATATTATATTTGTTTGGATTGAACTAGCCGCCATGTCCGGCTAGAACCTTTTTAATTCCGGCACTTTGGTATGTTTACTTAATTTTGATTCGTAAGCTTATGTGAAACTCTTATGAGATCCAATTCTTGAATGGTTTGTTTGGTTGGTTCTTGATTTTATACCATTAGGTAATATATTAGTTGGTTGATAAAATTGGCCACTTTGTTAATCAATCTAATAATGTTCATCAATTTATGAAATTTTAACCGGTTTTATATATTTGATAAAAGGAACAAATAACGGTTTAGGTTTGTCTATGAATTTAAATTTGTTATAGAATTAAACAATATAATTAAGCACTCCGAACGACGTGAGTGTTTGGTTATAATCGATACTTCTATCATTGCAACCCGCACGCTAAAATCCGAACGGCGTGAGCTTGGAGTAGCGGGTTGGCTCTAATCAACGAACGGCGTTTGATTAGACTTTAGATGGAGTGGATGTCCGAACGGCGTGACGTCTAGTATTGATACAAACCGTTTAATTAAAGGATCATTGCACCATAATTGTTAATGATCATAAGTCCGGGTCAAATTAAGAAACTGCCTTAGTGTTGGAATTAGCTTTAACATCTGAATTTATTTCACAATTTAATTAACAATTTTATTTGTCATTCGTCTTACTAATTTTAGTTTTATTTTTATTAATTTAAACTATACCAACCCCCCCCCCCCTTTTATAGTCGTATTTTGTGCGAAAAACGTTTTTGGTATAATCAGTTGATCTGTATCCCTGAGGACACGAACCTTACTTTCACTAATACTAGTAGGTTTATTATTTATTTATTTGCTGGATTCGACACCCAACAAATTGGCGCCGTTGCCGGGGATACGGCAATTCTAATTGTTTTATGCCAAGATCTTCTCGTACAGGTACACCACTTGAAGTTGATCCGGAAATAGAGAAAACTGCAAGGAGATTAAGGAAGCAAGCAAAACAACGAAAGAAGTTAGAAAGCTCCCCAACCTCTATCACTTCACCCCCGATCACTAACATTTGGCAAGACATACTCTTGTCAAGTGAATCCGAAGCTGAAACCGAATCTCTCTCACATCCACAAACACTCATTACTCCACCACACTCACCCACCCATACCCACCAAGAACCAAACTCACTCGAACCAACAATGGCAGCTGAACAAACCCTTAGACAGTGGGCAAATCGTGATGTCCCACAACAACCACTTTGCATCAACTACCCTGCAATGGAAAACTTTGAACTGAAATCTGGGTTGATCCATCTGTTACCCGTTTTCAGAGGCTTAGAGAATGAGGACCCACACAAGTTCCTTAAAGAGTTTCATGTTGTATGTTCAGGTATGAAGCCACACGACATTACTGAAGACCAAATCAAACTAAGGGCATTCCCCTTCTCTCTTCAAGATTCAGCTAAAGAGTGGTTATATTACCTGCCACCGGGGTCGGTAACCACATGGAATGAACTTGCAACACTGTTCCTTGACAAATACTTCCCGGAAGTCAAAGCTTCAATACTCCGTAAAGAGATCATCGGGATTAAGCAAATCAAAAGGGAAGCATTGCACACTTATTGGGACAGGTTCAAGAAGCTTTGTGCTCGATGCCCACAACATGGCATATCTGAGCATCAACTCCTTCAGTACTTCTGTGAAGGATTGGCACCGATGGAGAGGCGTTTGATAAATGCCTCTAGTGGAGGAGCTCTACTTGATAAAACTCCTACTCAAATTCGAGCTTTAATCACATCCATTGCTGAAGACTCAAAGCATTCAGCACATGAGGAAGAATGGTATGTTGATCCGCCAAGGGGTGTCAAAGAAGTGAATACTCCTCACCTTGAAAGCCAAATCGCTGAATTGACAAAAGCTGTGATGCTACTTACCAAAGAAAAAGGTGTTGAACAAAAACCAAAAGCTTGTGGGATATGCCTACAACGTGGACACCCCACGGATATGTGCCCTACATTGCAAGATGATGTTGCAGATGCAAATGCCATTGGTTATTCGGGACAGAATTTGAGACAATATGAACAACCACGAGGCAATCAGAATTGGGGACCTCCCAACATGAGTTACCAGCAGAGACCTCCACAAAATCAACAACACCAAAAATTTCAGTCTCAACAACAACCACCTGCACAACAAGCGGGAAGCTCGGGTATGTCATTGGAAGATATTGTAAAAAGTTTGGCTACTAGCACCCATACGTTCCAACAGGAGACTAGATCTAGCATCAAGAACTTGGAGCAACAAATGGCTCAACTTGCTAGCTCGGTGAGTAAGTTAGAATCTCAAGGTAAATTACCCGCACAAACCGAGAATAACCCAAAGCACAGTGTTTGCGCCATTACCTTGAGGAGTGGAAAGAACTATGATGGTCCAAGTATACAAGAAGAAGAGGAAATTGTTGTTGAGAAGAAGGGCCAGGATGAGAAGAAAGAACAGGAACCGACTAGAATTGAAGTGAGATTCACTCCTATACCTCCATTCCCATCAAGGCTACGAAGCACAAAGAAGCAAAGGGAAGAGCAGGAGATCATGGAGACATTCAGGAAGGTCGAGCTAAACATTCCACTCCTTGATGCCATAAAACAAGTCCCACGATATGCCAAATTCCTCAAAGAACTTTGCACATCAAAGAAGAAGCTTAAAGGTAATGAAACAATCAAGGTAAGTGAAAATATTTCAGCAGTGCTACAAAAGAGATTACCTCCAAAGTGCAAGGACCCAGGTGTTTTCACGGTTCCTTGTAAATTGGGGAATATCATTGTCCCTAAAGCTATGCTGGACCTTGGAGCCTCTATTAATGTCCTACCATACTCGATTTTCAAAACACTTAATGTAGGACATTTAAAGAGGACCGGGGTAATTATTCAATTGGCCGATCGATCCATAGTACACCCAAAAGGTGTACTAGAAGATGTATTGGTTCAAGTGAACGAATTAGTCTTTCCAGCTGATTTTTATGTGTTGGACATGGAGGATGAGGTCGCCCCAAATTCCAGTTCAATTTTGTTAGGGAGGCCATTTTTAAAAACCGCAAGGACTAAAATCGATGTTTATAGTGGCACCCTTTCGATGGAATTTGATGGGGAGGTAATCAATTTTAATATAGATGATGCTATGCGTTACCCGAGTGATGTCTTATCTTTGAATTATATTGATATCATTGAACCACTAACCGATAAATGTTTTGAGTTGTCTAACCATGAGGTTCAAGATTTAGTGTTAGATGGAGGTATCGCTAAGGTTGCTACAGAGAGATATATTAACAAGTTCAAGCTTGGGGACGAGTTGATGGAAGTTGATACATGGAAGAAAGAAAGGCAAAAAGCACCAAGAGTAAAAATATCAAGCACCATCCGAAAGTTTTTTCCGTTTATTGAGCAAGCACCAGATTAATTAGACTCGGTCTAAGTCTAGCCAAAGACGTGAAAGAAAGGCGCTGCATGGGAGGCAACCCGTGGTTTCGTATTTAGTTATTTTTATTCATGTTGCAAAAAAAAAAAAAAAAAAAAAAAAAAAAAAAAAAAAAAAAAAAACTGACCCGGGCGTGTCAAGAGTTCACCCGGCCGGGTTGAAGAACTTTATTTTGGCCGAAATTTAGCCCGGGCGGGTCACGAAGAGACCCGGGCGGGTTAAAATTTCTTAGAAAAATTTTTAAAATTGCCGAAATTTAGCCCGGGCGGGTGTCATAACGACCCGGGCGGGTTGGAATTTATGAAATGGGGCCGAAAATTGACACGGGCGGGTCACGAGGAGACACGGCCGTGTTGAACAAAGTTTTAAAGAGCAGAAAAATGACCCGGGCGGGTCAAACCTTTACCTGGCCGGGTAATCTGAATGTTTGAAAAAAAAAAAAAAAAAAAGATAATAATCTGATATCTCCTTCTCTAATCTTCAACTCCTTCTTTCAAACCCTACTCCAACACAACCAAACCTTCATCCTCTTCTCCATCATCCTACCTTCAACCACACCTACAATCACCCTCACCCCACAACAACCATCCTTCTTCTTCCTGCTGACCGCCACTAACCTCCATCACCCCCACCTCCACATCGCTGCCCCACCACCCTTCTTTTCCGGTCACCATCAACCCCACCACAGCCACCATTATCCGCTGCCCTCTGTCTCCATCAGACCGGGATTCTGCAGCAACAACTAGGTATGTCTTTTCCTTTTCTCTCTCTTCGTTCTTCACCAACCACCCTGGTCCGCCCTTGTCCGCCGCCCGGCTTCTTCCACCCCACAGCCACCCCCTCCGCCCCTGACCACCTTTCCGCCGCTCACCCACTGTCCCGAGTCCCCACGGTATGTCAACCCTTAGTCCAAATCTTGTTATTGGTTTAAGCCCTAGTTCCTTTTGCCTAAGTTATGCAGCTTTAATTTCGTTTATTTTAACTTTATTGTGCTTATTTCTTTTGCTGTGTGAATATAAAAAAATGGTTGAACACATTTGTTAATGCTAATGAGTTTGTATGATCATGTTGATATTTGTTGAATCTCATGGGTTTTTGAGGTAACATACCAGGTTTTGAGATGCGGATATCAGCAAAGCATGGCTCAACCGCGCCATCACAACCATTGGCAAAGCGGGCAAAGACAAAGCCAAATCAAGAGCAAGCATCCGCCACCTCCACCGCCTCAGTAGCTGCCTTCCACCCTCGTCTCTGAGCATTGAGGACACTGCTTAATTCAAGCTTGGGGAGAGGTATTTTCTATTTTTTTATTTGCATCTTGTTATTGTTTTGCATTACTTAGTTCGTGCATCCATTCTAGTGGCATATAGCATATATATATATATCTAAAAAAAAAAAATTAAAAAAATTCCCAAGGTTATCTGATTGCACACGAAAGGCACGTCTCATTCATTGTAAAACGTAAGCTGAAAGCGGGTCTGTATGGGCTTACACGCTTTAGGACGCAAATTCTTTAAGTTGCGGGATAAAGTAGGCCCAACATAGTCAATTTTTTTAGAAAATATAAAATGTTTGGGGTACTTAGGATGGTGTAGTTGACTGGATAGTTGATAGCTATGCATAGCTTGTATCGGCAGCCCAATTCCATACGTTCAGTGAGTTTTGAGCCTTAAATTTTCATATATATTCATTGTTTCGTTTGATGTGTGTGTACCGACATGATTCATCGTTTTAGAACTTGTGCATTACATACATTTTGAGACCTTACGTTGAGATTTGACATAGAAGTGACAGAGGCATTAGGATTACCCATATGTTGAGCCCTTTTTCATCATCTTTATTTTCGTTTATTTTGTTTTCAACCCAATTGAAACATTCCCAATAGTAGCCCCTTTGAGCCTTGACCTTTTCTTTTGATTTAACCCATGATTTGTTTTCCACATCCGGTTTAACTTGTGCTTACATCGTGACTTTACTGAAGTGTATAAATAAGACAGAAGAGTATGTTATGTGATTGAAAAAAAAAAAAAAAAAAAGTGAAAAAGTGAAAAAGTGAAAAAAAAAAAAAAAGAAAGAAAGAAAGAAAAGAAGAAAAAAATAGAATAAATTGTTGAGTCGAAAAGACTAAGTGTTGCTATGTGTTTAGAAGTTTTGTTTATTAGACCGGATTGTCTTTTCTTTTGTTTTCGCCACTTCCCCAAATTTTCCCTACCTTTAACTCTTTGCCAACCCAAAAGCCCTCTTGATCTATGTTAAGTTTTAACAATTAGGTGTAGATTTGATTAATGTACAAGCTTATGTTAACGATGTTTTTATTGTCCGGTTTTGAGAGAATCACTCCAAATTGCATATATATAACCGAGTGTTGAGTGATTATTGTGAGGGGTACATGCTATGTATGGTTAGATTCTTGAAGGGAGGCGAAACTTGAATAGGTACGCCCATGTTTTTAAAAAATGGCATCATCTAGACTTGTTGGGTCGTAAATCTATTGATCGTTGTTAGTCTTGTGAATTAATGTGTTCCTACGGTTTGTGGCTTATATTCGACTCCGTTTGATGTTAGTCATCTATGTTTTGGGAATGTGTTGGATGTGTTTAGCATGAGGTTTTGCCAAGGGACAAAAAGAAAAAAAATATTTCATTTCAAGCATGCATATGTGTTTTGTTTGTTTTCGTGTTCGCTCCTCGATTTAATTTTATTCTTGACTTCCTTGAGGACAAGGAAAGGTTTAAGCTTGGGGAGATTTGTTAGTTGCATTTTTAGGCACGTTTTATATTAGTTTATCACCCGCTTTATGCCACATATCATGCATTTATCATGTAGTTTAACTATTATTTTGTGAAATGCATGTTTTGGTGGAATGGAATCTACTTTGTCTTGTTTTGGTTGATTTTGTAGGTGTGGAGAATTGACAAAAGCAATGGTGAGCATTGACGAGGAGAAGCCGCAATTTACTTGGATTGTATTGGCGTCTTTGAAAAGAAGTTTAGGCCGCAAACAGCATGAAAAGAACTTGAGGGGCCGAATTTGAAAGCTAGTAATTAAAGGAATTTTAAATGAAAAAAAAAATAACAACCAATGAGTTTTTATGGGAGAGATAATTGAAAGGCAGATTTTAAAAGGGGACTAGTTCGATCATCATGAGGGAGGGATTCATACCTCTTTGGGGTGAGCTGCTGTGCATCGAAAAAAAAAGCTTGAAGGCTTTTGGCATTAAAGACAATTTGAGTATCTTTATTTTTCGTAGGCTTTAATTTTTTTTTTTTGTTTTATATTATATTTGTTTGGATTGAACTAGCCGCAATGTCCGGCTAGAACCTTTTTAATTCCGGCACTTTGGTATGTTTACTTAATTTTGATTCGTAAGCTTATGTGAAACTCTTATGAGATCCAATTCTTGAATGGTTTGTTTGGTTGGTTCTTGATTTTATACCATTAGGTAATATATTAGTTGGTTGATAAAATTGGCCACTTTGTTAATCAATCTAATAATGTTCATCAATTTATGAAATTTTAACCGGTTTTATATATTTGATAAAAGGAACAAATAACGGTTTAGGTTTGTCTATGAATTTAAATTTGTTATAGAATTAAACAATATAATTAAGCACTCCGAACGACGTGAGTGTTTGGTTATAATCGATACTTCTATCATTGCAACCCGCACGCTAAAATCCGAACGGCGTGAGCTTGGAGTAGCGGGTTGGCTCTAATCAACGAACGGCGTTTGATTAGACTTTAGATGGAGTGGATGTCCGAACGGCGTGACGTCTAGTATTGATACAAACCGTTTAATTAAAGGATCATTGCACCATAATTGTTAATGATCATAAGTCCGGGTCAAATTAAGAAACTGCCTTAGTGTTGGAATTAGCTTTAACATCTGAATTTATTTCACAATTTAATTAACAATTTTATTTGTCATTCGTCTTACTAATTTTAGTTTTATTTTTATTAATTTAAACTATACCAACCCCCCCCCCCTTTTATAGTCGTATTTTGTGCGAAAAACGTTTTTGGTATAATCAGTTGATCTGTATCCCTGAGGACACGAACCTTACTTTCACTAATACTAGTAGGTTTATTATTTATTTATTTGCTGGATTCGACACCCAACAGGTATTCCCTTGAGACCACATGAAGGGCAATAACTATGCATCTTGTAGACTTTAGAAACCATGGAGGATGACTAGTTTTACATATACTTATTTCAAATGTTTTCTGCACCAATTATCCACTTTCTGGTTTTCCAAAAGAAAAGGGACAACAATGTGATGTGGTTGTATACCCTTTGCACATTGTTCTATTCTGGTTCAGGCAATCGACGCAAAAATATATAAGAAAATGTTTATCATGAATTTAATTCTCTAGTAACCGACTAATTAGCAATCATCATAAGATACTACTAAAATCTCTACTTGACTAACCTGTGCATTTTTAACGTTTAGCCGGTACCCTACTTATCATGTTGTAGTTCATGAAACAACCTAATCACATCTTGCGTGATTCCAAATTTTCTAATTGTGACATAAGTCTTTCTTATTTTGCTTATCTATCTTTTCCTTTGAAGGGGATATAGGAGATCTTTTTGAAGTGAAATAGTAAGTTTGTTTTGCGTATGAACTCTTAGTTATTTATGCCAGTATAAACGTGTGAGATAAAATATGATACATGTTAAATCCTAAAAAAGAACAGGCGATTAAATGTGGCCTATCTTCATTCATTTTATCCGTATTTCCTTGTTAATTCGTACTTATTTGTAGATATAGTGGGGAGAGAGATGAGGAAGTAAGACTTTTGTTACAATACAAAAGCTAGAATGTCGGTGCAAGTGTCACATCTTATAAGACAGTCTTGGTATTCCCTTGAGACCACATAAAGCGCAATAACTATGCATCCTGTAGACTTTAGAAACCATGGAGGATGACTAGTTTTACATATACTTATTTCAAATGTTTTTTGCACCAATGATCCACTTTCTGGTTTTCCAAAAGAAAAGGGACAACAATGTGATGTGGCTGTGTACCCTTTGCACATTGTTCTATTCTGGTTCAAGTTATCGGTGCAAAAATATATAAGGAAATGTTTATCATGAATTTAATTCTCTAGTTTTTTTTTTTGACCGACCAAACCCAATTCTCTAGTTTTTTTTTGACCGACCAAACCCACCTAGTGACCCCCCAGTGGCAAAGACAGGGGCACAACCTAGCCCACCCCAGACCCGAGGGTTGATTATCCCAGTTCGGGAAACACCAAGGCTCGAACTTGAGACCTGTGGGGAAAACCCTCACACCTTCACCACTCTGCTGTGGCTTCATTGGCAATTTAATTCTCAAGTAACCAACTAATTAGCAATCATCATAAGATACTACTAAAAATTTATATTTGACTTACCAAAATGTGCATTTTTAACGTTTAGCCGGTATCCTACTTATCATGTTGTAGTTCATGAAACAACCTAGTCGCATATTGCGTGATTCCAAATTTTCTAATTGTGACATAAGTCTTTCTTATTTTGCTTATCTATCTTTTCCTTTTAAGGGAATATAGGAGATCTTTTTGAAGTGAAATAGTAAGTTTGTTTTGCATATGAACTCTTAGTTATTTATGCCGGTATAAACGTGTGAGATAAAATATGATACATGTTAAATCCTAAAAAAGAACACGTGATTAAATGTGGCCTATCTTCATGCCTTTTATCCGTATTTCCTTGTTAATTCGTACTTATTTGTAGATATAGTGGGGAGAGAGAGATGAGGAAGTAAGTCTTTTGTTACAATACAAAAGCTAGAATGTCAGTGCAAGTGTCACATCTTATAAGACAGTCTTGGTATTCCCTTAAGACCACATAAAGGGCAATAACTATGCATCTTGTAGACTTTAGAAACCATGGAGGATGACTAGTTTTACATATACTTATTTCAAATGTTTTCTGCACCAATTATCCACTTTCTGGTTTTCCAAAAGAAAAGGGACAACAATGTGATGTGGCTGTATACGCTTTGTACATTGTTCTATTCTGGTTCAGGTTATCAACGCAAAAATATATAAGGAAATGTTTAACATGAATTTAATTCTCTAGTAACCGACTAATTAGCAATCATCATAAGATACTACTAAAATCTCTATTTGACTTACCAAAATGTGCAGTTTTAACGTTTAGCCGGTACCCTACTTATCATGTTGTAGTTCATGAAACAACCTAACCACATTTTGCGTGATTCCAAATTTTCTAATTGTGACATAAGTCTTTCTTATTTTGCTTATCTATCTTTTCCTTTTAAGGGAATATAGGAGATCTTTTGGAAGTGAAATAGTAAGTTTGTTTTGCATATGAACTCTTAGTTATTTATGCCAGTATAAACGTGGGAGATAAAATATGATACAGGCGATTAAATGTGGCATATCTTCATGCCTTTTATCCATGTTTCCTTGTTAATTCATACTTATTTGTAGATACAGCAGGGAGAGAGATGAGGAGGTAAGTCTTTTGTTACAATACAAAAGCTAGAATGTCGGTGCAAGTGTCACATCTTATAAGACAGTCTTGGTATTCCCTTGAGACCACATAAAGGGCAATAACTATGCATCTTGTAGACTTTAGAAACCATGGAGGATGACTAGTTTTACATATAATTATTTCTAATGTTTTCTGCACCAATGATCCACTTTCTGGTTTTCCAAAAGAAAAGGGACAACAATGTGATGTGGTTGTGTACCCTTTGCACATTGTTCTATTCTGGTTCAGGTTATCGGCGCAAAAATATATAAGGAAATGTTTATCAAGAATTTAATTCTCTAGTAACCGACTAATTAGCAATCTTCATAAGATACTACTAAAATCTCTATTTGACTTACCAAAATGTGCATTTTTAACGTTTAGCCGGTACCCTACTTATCATGTTGTAGTTCATGAAACAACCTTATCACATTTTGCGTGATTCCAAATTTTCTAATTTTGACATAAGTCTCTCTTATTTTGTTTATCTATCTTTTCCTTCTAAAGGAATATTAAGTGAAATAGCAAGTTTGTTTTGCGTATGAACTCTTAGTTATTTATGTCAGTATAAATGTGTGAGATAAATTATGATACATAAATCCTGAAAAAGAACAGGCGATCAAATGTGGATCAAATGTGGCCTATGTACGTATAGTATAATAAGGGAATGATATATGAAATAAGAATATTAATTTTAAAGAGATGAATTACATTACAATTCAATCTATCTTCTTTTCTAAGATCACATTTTTAATTTTTCATGTTAAATGTAGAACTTTCATACAAGTATGACTTCAAACATGCTAGTCTTGCTATTCCCTTTAAAATCCAAAAGCAATACATTTTATCTTGTAACCCTTAGATTTCAACCATTCTTAAAAAAGATCAACATTTTAATATAGTCTTATTACATGTTTTGATTTCTACTCCAGTCATCATTCACTTTTTCTAGTTTAAGGTTCTCAAAAGAAAGAGATAATAGTATGTTGTAAGGGGAATTAGAATTAAATAATCTTAATTTTGTAGGGTTGAAAGACAATAATCCTAACTTGAAAATTGAAATCTAAAGGACCTAACTTGTATTGGTTTTTATTTTACTGAACCAAAACTAACTGGGTTTAACCCAGTTAGTTTTCTCGTATCTGTTGTAAAACAAGGTCTCGAAGGCCGAGTACTCCCCGAGTAATCGCTACAAGATAGGTTGCCGAGGACCGAGTACTCTACGCCTAGGCCGAGTACTCTCCGACTAGGCCGAGAACTCCCCGAGTACTCCCGACTCCGACTAGGGAGCGCCTAGCGACTTTTGCAACCATGATACGAGGTATGCCATAAAAGTGTAAATGGGTCAATAGGATGCATAAAATGGCATGCCACGTAGGCGGAAAACTAACTGAGTTAAACCCAGTTAGTTTTGGTCCAGTGAAATAAAAATCAAGACAAATTAGACCTGTTAGATTCTAGTTTTCAAGTTGAGATTATTGCATTCCAACTCGACAAAATTAGTATTATTTAATTCCAATTCCCCATGTTGTAATTGGTATCATTCACACATTTTCTATTTTGACTTAGGTTATTAATACAACTATTTTTTAAGTAAACATTATTTATAAATTTAGTTCTCTACATACATATCGAATAATTATCAATCACTACATTATAATAGGGCTTGTTTGATAGCCTCTTAATGATTCAATTAAGAGGCTATCTTTTAATCAGTCAATATTAAGTGTGTTTGTTTTACTGACATGACACCTCTAAACCAGTCATTAAGCCTCATACCTATTAAGTTTTAAAGTGATGATGAATTATACCCCTTTATCCATTCACTTGTGTTAATAGCCCTCATCCAACCACTTACGCACTACCTTCTCGACCTACCACTAACTAGTCAAACCGAGCCAAGTCACACCTCTTACTGGTCCAAAGCCTCTTACCCAATCAGACTTTTTAATGACTCAACAATTACTGACACACCAATAAAACCTTTTAATAACTCAACACTTACTGGTACAAAGATTTCCAAACAACCCATTAGTAAAATCAAATATATGTTTATAAGATCTCTCAACTTTTATTCGACTAATAGCATGTCAGGTGTTTAATTATCATTCAAAACCTTTCGATCCACTTATAAGTCAAGTTTTATTACAAACAACCCGATTTCTTAGTAGAAATTTATACCATTTATGTCGTTACATTAATTCAAATGATCCTCCTACATACCTCTTTTGTAGCCATCTCTTGCAACAAGACCTACTTATCCTTCACTACTTCACCAAAAACAAACTTCAATAATCACCTACAAACATCAAATACATTAATGTTCAACTTGCCTAACCCTCCAAACTTTTGACCAGGTGTACTGGTAATGTGAAATAGGTATGGATTGCTTTAAAAACGCCTCACAATGCCCCAACACCTACCTCGGAGGTTGTTCTTTTTTGACTTTACCGTGAAAATTTTCACGCCGTGAAATTTCTTCTTTTTTTAGGGCCAATCACATCCTCCTATTCAGAGTGGAGTGTGTGGATTTTCATCACCACTATGTTACGTTTGGCCTCGGGACCACATATTTAAAATCACTATTACCAATCCACTTCACACTTCTTCTACACTAAACACGCTTTACAATCTTGTATATCATGCATTAAAACTTGTACACTTAACACAATAAAATTCTCACAGACTCACACTAGACAAACCAAGGCCGTTGCAAAGACGTTTGTCAGAATAATAATATTATTATTATTAACAGGTTTAGCTGGAAGACCAAAACCCTAGGCGCGTGAGATCAAATGCAGCAACAAATGGTGACCGAAGGATCAACGGTTGTTGGTAAGCCTTTAATCACTGCTAATTAAACAGTTCTGTTATTGTTATTTGAATTCGTAATTTGTTGCCTAACGATCTGATTTGTTTGACGTTTGTTGGATTTGTGTGGTTTGAACGTTTTAAGGTTATTTAGTTTGTTTAAGTTTGTTAGATTAATGAATATTATTATGGATGTTGTTTCTTGCTACCTGCTGGCTGCTAGATTGTAATTTTCTCTGCCACGTGGACAGTGGCGAAGCTTGAACTTTTGGGTGGTGGGGGCCGAAAGTCACGAGACCTGATTTTTTTCAAATCGGTGGGGGCCGGACTAAAAAAATACAATTTTTTTTTATAAAACCGGGGAAATTTACACTACTGAGCCAAAAAACGGTGGGCCGGGGCACACTAAGCTTCGCCCCTGCATGTAGAAGTCATAACATTTGGTTTAAACATTTGTTTTAAACCTTGAAACTAGTCTATTTGATACCTAAAGTCAGGACTCAGGAAGGATGTAGGTTTTATTCTAGAATGGAATAGTGTTACGTGTTCCGTGGTTTTAAAGGCGGTAAAAAGCTTCGAGGCGCTCGCTTTGTTTACAATCAGAAGTTGTATCTTTTTCATCTTGTTTACACTATGTTGTCAAGGCATGTAGGTGCACTCAAGATGCATAGGCCTAGCCAGGAGCGTAGTTACTAGTCGCAAAGTGACTAAAAAGCGAGGACTTTATAAGCTTGGTGCATATTGTTTAATACCATTTTAGAGGTTTTAGAGTTTAGACATGTCTTTGACTTTGATTCCAGGCTTCTTTAGGATTTCAGCCGTTTTGTGGCTGGATTGAGACCTCGATCTGTGCATGATCGCCTGAAACAGTGTCTTTTCAGGAACACCGGTTAATCTGTGCTGCGCTGCGGTTCTGTGCCTTGGTACACACCTTGTGCGCTTTTGACAACATAGCTTTTACATATCAGCATGTTCATTAGGTGAATATATCAATAATCTAACGGATATCAAAAGCCTTGAAATAATAAAAGAAGAAAACAAAAGTTTGCTGCACATTCGTAAAGCAATGTGATCGGAACTTTATAAACCTTTTAAATTGACTTTTACCAAAAAAAAAACCCATGACCCTTTAAATACTAAACACAACCAATCCTAATTAAACTCTACTTCAGATACTAAAAGCTATAAGGATAAACCTAACAAAACCTATGTTCATCGTTGACCCATAAAAGATAAACTTCAAATCATTAATAAAAGCAATTCTATATACTACCGTATACTTACTGTCGCAATTTAAAAGACTTAACTACCCTGAGTCAATTAATCCCACTTTGCACTGTGGACATTGAATGATTAAATCCAACATAATCTCCTTTTGGTAATTTCTACATATCAACTTCATCCACACGCTGTAGGAGGGTTCATTTGGACAGTTTTAGGTTGCTTTTTATTCGATCCGTTTTTTTGTTGCAATTAGACGTTTGTTCACCTGTGGATAGTAAAGAGAACAAAGTAGCTTTTGTAATCTAGAAAGAGGGACTCTCCATGTGCATGGGATTACTATTTAAATCAAATTTGAATGATTATGCAGACTTGCAGATGAACATATATAATACACATCATTTATTTGGATAATATACTGTTTGTGTGGCCATTCTTTTAAAATGTGTTTCTTCATCTGGTCATGATGTTTAACAAAAACTAATGTTCAACTTAGTTCCGAGGAGCTTTAGGTTACTAGAAGAGCTAGAAAGAGGAGAAAAAGGAATCGGTGATGGAACTGTGAGCTATGGGATGGATGATGCCGATGATGTATACATGCAATCATGGACAGGAACTATCATTGGTCCTCCTAATGTTAGTTTTTATCGAATTTTTTCACCTCGTTTTAATTGTTTTTATATCTTGTCAAATGTTGGATATCAAACGTGCGCTACATTATTGATCTCATTGATATTACATTTCAGACTGTTCATGAAGGGCGCATATATCAGCTAAAACTAATTTGTGGTCTCGATTATCCGGAAAAACCACCAAGTGTGAAATTTCAATCACGCATAAACATGAGTTGTGTGAATCCGGAGACGGGTGTGGTGTGTACTATTCTCCTTATTAAACTTTCAATGTTTATGTGATATGTTTGTAATTAGTCTCATACTCTCATGTTAACCTTCAAGGGGTTGCGCAATGCTAAGCACCTGATACAGTGATACCCCTCTAGCAGAGGTCTCAGGTTCGAATTCAGCGTCTACTAGTTTTCTGCGTTGACCCCTTGATGGCCCCGTACTGGTTAGCAGGGTATTGGTTGTTCTCATAATTGAAAATTTAGAAAGACAATCTCATGTTGTGTGAATTCGATAGGTTGAACCGTCTATCTTCCCCATGCTCGCTGATTGGAAACGAGAGTACACAATGGAAGACATATTGACTCGACTCAAGAAAGAAATGACCTCCCCACAAAACAAAAGGCTCACGCAACCTCCTGAAGGTCCGTTTAACTTTTTCTATTTTCTTCTTGTTAATCTCAACTATTTTGTTACTGGTACAACATTAAAATGCATGCGCCAGTAAAAGAAACCGATACGACATATTTGACAATAAGATATAGGAGTCAAGAACCGTCTCTCCCCACTCTTGTCTGCTGACATAACAAACAAACACACATTTAACCACCTTATTTGGTATTTGCATTAGACATGTAACCAACACATGGGTCTGTCCATAAGAAAACATGGGTTCGGCCATTTTAAAAAACAATCTAATGTTTCATACTTTCATCCCATGTTTAATTTTGTTGCAGGGAATGACGAGGGACGGGCGGACCCAAAGGGACTAGTACTAAAGTGTTGTATTATGTAAGTAAAGCATCTTGGATGCGATTATAGTTATAACGTATATATTCACCTAAGTTAACTGAACCCTGCCTGTTAAACAGAAATTATGTTGGTTAAATATAATCTATCATCAACACGGTTAATGACCCAATGTCAAAAGACTGCCATTGGCTATCAATATTATAATTAATGTATATTTGGACTGGTTGATTATGATTCTAATAATGTCTGCTGAAAGAGTAAGAGGCTTGTTATGCTACTGAAAACAACGAATGAGATCGGGTTTGTTAAAGTTACAAAGGAATCCGGTTTGAAGTATGAATTGGGTTCTATATCTGAATACAGTCTTTTTACATTAAGTGAGTTGTATTAGTTTCTGCATAATCGAACCCAATTTCCTGTTACCAACTGTATTCTACATTGTTAAACATGTCGTCATTTATTGGTATCAACCGAATTTAATTTGTCGTTTTTAACTTTGGTATCAAGATAAATCATCAACACCACCACATCACTTGCTAACCATCAACCCAAGATTAAACCTCCTCCCACTGCCGTCAATGCCATGCACAACCCGAACACGTCACCATTAAATCTGTTGTTAACACACACGCGCACACCACGCAAGTAGCAACCCACAACCCCATTAGTCGCAGTTGATCATTGATCAACAACAATTTGCTACTGAGCTTGTAGATCATCGGTAGCAAGTGGCTTCTGATGTCAAACTAAATCTAAAAAACATAAAGTTGAATCATAAGATTATGGTGGGGGGTGTGTGTGTGTGTGGGTGGGTGGGTGGGGGGGGGGGGGGGGTGAAGAGACATGTGGCAGCCATGTCAACTCCCTTTCAACCCCCAAAAAAGCCACGGGGTGGTGGTGGCGTGAAAGGGTTTTTTTTTTAATAAAACAACCAATAAAAAGTTATCCATAACCAAAGAACCAATCACAACCATTCACCTCACCCTCACCTTTTGCCCCATGTCCGTGAAAATCTTCACCCTACCCACCCTACGTCACCTTTCACGGCATATACGGGGTGGTGTTGGTAGTGTGGAAGGGCTAGTGGTGACAAGAGTGTGTGGATTGTGTCATCAATGCGACCATGCCGCAAGCGTGCTTCACAAAGGTTCCCTACTTATTTCCCACTCTAAGCAAACAATATCCATAGAGTGCTCTTTAGTTATTATACGTCACGTTAAGGTCCTACCTCCATTGCAAGTGGGACAACTTTCGAACCTTTTTTAACAACTTTATTTCAAACACCAAACATTAAGAATTGATCTCTTTCATTTTAGCATTTCCTTATAACACATTTTGGTTCGTTGTGAAGCTTTTATTAACAATCACATATAATTATTTGTGTCAAAATCAGGGGAAAAATATATTTATTCTCTAACTATTTTATTTGTTTGATATTATAGGGGTAGCGATGCAGCTTGTTGTCCGTCTACCGTCTATTTTGATGTAAATTTCATATTTCATTTTAATGGAAAAAAAATATAGGCTATAACGAGTGCCGGTATGGTAACGTTGCAGTGACATACTATGTTCGTTTTTATGATTTCCGATCGATTTAAACACGTGTTGATATTCTCTTAGGTATTTCCTTTTCGGTTGTTATACGGGGTGTCAATATCAGTTGATACTATAAGGAACCAAATTGACACATAGCGCGAGGAATGCCACTTATTATACACACAATTGGAAGGGTATGTCAGTGGATTCTTTTAGTTTTATTATTATAATTACTCTGGATCATATTGTGTTTTTCGCTTATAGTTTGTCAGATTCAATGTTTTATTAAATTTTGAGTATGTTATTGAGGCGTGCTTATTATTTTTTTTTTCATTTACGTCTAGATATAATTACTCAAAACGTGTTGTGAATAGTAACATAAAAGTGATTGAAGCACAAACATACATGTTATCAAAGCTACGCACGGTTTAGGGTTCTTTCCTTTATAAGTTGATGCTTTTATTCTTTATAAATTTTGAATATATCGAATATACTCTTTGACGTGCTTGATCTACAATAAGAGTCAAGTATAGTTGATCTTTTCTGTTGCTTTTTGTTGTGAGGAACGAACTGAACTTATACCATCCGAAGGACATTAGTATCATATTTGTTTTTCATGGTTACCTTGACATAACATGTTTTAGTAATATAACATAACCTTTTATAACAATCAAAAGAGACATCATAGGTGGGTTCCCGTGGTTGAGGTGGGAGGGTTTAACACCATAGGTGGGTTCCCGCCCGGGTGAGGTCAAGGGTTCGACTCCCACTGAAACAGGCCCGGTTAAGACAATGCATGAGGTGGGAAGTCACGGGTGAAACTACTTAGCCGCCCAAAAAAAAAACATAACCTTTTATAATTTGGAATATTCTTTTGCAACGTGTTTATTTTTATCCACGATTTAAAATATCGTTGAATTTTTTTCTTTATCCTGATAATTGAATCGATACGGGCCAAAAAGCATAGGTACTATCTCTACTAGTAATTGTTTTTTCTTGTTTTCAATCAACGTAAAACGCATCTCGATGTCTCTTTTGATTGTTATAACGCAGACAAATATCAAACCGGTAATGTAATAAACCGAAACCAATAACGTAATGAACCAAACTAATAAGACTATTGGGTGTGCAGACGGGGCACCACCCCCGTCCCTCATTTTTGGCCCGTCATAAACACTCTACACCGTCCCCTATCCCCGTCCCTTCTTCCTCGTCTTGCCCGGGACGTGAAGGACGCTCCAATCACCTTTTTTCCTTTTTTTTTATTTGAACCACTAAGTATTTTCTTTGTATTGAATGGTTTATAAATTTGAGACATGGAGTGTTACTGTCTCTACACACACTCATATCTCAAAATGTTTGAAATATTAAAATGTTAAGGTGTCATCCTAGGTAGTATGAAGACTCACTTTTTTAGTGTCTTCACACCCATTAGCCTAACAATCAAAAACTTCTTACGAAGTTCCTATATTTTAACTGTTTCTGCTTACTTCTCTACTGAGCTACCACGTGTCAACAGGTGTCCACTGATCACCAACAAACCACCACCATTTATGTAGAAACTCGGTTTCCTGACTCCCACAATCTCCATCAGTCTCTGTCTCCACGTCATCAACACCAAATCTAGGTTTCCTTCTTCCTAATTTCCAAAAAAAATATAATAATAAAATAAAATAAAAACCAGTAACCAACTAACCATGGCGTTAGAATGGGTCGTCCTGGGCTACGCCGCCACAGCCGAAGCCATCATGGTCCTCTTACTAACCCTTCCAGGTCTTGGCCCACTTCGAATGGGCTTAGTTTCAATCATCCGTAATATTCTCAAACCTTTGCTGTCAATCGTACCGTTTTGCATCTTTTTGTCCTTGGATATCTATTGGAAGTATGAGAATCGGCCGACTTGTAACTCGGCCGATTCGTGTACTCCAACTGAGCATTTGCGTTACCAGAAGTCCATGATGAAGAGCCAGCGTAACATGTTGTTGATTGTTATGGCGTTGGTGTTTTGTTGGCTGTTGTATTCGGTGACTCAGTTGGTTGTTAGGATGGATCAGTTGAATGCTAGGGTGGAGAAGTTGAAGAACCAGGATTAATGTGGGTTAGTTAAGTTAAGTTAAGAACATGTTTTGTTTTGTTAACTTTGTTTGGGACACGTTTTTGTGTTGTTTACGATGTTTGTGTTGTTTTTTTAGCTTTAAATGGCTTTTTAAATGAATAGATCCGATGATATATACTTGATGTTTGTGACTTAGACTCAATGTTTTAAAAACCGGTTTATACCGGCCTGTTGAACCGGTATACCGCCTACCAGTGTTTTGGTCGGTATGAACTAATCCGGTATTCTGGGAAGACGGTAAAGGATTTGAACCGTCGGTAAATTCCGGTATACCGGTTTATACCGCTATACCGGTACCGGTACCGGTACAAGGCTAAACTTTGGACTTTTTTGGTCTTTAGGTGATGATATAAATAACATGTGTGATGAGAAATAGCATGAACCGGTTTCTTAAATACAAAATTACTTGTTATATATGTTATTTATTATGTGATTTAGTATATTTTGGTTGCTGGTAATTAAACTTCTTATTAAAAATTGTAGAAAACGAAAACGATTATACTTTTATTGATGAGAATGGCGATAATTATGGATTTTATCTTTTAAGCAATTATAAATTTGATGCATCAACACTCCAACGGCACAAACCTAATATACCCTTTCATATAAAAAAAACTTTGTTGAAAAATTGAGTATTTAAATTATTATTTATTATGAAATCATGTACTATTGAATTACTTTTTGAGTTGAGGTTGTATTTTATAGAATTATAGGGTTAGCTAGTCAACCCGATTGAACCGTTCGATAGAACCCGATTCAACCGGTCGAACCATTTCCGAGTCCAATCTGGTATGGTTTAAAAACCGCTTTGGGCGGGTGAAGCCCCTCCACGCCACCCACACCATCCCGTTATGTCACACCCCACCGAGGCGGAAACACGGGGATGTGATTCGAAAGGTTTTCAAGCACAAGGTTCGAGCAACACACAAGATTTAATTTAAAATAGATACCATCTAAGGATGGATGATGTCATAAATTATTCAAATTAACATAACATTGTCTGAAATTAGGAAATTGTCTGGAAATGCATGACTCAAACACTGAAATGACGTATGACTGACAAGACCTGATCCATGACGGTACCACCTCGTGCAAGATCAAACCTCTCTCCCAAATCCTCGTTCCTCATGGTCAATTACCTGAAAAACATGCACAAAAGATTTGTCAACAATAATGTCGGTGAGTTCACACGTTTTAATGTATTGTGTAAAGTGCTCGTGTAATTCGTGTATGACCAATCATAGGCTAGCTAAGCGAATGATTTCTGTGCAAACCATGAGTCCCATTAATGACAATACTAACACTATTTCGTATGTAACCGGTTAGAGCGACTAACCAAGAGTGGGGGTGTCAATCCAATAGATCTATTAAAGTGTTCCATGGCTTTTGATAGCTAATGGTTATAGTAAAATGTAAGTACGAGGACTGTTGAGCTCATGAACCAAATGTCTCATGTTCTACATGGTAGTTATGACAGAATAACACACAATTGAAATGTACTAGAATTGTAGCATGTTTGTTTCCCCAAAAATGGAAAAATAGTAAAATAGGGCCGTGAAACTCACCTGATGACAATACGTGTGGTCTGGTAAAGCTGGGTATGTGAGGTAACTACCGTCCTGACAATGATTACCCTATGATAGTTAAGAGTATTGTAAGTTGTACGTTCTTGCCGTTTATCACACAAGTTGTTCACCCGACTTTGTGGACTCTGGCATTAGTTTATGTGGGCCATGTTTTTTTGTGCACGATCTATAGTTGATTTATGTGTACTTGTAAAACATACGGCTCCGGAAATCCCGGGCGTTTCCTTGTAAAGTGTCTTTTATCGTGGACAGAACGGGCCCCACATGCTGTCAAGGGCTATGAATTGTTCCCAATCTAACACGTTTTGTCGGTTTATAGCAAACACGAGTATTTTAACAAACGTTTAGGCTTTTATAATATCCAAGCTAGTATTAACATATGTTATAGTCTCATTAACATGTGTTATAATAATAGCCGATTGCTTCACATGATATGTTGTTCCAAAATCCGATTATTTATCATGCCAAAACGACTCAATTGTGTAAATAGATGTACAAAGGAGTGATCATGAGTGTGTATAAGTGTGTTTTTAAGGAAATCGAACATAATCATCCTTCAATTGTGGGGTATTACCGAGTGTATACATATAAGTATGTTTGATTCAAAAATTGATATCTTGACACTTATAAAAGCCGAGTGTGGGTTATAAAACATTGATTATAATGGGTCGTATGATCTAAGCTTGCTCGTGTCACAATTGCGTGTGGTTAGCTCATGTTCAATTGATATGTGCAAATGTACAAGTGTGTGCAAGAACTTGGTATCAACCTATAATAAAAAGATAATGTCTTCGGAAATTACTATATTTGATGTGTGGCCGAATACATGGTGTCCAAGGGTCGGGGGCCGGGTTAACAAGGAAGCCGATTGATATAGGGTGAATAGAAGATGAGTTTGTAGACAAATGACTTACCTAGTTGAGTGATGGTGAACACCGAATGATGTGTAACATTTCGCCTTAAATAATTGTACGTTACGAAAAGTTTTATTTTTGGTGATATACATATATATATATATAAAAGTTATAATAATAATAATAGTAATAACATTAAATTTCAGCCCAAACTTTATTTTTTGAAGCCTAAGTACACGGCCCAATACAGAATTTCGGCCCACCCAAATCAAGCCCAAGACCACGAGATCCGGCCCACCTGTTTTTTTAAAAAAAAAAAAGAGTTTTGTTTCAGACGGGTTTCGAACCCGAGTCAAACCAACAAACACAACACACACCAAACCACCTGGTCTATACCCACTTTCTGTTTTAAACCCAACGTATAATTACTATAACACATTCCAGGATTCATCTCAGTTGACTTTGGAAGTCAACTGAGATCAATGACCTTCCTTAATCACCTCAAATCCACGCGTGATTGATCCATGATAGGAAGATTACGTGATTACCAGCCTAATCCTTATCAATTACATGTACAATTACAATCCGATTGACCATATTGCTCGTTATACGCGTGAACCATTCAAATCAAGTCAAACCTTCCAATTTTGCAATCTAGACATTTGCACTATAAATTGAACTTCAAACAACATTCTAACATCGCCGAACATCTCTTCTCTATCTCCAATTTCTCTGAAAATTCTCTGTTCAACGGTTTTTGTTCGTATTTTGACATCGAGGGTTGACTTATCGTTCGTGTACAATTAAACACTGTAAGTCTAATGTTGTTTGTGGGATTTGTTGATCGGCCTACACAAAACATTAACCCCATGATTGATCGGGTTAATATTGTGTGGATTGATCAATTGAAATTGTTAGGGCTCGAAGTTAATTTTGGGGAAGAAACGTCTGTGCAATTGGCTATTTATTTTAAATTAACAATAACCAAACACTGGCTTGGACCAGATGGTTGTGTCTGGTGCCTTGTACACGAGCCACCCGGGTTCGAGTCCCGGCATGGCGTCCTTTTGTCCCTTTTTCCCATTTATCCTTTTAAACAAAACAAATACTTATATATAATACATTTAATTTTATAAATTCGTTTTTAATTATCAAAATCATTTTATAAATTCTAAAAAAATTACTTTTAGTTAATCTGATATAAATGCTTCACCTACAATTTTTAGTTTTCAAAAATTCATTTATTTAATATTTATAATAATTAAAGCAATTTTATGCTATTATATTTATAAAAATCCATTAAAATATCAAAACAATTTTATAAATTTCCACAAAAAATATCCTAAGTTTGTACAATGATAAACTTTACTGAAATGATTTTTAATTCTGAAAAATCATTTATTTTATATTTTAAATCAATTTTTGTTAGTTTTAATCATAATTAAATCATTATAAATTCAATTTTTGATATTTTTGCACCAAAATTTTATACAATTTATTTCTGAATATTTAGAACAGAAATAT
Source organism: Ambrosia trifida (assembly GCA_028751855.1). Lineage (NCBI taxonomy): Eukaryota > Viridiplantae > Streptophyta > Magnoliopsida > Asterales > Asteraceae > Ambrosia > Ambrosia trifida. The sequence goes on from CM054129.1 coordinate 112,139,932, forward strand.
AATTTTTGAAATAATAATTCTTTAATTTTAGTATTTTTAAATATTAAAATTAAATTTTGGCAAATTGTAATAAATAGATTTAAAAATCTATTTTAAAGAAAATAATTTTATAAAAATTATCTTTATACTTCAAACACATTATTGTGAACATCCTAAATTCAAACTTTATAAAAAGGACTTTCATTTATTTAATTACCAAATTTCCTTTATTTATTTAAACATTTTATTATAAATTCAACAATTGGATATCCCCAAATTCGAAGCCCTAGAACGTGTACATTTGTAGACTAGATAGACTTATTTACTACCTTATTATAGGGTGATATTTGACATTGTCTGGGCAACCCCATTATTCAATCTTTTCAAGAAGTATAACATTTGCTAAGGTGAGTTTACATAGCCCCTTTTTCTGTTTTACATTTTGGGGTGAAACATGTTTAAACATTTTATACACTATCATTTACTTATTCTTACATTGTTGAAACTTATGATTCGATTACACTATCATTTATTCATTCTATCATTTGACTGTAACAAAAAGACACAGTACAATCATTAACATTGATCAAGCCGCCTGTTTAGATTATAGCGCTATAAGTCTGACAAACCCATCCCCCGCGTAGACTCAGGGATGATCGATAACAGTAATAACATTTAACTAACTTGCGAGTTAGTCAGCAGTCGACACAAGGTTTGGTTGTACAAAGACGCATTGTTGCATGTCGGTATCATACTCTATCATCATACTACTTTGAATGTTGTACAAACTATTGTTATCAATTATATTCAAAAACCTATGTATTCTCACCAACTTTTGTTGACCCAAAATATTTTCAAACTTAACATGTTTCAGGTTATAGCTTGCTTGAAGATTAGAGTTATTGCTTGAAGATGCGTAGCTAGTATTTTTCATTTTGATGTACAAAATTCTTAGAACATTTGTATGTAATTTATTTAAATCATTTATTGAAATTTATTATTTACCATGAGCTACTGAACAATCATCAATACGTGACATCCCGATGTTTCCGCCATCGGTTGGGGTGTTACAGATTGGTATCAGAGCCATGGTTATAGGGAATTAGGTTATTAGAAAAATAATCTAGTCTATAACCATAGGATTTAACCAGTACTTGCTTCTTTTACTTGCTATTCTCTATCTCCCTCCTGCTTCATATCTCTACTTTCATCCATACAAGAAGGTTGCTCTCCATCACTGGATTCACTCTTAGACTAATAAGGCAAAATCCTCAGGTTTAACCTGAACCACCTTGAGATCTCGTCAAAGTTCTAGATTTTAATAACGAACACGTGCAATCTGGAAGGGTGAACGCCTGTATTCTGAGTCTTCTGTCTAGGCTGGCATTGCGCATATATCCCAATCAGACGAGGGACCCGGATGCCTACCTGGGAATTCTCGGGATGAGTGTTCACTTATAGGCTAAAGCATGTCTTCATATGTTATTAGAATTTAGAATCTTTGATAAGTCAACGTTTTCGTTTATTCGTTTTAATTAATGAATAAATGATTACATTCCTTATGTAACCTCATTCATTTCATTGTGTCTCTTACAGATCATGCCTCCACGTCGCAGTGCTCGTCTTAACAGTGGTAACAATCATGATGAAGGAAGTAGTAATCACAACCACAACCACGAGACTAACCACAACAACAATAACAACAACAACAACAACAATGGAGTTGATGCTCAACTGGCTGCAATCATTTCTCAACAAATGGCCCAGCAAATCGCAACTCTAGTTCCCAACTTACTAGCACAAGTCATCCAGTTGAATGGCAACGGGAACGGCAACGGCAACGGGAATGGAAATGGAAATCACAACGGGAATGGACTTCCAGCCTGCACTCTCAAGCACTTTAATTCTTGTAATCCCCCAAAGTTTAGTGGTGAAGAAGGAGCTACAGGACTCCTACAATGGTTTGAGGGTATTGAAAATACCTTCATCAATAGTGAGTGTCCCGATAACTTTAAGATCCGTTATGCTATGAGTGTTCTTCACAAACGAGCACTCACTTGGTGGAATGAGGAAAAGCGTACCCGAGGAGCTGAAGTTGCACTTACTATGACGTGGGATCAAGTCAAGGAGATAATGAAAGATGAATTTTGCCCACGTAACGAGGTCATGAAATTGGAAGACGAGTTCCACACCCTTGCTCAGGATAGTGGGGAAAACCTTGCCTACAATACCCCCTTTCACGAGCTTAGCTTATTGTTACCCCACAAAGTCACTCCCCTACCGGTAGCCATCGAGAAGTACATCGGTGGTCTGCCCATGCAAATCCAGGACACGGTGTGGGGAAGGAATCCTGCCACTTTGGAGGAAGCCAAACGTTTAGCAGCTACCTTAACTGATAATCACGTAAAGAACGGGACCTTAGTTCGGAAAGGCAATAAAACAAGTATTGTAGCCGCGGTAACTACTGAGAATCAGAAGCGTAAGGCCAAGGATCCTGATGTCAACCCCACTACACAAGCTTCTAACAAGAAACCTTATACAGGAAACCATCCTTTATGTAATACATGCAACCGACATCATCCCACTGCTTCAGCATGTCGCTTGTGCACCAATTGTGGAAGGTATGGCCATCTGGTCAACACGTGTCGTGAGACCCCAAATCCAAATGCCAACCAACCCACCAACCATGCTCAAGCTGCTAACCTTAATCAATACAACTATGGTCAATGCTATGAATGTGGAGACCCAAATCACTTCCGTAACCGATGCCCTAAACTGAACAGAGATCAAGACCCTCCAGCTACTTAAAGCCCTACCATTTGAATAATGTCTACTTTCTCTGTATTGCACTTTTGATTCAAATAATAAATTCAAGTATTATCATAATATCTGTGTGCATGCTTGTTTGAATGTGAACTAATTGCTATATCTATACTTACTTACTTGTACAACAATTAGTTGACTACCAAACAACCTACTTAACGATTGGTAGAGGTCATCATGTCTTTCCAACAGTCGGGAGAGGCCCTACCACCTGCTCAACGACTGGTGGGGACTATCAGACCTGCTCAACAATCGGTAAAGTCATAAAAGGACGCAAAACCCTAATGTAAGGTAAATTGATAATTACGGTCCGGAACGTAATCATGAGTTTACAGGTACGTTAAGGTAGTGTGAAATTTTATCAAGGTTCTCAGTAGTTGACCAATCGTATATCTGGTGTCTTCCTTTAACTTCGGGACGAAGTTCCTAAAAGTAGGGGATACTGTAACATTTCGCCTTAAATAATTGTACGTTACGAAAAGTTTTATTTTTGGTGATATACATATATATATATATAAAAGTTATAATAATAATAATAGTAATAACATTAAATTTCAGCCCAAACTTTATTTTTTGAAGCCTAAGTACACGGCCCAATACAGAATTTCGGCCCACCCAAATCAAGCCCAAGACCACGAGATCCGGCCCACCTGTTTTAAAAAAAAAAAGAGTTTTGTTTCAGACGGGTTTCGAACCCGAGTCAAACCAACAAACACAACACACACCAAACCACCTGGTCTATACCCACTTTCTGTTTTAAACCCAACGTATAATTACTATAACACATTCCAGGATTCATCTCAGTTGACTTTGGAAGTCAACTGAGATCAATGACCTTCCTTAATCACCTCAAATCCACGCGTGATTGATCCAAGATAGGAAGATTACGTGATTACCGGCCTAATCCTTATCAATTACATGTACAATTACAATCTAATTGACCATATTGCTCGTTATACGCGTGAACCATTCAAATCAAGTCAAACCTTCCAATTTTGCAATCTAGACATTTGCACTATAAATTGAACTTCAAACAACATTCTAACATCGCCGAACATCTCTTCTCTATCTCCAATTTCTCTGAAAATTCTCTGTTCAACGGTTTTTGTTCGTATTTTGACATCGAGGGTTGACTTATCGTTCGTGTACAATTAAACACTGTAAGTCTAATGTTGTTTGTGGGATTTGTTGATCGGCCTACACAAAACATTAACCCCATGATTGATCGGGTTAATATTGTGTGGATTGATCAATTGAAATTGTTAGGGCTCGAAGTTAATTTTGGGGAAGAAACGTCTGTGCAATTGGCTATTTATTTTAAATTAACAATAACCAAACACTGGCTTGGACCAGATGGTTGTGTCTGGTGCCTTGTACACGAGCCACCCGGGTTCGAGTCCCGGCATGGCGTCCTTTTGTCCCTTTTTCCCATTTATCCTTTTAAACAAAACAAATACTTATATATAATACATTTAATTTTATAAATTCGTTTTTAATTATCAAAATCATTTTATAAATTCTAAAAAAATTACTTTTAGTTAATCTAATATAAATGCTTCACCTACAATTTTTAGTTTTCAAAAATTCATTTATTTAATATTTATAATAATTAAAGCAATTTTATGCTATTATATTTATAAAAATCCATTAAAATATCAAAACAATTTTATAAATTTCCACAAAAAATATCCTAAGTTTGTACAATGATAAACTTTACTGAAATGATTTTTAATTCTGAAAAATCATTTATTTTATATTTTAAATCAATTTTTGTTAGTTTTAATCATAATTAAATCATTATAAATTCAATTTTTGATATTTTTGCACCAAAATTTTATACAATTTATTTCTGAATATTTAGAACAGAAATATAATTTTTGAAATAATAATTCTTTAATTTTAGTATTTTTAAATATTAAAATTAAATTTTGGCAAATTGTAATAAATAGATTTAAAAATCTATTTTAAAGAAAATAATTTTATAAAAATTATCTTTATACTTCAAACACATTATTGTGAACATCCTAAATTCAAACTTTATAAAAAGGACTTTCATTTATTTAATTACCAAATTTCCTTTATTTATTCAAACATTTTATTATAAATTCAACAATTGGATATCCCCAAATTCGAAGCCCTAGAACGTGTACATTTGTAGACTAGATAGACTTATTTACTACCTTATTATAGGGTGATATTTGACATTGTCTGGGCAACCCCATTATTCAATCTTTTCAAGAAGTATAACATTTGCTAAGGTGAGTTTACATAGCCCCTTTTTCTGTTTTACATTTTGGGGTGAAACATGTTTAAACATTTTATACACTATCATTTACTTATTCTTACATTGTTGAAACTTATGATTCGATTACACTATCATTTATTCATTCTATCATTTGACTGTAACAAAAAGACACAGTACAATCATTAACATTGATCAAGCCGCCTGTTTAGATTATAGCGCTATAAGTCTGACAAACCCATCCCCCGCGTAGACTCAGGGATGATCGATAACAGTAATAACATTTAACTAACTTGCGAGTTAGTCAGCAGTCGACACAAGGTTTGGTTGTACAAAGACGCATTGTTGCATGTCGGTATCATACTCTATCATCATACTACTTTGAATGTTGTACAAACTATTGTTATCAATTATATTCAAAAACCTATGTATTCTCACCAACTTTTGTTGACCCAAAATATTTTCAAACTTAACATGTTTCAGGTTATAGCTTGCTTGAAGATTAGAGTTATTGCTTGAAGATGCGTAGCTAGTATTTTTCATTTTGATGTACAAAATTCTTAGAACATTTGTATGTAATTTATTTAAATCATTTATTGAAATTTATTATTTACCATGAGCTACTGAACAATCATCAATACGTGACATCCCGATGTTTCCGCCATCGGTTAGGGTGTTACATGATGGGACCTTCTAACCTCCACTCGAGCTCCTAACCTTGTGTTTTTAGTGATTGGATCAAGATAATTGTTTTGGTGTTGGGGTAAAGGGGTTCGGCCGAGAGAAATAAAGAGGAAAAGGAAGAGTTTGATGTGTGAAATGAGTTTGATCTCAATGGCTCTTTATATAGAGGTCGATTAGAATGGTGACAAAACATAAGAGGTAAACAATTTATCCTAGAATGGTGTAATGTTTAGGGACTTTAATCATATCTTAGTGCAAGGTCTTGTGTAAGATATATGCAAACAAATGTGTCATGCATGCTCTAGGTGTGGGCCGATTTGGATGGACAAAACAATTAGGGAAGTTGACTTTGCATAGGAATTGAGTTCATGGTTTGGCTTCTTATCCATTCTAGTGCAAGTTGACAACCAATTCATACAAATTCTTGTCTTTCCTTGCTTGGCCGATCGGGTATAGGTATATACACCAAATAGGAATTTGATCACAAGTGTTTAAGTGTATGTGTAGGTGGACTAGCCGATTTAGGGAAGTGAAAGAGGTGGATAGCGACTAGTCATGACACAAGGATTTGTCTTATATCTCAAACATATTGTGTGGGTGTTGGATGGTGTCATCATCGGCCGAAGGTTTTGGGAAAGAAAGAGTAACGGGGACTAGACCTTGGGACTTTTGGGTCACAGAGAGAAATTCCTCCCTCCACATGTCAACCCGTACCTCCATCTTTGTGACTACACCGTGTAGTCTTAGTGTTCAAATCAATTTGCATTGATTTGAGTTCAGAGTGGCATATTAACTTTCTTTATGCTATCAGCACATGATATCTTATGGTAGAGATAACTTGATTGGTTGACTCGTATTTTTAGTTGTTTAATTTTTTATTCTAAAAATGTATCTAGCCTTGCGAATAATAATTTGACACTGAGAATTAGAATTTTAAGGTGTGTTGTTTCATGATTTCTTGTGTTGTCTTGTCATGTTTTATTTTAAGGTTTTAAGGTTTATGTTGTTGTATCTTTTGATGTTTCGTATGAATAGTATTTTTCATGTTATGATGTTTATACGTGACATATATACGTGAAGTTTAAACTAATTACTCAAGTAAAAACATAATACATAAACTTCAAGAGTCAATAACATTAGATTTGTTAACCCCAGGACGCTCCCGAGGTATAAACTAGTAGTTATATATACTAATCCACGGGAGAGAGGCTAATTAGTAGTTTTGTTGATAGAAAATATTGATGTTAAGATAGACGAGTTCATAATTTCGTATACTTTGTAGGAATCCACTTAATTAATAGTGTTGTATTTCCTTGATATTAATCAGTTGTACCCAATATAATCTCATTTATAGCCAAAACTATCGGTAGGATTTGAAGAGGGTGTGATGTAGGCACACCTTACCTCTATCCTAAAAGATAGAGATGTTGCTTCTTGTGAGACCCCCTGACGACGTTTCCATATATATGCGAGTCACAAAAAACAATATATATATGCACACAACTAAGTAAAAGATTGCAAAGAAACATGTTGTACTAGGAAATATACTTAGTAAGCGATCAAACAAACAACACATTAGAACACCTTATATAAGTGATAACATGCACACTAGTTAAAACAGTAAACAATATAGTAGTTCAGAAAGGAAACACCACCTAAAAGTCCTTAACCTTAATCCCACGTCTCTATGAACTCCTATCATCGACCATGTCCTCAAAAAAGTGTAAGTCTAATAAATCCATTCTAATTCGCTCCTCCTAAGTTAATTTCGGTCTGCCTCTACTTCCCCCCCCCCCCCTCCACAATAAGACTTTCTACTGACCTAACTGTCGATGCTCGTAGTTATGATTTTGAATTCTTTCAGTTCTTGTCATCTTAAGCTTCTTCGTTTGTAATTCGTGAAATACGAAGAACTCACTCTTTAACTTAGCTAATCTCAATTCTCCACGAGAATGACCTTATGAAGATAATGCCTTTTTTTGATTTGTCCCTCCCAAGGTTGTAGAAGGCGTTAGGCAGACGATGAGGTCTAGCCTATGGACTAGTCGGGACTAAGCGAAATTAGGCATTTTGGTACTTTTATACGTATTATATATATACACACACACAAAATTTAGGTGTTTTTTTTCAAAATATGTTAAGATATACACACATAATACTTAGAAATACTTAAATATATACACAAAAATTATCTCCCGATTTTGTGCAACCTACATTTGTTGGCAAAAATGAATATAAAGTATTAAGCTGAAAATCTATACATATAATAAACCAAAGTCATTTTAATGACATGACACTCAAAGAGGATATTTTCTTCATTGAGTGTGCCATGTGTCATTCCATGTGGCAAGGGCTTTATTTTAGGAAAATAATAATTTAAAATTTAAAAACAAAATTAGATTTTTATCTCTAATGTTTTCTCCCATAACTTTTAAACGTTAATATCTTTTATATACGAGATTTTTTAACGAAAAAAATTACACCAAATTAACGAGCGTTTTATTATCTTTCCAACGGGTACCATAGTGCTATATAAAAAACGGAGAAAAAAACGACTATTTTTTTGTGTGGTTTTGTTCATACAGGAAAAAAAAACACAAAATGTTCAGGTTATTCATTAATCATGTATAGGCAATTTATTAGTTATGTTCAAACCAGTAAATATGATTTTTATTTACAACATGTGTTAGCATTGGAGTTGTACATTGTTTTAGGTTAGGTTTTAATATTAGAGTTATACAGTGTTTAAGGTTATGCACTAACATTGAAGATACATTGTTAATTGTTTTAGGTTAAGTGCTACCCGAAGCTTTCCTGCATGTAACTGTAAAACGCATCAGTCTATTTCAGGTGTAAAATTGATATTTCAAATTAGATTTCTCAACCCGGGACGCTCCCGGGATATATTAGTTTAAAAAAAAATTATGGGTTTGGGTCGGGCGTGGGATTAGGTGATACCTGACCCAATTACCTTTTTTATTATATGTATAGATGATAACTTATGACAGAGATTTGTTTAAAATAATAATAATAATAATAATAATAATAATAATAATAATAATAATAATAATATTTATTGATCATATATTGGCAAGTCATTAATTATATTGTCATATTAGATATTTTATTATGTCATATTAGATATTTCAACCCGAGACGCTCTCCAACAGGTAATTGCTATTTTTTTCTACCATATTATGAAATAGCTCAAATCTTATTGTATGCAGTTAAAGACCTTTGACTGAATGTATTGGTGCTAAACAATCTTTGTCCCCTTGAAGTGCTTGGGATCTTAATATTCTGTTTTAGGTGTTGATGTTGTAAGGTGAAATGGATCTTTTGGTATATATATATTTTTTAAAGTATCTAATGTAAGTTGATACATAGATGCAATTTTTATAGTTTAGATAATTCTAATTTTATTCACTTTACTTAGATTTCTCAACCCAAGACGCTCCTAGGGTATAAGCTAGTAATTGTGCATATAGTGAAAAAAAAATACGAACCTTATTTTGGATCCTTGGAAATATTAACTCACGCGCATGTCAACTCCTTATCCTCGATTAGGGATGAGCTCGGGACAAGATCGGTATCGAACCGATACCGATCCCGACAATACCGATACCGAAAAGTCCAAAAACCCAATACCGATCCCGATACCGAACACATACGGTACGGTACGGTATCGGTTCGGTATCGGTACGGTACCGGTATGGTATCGGTATTTTGCCTTAAAATACCGATACCGTACCGATCCCGTACCGATACCGATAATACCGAAACCGAAAATCCATAAATATGGATACCGATACTGATCCCGAAACCCCTCGGTTCGGTATCGGTTCGGTACGGTATCGGGATCGGGACGGGACGGGACGGGATCGGTATTCGGGCTTGAATGCTCATCCCTATCCTCGATTGAGGTCCAATGAATACTTTGTGCCTTGCCGAGTTGCCGGTCGATTCTTGTTGTGACCGCTTTTTTCCCTTGGTGTCTTTTACAGTTGGGTTTCAGGTATAACGAGTTGATGCTACCCGCGCGTTGCGGCGGGTTGAGACGAAATGTTGACTGTTAAAGTGTTTAGCAATTAAAAAAGAAGATAAATTAGGTTTAAAGTATTGTATGTTTTTGTATAACATACAAACATAATAGATAGAATTGGGAAAAAATCATCCATAGTATCATTCAAAGATTATGTTAGGCATGATAAAACATACATATCCAACAAACAGTTGCATGACAAATGTTTTGTTTAATACATACTATATGTATTACATTGACTATTAACTATTGTGACTACTTATACATAAAGTTCATCACATTAGGTTTTTACAACATATAGGTAGCGTTCGTTTCACGAGAATGGAATGGAATTCAAAAGGAATTGGAATGTGTATTCGACTTCTTATGTTGTTCGTTACAACAAAAGAATAAATTGTAATTGAACAACAACATATGGAAGGGAATCTACGTTTTAATTCCATCGAGACTTCGTTCTATTTTATGAAACGAACACATCAAAATTCCAAAACAAATTATGGTTCTCGCGAGAATTCCAATTTCAATTCCTTTGCAATCCATGAAAACGAACGCTACCTAGTTTATCACATTAGGTTTCTAGAATACCATAAAGTTTAATAATGTTTTTATTTATTTAATTATTTTAGTCTTCAAAATTTTCATAAAAAAAAATAGTAGATAAATAGTAAAATACAAAATATTTAAAAGTTAAAATGAAAGTGAATTAATTGCATGACAAATATGCATACAAATTATTTTATATATAGCTTCTGAATTTTTGTTTTGAACACTATAGTCTCTGTCTTTTTACTTTTTTGGCAGAACTCTCACACAAAAATACAACAGTAATATAGTAGCATCTAATCTTCAAACCAATAGATCTAACCATCCTTTGTTAGGCATTGTGTAGTGGTAAGGTTATAGGGCGTTTTCAGCCTCTATAGCGCCCCAAACACCGCCCCCAGGGGCGCTATTGGGCGTTTTATGGTGGCAGAGTTGTGGTGATAGCGGGCGTTTTCATCCTTTGACATTCTTTTATTATTATTAAGAAGAAGATGAAGATGTTGATGATGAAGATAATGATGTTGATGATGAAGACGGTGGCTGTGATGGTTGTGACGGGAGCCGGTAGTTGCAGAGGTGGTGGTAGGTGTGATGGCAGAGAAGGGCATCTCTCTGCAGTGTTGTGTGTGTGTTTTTGAAAGTGAAAAGATGGATTTGGTTATATTGTGGGAGGTGTTGCTGGTTTAATGTAATAATAATAATAATAATAATAATAATAATAATAATAATAATAATAAAGATATATAAAAAGCAATGATTACCCAATCATTTATAACCCCCTCATAACCCCCCTTTCCACTACACTCTTTTTTTTCATAACCCCCACATAACCCCCTTCTATTACTTTTTAATATTTTAATACCATAACCCCCACATAACCCCCCACCACTACACACACCCTTATCAACTTACCGTCCAGCCCTCTGAGATTATTGCGGAACACCAGTGTCGTTGTCGGGGTGTGGTTTTACCTAGGGCTCGCGATTTCACAAACGAACACGAATGCCGAACACGAACCTATACGATTTTAACAGTTACGTGACCTTAACAGGTTTGATATCCTAAACAGGTAGACATGCATGAAATATACCTGATAATTTTTGTGTCTGAAGAGGTTAAATACTTTAAATATTATAGACCAAACCTTACTAACCGTTTAAATCCAAATAGTTTAAATTTTAAAAAGATATTTTAGATTGAAGCCCGACGTTTATCAATGCAAATATTACTGCTACTTGAATTAAAAAATAATGATAATTGCTAAATCCAATTTTATTAATTTATATTTACGAAACCAGCCAAATTGCCCACAGTAAACAACAAAACATGGGATCCTAATCTTCTCTCTTCTTAAATATAAATATGTATTGTTAAATATAATATGTAGTAAAGTCCTCCACAATCTCCATCCTGCTATGTATATGAACCACGGCTGCGCACATCGCCGTGTTATGCACCGTTCGTCCGTTCGCCCATAACGCATCCCAAACCCCCTGGGCCCTGCGCCACTACACCCATATGCATTCGTGTCTTCTTGTTGAACCGTGATGGTGGAGAAGTTGAAGATCTGCGGCGCAACCGGCACCGAGAAGTCGAGATGGAAGTGGTTACGTTGAGGGTGGTGGTAAACGTTACGTGATCGGAGGGGATTCGATTGCGGTTCGTATGACGGGTAATTGTTATGTTTGGTCATTCGGTGATCTGTAACTATGACGATTAAAGGTGGTCATCCTCTCCAATGATCTGTACATGCGCCAGTTATTTCTTAAGTGATAATTGTGGGGTGGAGATTGGAGAAAAGCGATTGGTCTTGGAGTTGCCTATAGTAACCGGTGGTGAGAGCGATTGTGTTAACGGTGATGGTAAATGTTAAGTGAGAAACCGTTAAGTTTTATTAACTTCCGTTAAGTTGATATTTGTATTATAGAATAATTTGTAGGAGGTGGGTCACGATTTTATTAAAAAAAATATTAATAAAAATAATAAAGACACAATCTTTATACATTAATTTGAAAAATTGTAGTACCCGTACCTTGTAAAAATCCAAACGAAAATAATATAAATACATCATAAAATGATTCAAACCGAAGTCTTCAACAAGAGTTTGAATTGCGTCTTCTTATACGAATCTTTGCATAATCTTCAACGAAACCTTGAACTATGTCCTTTTGTACGATCATTCTTGGCTCAAGAATAAAAAAACATAATGTTGACGGTTGAGGTTGAGGCACATGTTCAACATGCTTCCCATAAAACAGATTCCACGCCTCTACTAAACACAACACGTCTGTCTCCCAGGGTACAACAGCCGAAGCAGTCTGTACTGCCGGAGAAGGCTACGCGCCCAAGGTTACACCAGGTAAAAATTGTAGTGGTAGAACTTATGGAATTTGGTAGAAAGTACTCATCTCTATGTACCCAACACATAAGTGAAGTCTTTATTCTTCTTCAAGAGTCCTTCATGTATTTATGTATATTCTTTTTCTAGTATCAAATAAGACACATAACCTACTAATTATACAAGAGTTGGGATTGTGAAAATTTTCACTTTATTAGTCACTTAATTAGAGACTTAAGACTCTAATAAAACCTTATCAAATGACATTAAGAACTCTACTCAAGAGTTTCACCAAATGAAGAGTTCTAGTATTAGTAATTTTATAATAAATCAATTCCCATTCACCACTTTATAATTTTCCAACATAATTTCTTGTTCATTAGTTTAGGTTAAAGACAGATGGTTGGATTTGTGATTGTTGTCATTGTTGCATTTGTTGTACTCATTATATTTTGTAGAAGACCAAGTATCCAGTTATAGTCGTGGAGTACTTGGAGAGAGGACTCGCCAAATACTTGGCCTAGGCACGAAGTACTCGTTGAGTATCGACGTCTAGACGGGATTTTTACAACTATAGTTGAAGCTGTTAGAATGTCTTTGGAGCTTGATATCTCTAGCAAATGAATATTGCGTTGACTACATAGGATTTATAGTGGATGAGTAGACGGATGGAATGTCTATGGAGTTTGATCTCTAGCAAATAAATATTGTGATGACTACATAGGATTTATAGTGGATGAGTAGACGGATGACGTAAATGGTGGTTGGTTCAAGGCGTTTAGATCTATGGTTAAATTTGGATTGAGAAGAAAATGTATATAAGTTGAGTGGAATAGAGAGATGGTAAAAAGAATTTCAATGGTGTAAAAAAAGTGGGGTTGTATTTTTCTTTATGTGTGTAAAAAATAAGGTTAAAACTTTGTTTTTTTCTAACCCTTAGGAACTGTCCAAACTAAAGAGGGTTATAAAATTTAACGGGGAGACACTAGACAGATCTTTATTTTTTTAACGGTGACATTCTTATGAGTGACCCATTGTTATGATGTCGACTGAAGTCGTCATCCCGTCAAGGCTGGCCAAACTCCGTGTTCCATCGGATCTGGGCCGGCTCGTCAGCCATGGTGGCGTTCCTCCATAAACCGTATTGCCTTCACATGAGTTGTCTCGCTAAAGTAATAGTCGGATAAAAACCGAGATGATGCTCAGGATCGAACCCTCCTCGGTGGGTTTGTCACCATCATTGCAAACTATTGCCTCACTATTTGATGCAGATAGAGATCGAACCTAAGTCTCATAATAAGAACTAAAGTCTTTTCATCACTTGATCTTTTCATCACCTGATCTATAGATCATTGGCTAGACAGGAGGAGATCTATGTGGTCACCTAAAAGAAAACAAAACTACATGGTGTTCCCGTCTCCCAACCCAATACGGCCATATGGGACCTTCCCTTCCCCTCTCCTTTCTTGTTTACACACACCACATCCAAAGACTAAAACTAAACGTTGTGGTGACATGAAAAGAGGGTGAGGCTCCTCCACACCACCTACGCCTCTTCATATTGTGGCGTTTGCATGGTTGGTTTGTGCGCGATGTAGATGAAGTCTAATATGACGCGAAAGAAGATGGAACCCTGACACACATGTTACTTCTCGTCCTATTCAAGCTCTCACCACACCGTGACCTAAAAGATCATATACCATCAATCAAAGCTCATTCCACTAAACCATTTAAAACACATGCTAAACCCTGCTCACACCTCAAATTAAATGGCAGAACAATAAAACCTACACTAAATTTTAAACATACAAACCATAATCACTTTCAAATCCACCAAAAGAAGACTAAAAAGACCCTGAACAACTAAATTTGAATTTACAAAGCAATTACACTCTCACTAAGCATCCAATCCAATGACCCATAGAAAACATTCTAAAACAACACTAATTTAAAAAAAAAAAATTAACAAAAAAAAACACCCAAGTATCATTGAACAACCTAAATTAAATCCTTTACTCAATCCATTCCAACCACAACCTCCGTCGTCACCACCACCTTCTTCGGCCGCCCTCTCCCCCTCTTTTCGCCACTAACCGTCATCGGCTTAACTTTAACACCACTTCCACCATCCTTACGCGGCCGCCCTCTCCCCCTTTTCTCACCCGATACCGTCACCTTAATAACATCATCACCACTTTTCGGCTCCTTACGCGGCCGCCCTCTCCCCCTGCTTCCACAAACCACCAATGCTGACGTAGCAACATGTCCTGCAGACGTATCACCCTCGGGTTTCTCCTTACGTGGCCGTCCTCTCCCCCTTCCTTCACCACTCGCCGGCTTCTTCGCAGGAGTGCCATACATCGGTGGCCTGCCACGTTTCCGCCCACTTCCCGTCGAAATTGGATAAAATTCAGACGGCGGTTTCCGTGGACGGCCACGGCCACGACGGAGCGGAGTGTTGGGATCAGCTTTAATGTAGTTGTTATTGATGACAACAAGTTCACCAGTAGCTCTCATTCTATTGAGGTGGTGTGAAAGTAGGGTTTTGTGAGCTGCTGGTAAGCTACCGTACGATGCTTCGATCTGTTTTGAGATTTTAGATCTGCAGACTCCTTTTTTGCTGTCTAGTGATTCAATTGCAGCCATAATCAACTGCAATCAACCAATACCTTATACAAATTAGTAAACATAAGTTGAAATTAAGACCTAGATTAACAGAAATTAGCATAAATTAGGTTACAACAAAAAAAATAGTCAAAATTAGGTTAGAATTAACCAAAACTAGTCGAAATTAGGTTAAATTTTAACAAAAATTGGTCAAAATTAAGAAATAAACGAATTATGCGTCAGCATCTAGATGTACTAATTTAGCTTAAATTCAGATCAAAATTAACAAAAATCAGTCAAAACCTAGGTCAACATTTACAAAAATCAGTCAAAGTTAGGTCAAAATAACGAACGCTACGAATAATATGCTGATTTTCCCTCTGGATAGTACAGGATCTAATTAATAATCAAAAGTAACAAAATTTAGTCAAAATTAAGAACAAAAGAGTGAATAATAAATGTTTAATTTCACATCTGATAGTAATTAGTAAACAAAATTAGTCAAATTAAGAACAAACAAGAGAATAAATTTAGTAAAAAAAATTAGGTCAAAAATAAAGAAGAAATTAAGGGTTAATCTCATCACCTCAGGATATTGTGGGAGAACGGAGACAGGGGCAGGAGCTGAAGGGTTAATCGCATCTTCAGTAGCAGCTGAAGCCATGGCGATAAGTTTTGGAAATCTGTGATTTGGGTAAAGATTAGGGATCGAATTGTTATTTAAATAAGATGGGGGGTTTGCACAGGGATCGACTCGGCTAGAGGTCATGATCTGACGGTTAGGGATGCTTTGTTAAGGTTGTTATCAACGGTTGATGTGATTTGTTGTGGTGGTACATGGATTGGTGACGTGGATTTATCAAATCAGGATGTTGAAAGGAAATGTTATATTGTGGTTTTATTGTTTTTGTCGTGGTGTGTATGTTATTGGGCGAAATAAAGTGGTGGGAATTTCTTTTTTATTAAATTCACATAACTCATAAAAGTGTGCTAAACAAAGTGTTGAAATAGCAAGAAAAGGTGTTTGGCATTGCGTATTTAACTTTAAAAGTGTTTTAGGGGCTTTTGGTAAGTGCTGAACTAGTAAGTGTTAAATTAATAAGAGGTTTGAATGGGTAAGAGGCTCTGAACCAGTAGGTGTTGAACCATTAAGAGCTGTTTGGCTGTATCTCTGAATGACTGTTCAGAATGACTATTTTACCCATCCAAAACTATTATGTGCTGAATGAATGTATCTGTTTGGCCAGAGTTCCGAATAGTGTACAGATTGATGAAAAATTGTAAAAGGAAAATATAAAACGTCATAGAAAATCCAAATTACACATAAATCCTTTAACATCCATGGAAATATACGAAAATCCAAATACAAAATAACACAACATACGAAATCCAAATACAAATAACACAACTCTACATACAATTTTAATTTGAATCATTTGAAACCAACTGATTAGCAATCTAGCCACGTGAAGAATTCATATAGTCAATACCTTGTGAACCCCACTCTATGTCTTGAACTAATAGGCCATCATTTTCCCCACTTTGCATTTCATGAAACATCGTGTTCTCATCATACTCCATAAATAACTAATCATAAATATTGCATTTCTTTATTAAATTATGGATGGCTAAACAAGCAATCACTATGTCTCTTTGTATTAGAAAAGAAAAGGGAACCATTTGCTTTAGGATTGGGAAACTCGCCTTTAGAACACCATATGCACGTTCAATGACATTTCTGAGTTGTGCGTGAGCATGATTGAATCTTTCTTCCTTAGTTAACGCACGTTGTCATCGAAAATCGGCTAACCAATACCTCGTACCACGGTAACACTTATTTGTATCAATATCAAAACTATCATATAAAAAAACAAATAATGTATGAAATGAACATTGAAGAATGGTTAAAAACCTGGTGGCGGGAAAGGAAAGCCAGGATTTGGGTTGAATGCAACTTCTTTTAAAACTCGTGAATCATGTGCAATTCCCTCCCATCCGGGCCATACAAATGTGAATATCATATCAAAGTCACAAATTGCTAATACATTTTGAAAGCATTCACCTTTTCCTCTTCCACTGTAACGAGTCTGTTGATCAACAGGCACGATCGCATGTATAAGAGTTCCATCCAAGGCACCTATTGCTCCAGGAAATATTTCTTTTAGCCTTCTATGTCGTTCGGAGTTATTTGCGCTTACATTAGAAGATGTTGGAACTATAACTTCTCTTGCGAAATTCATCATTGCCTTTAGGACCTCATGAAAACATCTATGAATTGTTTCTGTTGAGTGTTGAAACCTTCGTTTAACCATTCAAAAACGTTCATTATGTCCAATGACCATGAAAAACATAGCCAACTTTTCTTCCAAGGTTATTGACTCAGTACTTTGCAACCAATTTTTTTGTTTAAAATGATTGCACAATAATATAAATGCATAACGTGAAAGACGCATCATCTCATGACATTGTGTAGAAGTACCATGCAATAATTCTTGCGTGTATTCATGACCGGTTAATGCCGAATTCAAGTCTCTTATCCTTTTAACATTTATTCTCGAGGCTAATGAGACCCAATACCAACAATAGATCATGAAAACTATAATCTCATCGTCTGAATCCATAAGATACCTATCATAACATAAATAAACTATATCATCCACATAAACATCCATAACATAACATCCAAAACATAACATCCACATTAACATAACATCTAAAACATAACATCCATAACATGAAATCCAAAACATAACATCCATAACATAACATCCAAATCATGACATCGATAACATAACATCTAACCCCCAAAAAAACAATCAAAGCACAAACTTAGTTAAACAATCCATACTTCGCTCCCGCATTCTTAATCCATTTCTCACAATTCTGCGGCTTAAGACGTACCCACAGTTTCCTAAGATCAGCACTCTCACCAAAAAGCAAAAGCGTTGTTTCGTATTTTGCATCCGATTCATCCCAACCCAATGTCTCCAACTTCGCCAAACATGCATCCATATCATCAGAAAGTGCTTGTTTCTCAATCATCATCTTTGCCAACTTGCTAATATCTTCACCAACTTCTCAGAGCTTCTACATACTTGTTAGACTGTGTGAATAAATATTTTAAAATACTATAACATTAATGAAATATACCACTACTAATTATTAGTATAACACAAATACCTTTATCTCAATTTGCCACTCTTCTTCTGACAAGTTAAAAGTGTTTGTAAGTGGATCATAGACATTCCCGGTTTTGTTTTTAAGCTTTAACCAAGCTGCAAATTTTCCTTTTACAAAATCATAGTGATTTTTCATTTGACGTTGGTCCACTATGAAATTGTTTTGAGTTTTCAATTTTTCAGCTACAGTTTTCCATGACGCTTGTTTAAGACTACTTCCTTCACGTCCATTAACGGTTACTTCATGAACACATGCTTCAAGAAAGGTTTTTTCAACATCTTCTTGCTTCCAATTAATCCTAATCCTTTTCGCCATTTATTTGGATATTGGTTCCTAAAGATTAGGGATTTAAACC
Source organism: Ambrosia trifida (assembly GCA_028751855.1). Classification (NCBI taxonomy): domain Eukaryota; kingdom Viridiplantae; phylum Streptophyta; class Magnoliopsida; order Asterales; family Asteraceae; genus Ambrosia; species Ambrosia trifida. The sequence continues at coordinate 112,158,725 of CM054129.1, forward strand.
ACCTCAATCATACCAATTATCCAATATTTCTAATATAACAACTAGTAACAATCAACATACAACATAAAGAAAACATGTATCTTTTTTCATAACCAATTATCCAACATAGAACAACCCGTAATATGTATCAATAAACAACATAGATCGACTAATAACAATCAACATACAAATACAACATAGCCAAAACATGCATCTTTTTTCATACCAATTATCCAACATAGAACAACCCGTAATATGTATCAATAAACAACATAGATCGACTAATAACAATCAACATACAACATAGCCAAAACATGCATCTTTTTTCATACCAATTATCCAACATAGAACAACCCATTTCTAAAAACACAAACCAATTCAAATAATTATTATTATAATTAATAACAAATTCAGAAAAAAAAAATAAAAAAAATGTAACTGAAAAAAATTCAGAAAAAATAAACAAAATCAGAAACTTTTAATAGAAAAAAATATATATCGAGTAAAAAGAACTTGTTGTATGTTAATAAACAACATCCCACAACACCATTAACTTTTTAATAAACAACATCCCACAACATCTTACAAGCATAGATCGATTAACCTAAATATATGCTTAATGGAAAAAAAAAACTAACCTCTACCTGTGGTCTGTGGTGACGCGAGCTGAGGGAGGAAAGAGGAAAGAGGGGTGGGCGGCGCTGCGACTGAGGAAAGAGGCGGAGGGTGGGGCGGCGCTGAGGGAAGAGGAGGAGGAGGGCGGCGGCCGGCGGAGGTGGTAAGGAGAGGGGTGGGGGTGGAGGTTTGGGTGAGGTTTGGGTGATGAGAGGTGAAAAAGTGTGTAGGGTTTCTTTTGTGGTGAGGAGAAGGGTAGCAAAGTCTATTTTTCATTCAGCATGTGTCTATGTCTGTATGATACAGACTTAAGGGTTTTCATTAAGAGGTTGGTATTTTTGAAACCAAACAAGCAAACCTCTGTCCGAATAAGAGGTCAGCCTCTTAATGAACCATTAAGAGGGTAAACAAATAGCCCCTTAATGTTTATTGATTTCGGGACGGGGCGTCACCAGAATTAGTCATGGGTATCTGTGACATCCGTCACTTTTATTTTTATATATAATAAAAATAATAATAATAATAATAATAATAATAATAATAATGATAATAATAATAATCATATTTTTTTTAGACTAACTAAACCCATACTTGGAACCCATTATCAACCATAACCAAACCCAAGCCCAAAATCCTTTTTTCTTTAAATATATCGGAGCCCACTTGAAGCTGAGTCCATCCATCAGCCCAAACCTGGTCCAGCCCATACACAAGCCCAACTCCCCTTCCCTCCTTTATGTTTAAAAAAAACAAAAAAAGATGATCCTCCCTGGGATCGAACCTGTGCACCTGGCCGGCCGAACCAAACATAACACGCCTCAAACCAACTGAGCCACAGCTCATTGTTGGTTTAATCCCAACTCATAAAATATATATACAAACGCGTAAATCAACATGTCCCTCTCCTTCTTGACTGTTACGCGATGAAGAACAGGGGGTAGTCAAGTGTTTCCTTTTTTTTTGACATTGACCCTTCAAAGCAAGTTAAAATCTAGGAATTCATTTCGTATGATGATTAATATAAACTTACTAATTATAATCAGTCAATTATCATGAAGCATCACCTCGTTGAGCATGAATCACGCGTGTATGGTCAAAGATCAAACCTTTCTAAAATGGCCATGGCTCTATAAATTGGACTCTGTTTCTATGCTCAGACTCGTCAGAAATCACTCATCTCTCTTTAAAATTCACACATATACTCATACTCGCTTCGATTGTGCCGAGTTGACTTTCGTTTGACTCAACTAATCGAGCCGTATACGTGTCTGTAAGTTTCGTTTTCTTCGTGGGTTTTGTTAATCGGATATACACGAGCAATAGCCCCAACATTACAGGGGCTATTGCTTATTAAATCGGCTAATTGATAAAGCTAGGGTTCATCATATTGAATTGGGGAAGAACATATGAAACTGATAGTGTATATAATTATTTTAGAACAGAGGATAAACAATCAACTGATCTAGATCAGTTGGTTTACCCACTTGTTTGTAAGGATTGAACCGGCCATTGGTCAGGGTTCGAATCCCACAAACCTTGTTTTATTTTTTTCTTATTAAACCTATTATCAAACTAACACATTTAACATATATAATTATATACAACCCAGTTTAACTCGTTCTCAGGGTGTGGCTCAGTTGGTGGCCACGCTTGTGATAAAACCCGAACCGGCCAGAGGCCCGGGTTCGATTCCCATAACCAACAAACATTTTTTTACATTTTTTTATATATACTTAATACATTAAATCTTTTAAAATCAGTTTTAAATACTAAACGTGTTTTATAAAATCTATAAAAGTTATTATATGATCTTCAATTGATAAAGTTCATCACCCAATTTTTAGTTTTTCCAAAAATAATTTATTTAATATATTATAAATATTACAAGTTTATTCATTTAAAATTATAAAATTCGATAAAAATATCTAAACGATTTTATAAAATTCCACAAAAATTACACTAAACTTTTATGACAATAAACATTTCAGAAATTATTTTTAATTCTGAAAAACCGGTCATTTTATATTTTTAATGAATTTTTGCTAGTTTTAATCATAAATAATTCATAATAAATTCATTTTTCAATATTTTTGTACCAAAATTTTACATAAATTATTTCTATTCATTTGGAACAGAAATACAAATTTTAATTCAGAAATTCTTCAATTTTAATATTTTTAGATATTAAAGTCATATTTTGGTAATTTGAAATAATTAGATTAAATATTCTATTTTCAAGAAAATAATTTTATAAAAATTATTTTCATACTTAAAACCTTATGTTGTGACTATATTCAACTTAAAATTTTACCTAGAGACTTTTATTTATTTATTTATTAAATTTCTCATAATTAATAAACAATTTGTTTAATAAACAAATAAACGTTTATCCCCAATTCGAAGCCCTAGAAATACATGTATCCTAGAGTTATTTCCCTTACACGTTATCAAATTCTTTAGGTTGATCCTTTGGGATAATTTCCAACACATATTTCGTTGTCCAAGTTCAATTTCAAGTTATTACGTGAACAGTGAGTATTTCTACCCCTTTTTGCTTTTATACATTTTTGGGGTGTTACATGTACACTATTACAATTTCAAATACAAGTTTACATTTTTACAATACAATTCTAGTACTATGTGCATTGCTTACAACGTGCTTTATGCTTAAACATTACATGTGGATTACATTTGTACTTAGTGAAATCATTAACATGGTACAAGCCGACCTTAACATTGGATAGCGCTATTTGAATTGACAACCCGCCTAGATTGATTCTCCCCCTTTTTCATCGGAGAATCCGTGGCCATTGTTAAGTTATCACCCATTTATTGGATGAGTACACCACCGTTCATACAGTACATTATACAGTCACAGGGTTGATTTCGCTCATTTGTATGATACATAGTTTACATAATTGCACTGTAGCTTGCACTTGAATTGTATATCTTTTTAACTTACTATATATATCAAAACTAAGAATGCTCACCAACATTTCATATGTTGACCAAATCTACTTTGTACATGTTTCAGGTGCAGTTTGATCTAGTGCTTTAACAAGAGACATTTAGTGCTTTATTTTAATTCAGTTATTTTAATATTTCCATTTCATTTAGACAATGTATTTTTCATTTCCATGTAAGACAATTTTGGATTATTCAATAATATTTACATTTTAGTACCATGTGATTTTGAACAATCGTCACTACGTGGCACCTCGATGATTCCGCCATCGGTTGGGGTGTTACAGATTGGTATCAGAGCCATGGTTATAGGGAACTAGATTATTAGATAAAATGGCCTAGACTATAACCGAACTTTCATGCATAATATTTCCTAAATTACCCTTACCCTCATTTCCCTCTACTTTCCTTCCTCTATCTTTCTCTTCTTCTCCATTTCTCCTCATCTTTCATCCTGGTGCATAAAGATGGTGTCCTACAAGGAGTGGAAAGCCTACATCATCATGGAACGGGAGTAGTACCTTTCATGAAGACACTCTTAGGCATAATGCCTACTCTTATTTTTGCTCCTTCAAAGTTGTTGAACTTTAATGAGTGTGATAAGGACACGTGCAATCTGGAAGGGTGGACGCCTGTACACTGGGTTTTCTGGCATAGGCAAGCATAGCGCATAAATCCATTTACGGACCTGTTATGCTTACCTGGGGATTCCTGGAGTGAGTGTCCACTTATAGGCTAAAGCATGTCTTCTTTGATCACCATTGGGTTCAACTCCTTTGAAAAGTCAACGTTCTTGTTAGGCTTTACAGCTAGACAAGGGCACTCCAAGCATTTATGCAAGTTTTTCAATAATACTCTCTCGATTCATATACAATATCCTGTATATCATGATTTTCATATATTGCTTACAAGTTCATACTTTCATAATCATTTGTACAGTTATACACTCACATTTTCTAATCTCATGATTATTCATTGACTACCTCATAGATGTCTGCTCGCCGCATGCTCCGTGATGTCCGCCGACGCCCTGTTCATGCTTCTGGACAACGTTCTGATCGTCGCCTCGCATCTTTAGTCGCTAAGGAAATTGCTGCAGTAATCCCAAACCTTGTCAGTGAGATAACCCAGAATAGTAACAGCGCCAACACAGGGAGTACGACTCAATTTCGGTGCACTTTCAAACACTTTAACTCTTGCAACCCTACAAAATTCACTGGTGAGGAGGGTGCTACTGGCCTCCTCCAATGGTTTGAAAGCATGGAGAGTACTTTTGTTAACAGTTAATGTCCTGATGAACTCCGCGTTCGCTATGCTACTAGTGTCCTTCAAAAGGGGGCGCTAACCTGGTGGAATGGCGAAAAGCGCAATCGAGGAGCGGATGTTGCTTTATCATTATCTTGGGCTGAAGTTAAGGAACTCATGATTGCCAAATTCTGCCTTAGGAACGAAATCAGGAAACTGGAGGAAGAGTTCCATGGACTGAAATAAGACACTGGTGAGAATCTTGCGTATAATACTCGATATCACGAACTTAGCATACTGGTTCCACACATGTTCACCCCAGTCTCTCGAGCAATCGAAAAATATATCGAGGGATTACCTGACCTGATTCAAGACGTTGTCACTGGAGGCAAAGCCACTACGGTAGAAGAAGCCATCCAACTTGCAGCCACATTAACAGACAAACACGTAAGGAAAGGAAACTTGGTTAGGAAGGGCACCAAGACACCTACTGAGAAAACCACCAATGTTGTTGAACAATCTAAGACTGTTTTAGCAAAGGCCGCCACTACTGCTTCGAACTCTAAGAAACGAATGGGCGATAATCTGAGCCATACTGTTGTGGATCCTGTGGCTCAGCCTCCTATCAAGAAAGCCTACACGGGAATCCATCCTCAATGCAACACCTGCAAATATCATCACCCTGCAAATCTTCCATGCCGTCAATGCACTAGATGTGGGAGGTTTGGACACTTTGTTACCACTTGTCGAGTAATGGTTGGGACACAAAGTAATCATCAAACAGCTGCCCAGGAACCACTACAGATTACTAACGGTCGGGCATGTTATCATTGTAGAGACCCTAACCACATGCTACCTCAATGTCCCAAATTGAACAATGTAAACCTGGTGGCACATGGACAAGCTTTCAATTTCGATATCAACGAAGCAGACGATCAGGATGACGTTAATCCCACTGGTTAAGCCATGGATGAAATCTTCCCAAGACTCGAGAATCCAATACTCGTGTTTTCATTTTCTTGATCCTATTATCATTTTGTACCCAATTTTGTCGCACTCATTAGCATACAATATCTAGAAATTTCCTTGCATACTATTGTGTATTAACACAGATTGAAAATTTATCATATTGATTACGTTTATTTTAATCATACAAGACTCTACCTTACGTTCATTTGAAACGTTTGAACTTGACACTTGATCTTACAGAGCTTTTCTAAGAAAAACATCATTGCTTGATTGAAACCTGATTTTTCCTTAATTCGACTATCCATTGAACATTTAATTATTCATGATACTCGTAAACTATTCCTATAGGCCACTAAGATAACACTTACACTTAATGGTTGTAGTACATACAAACTTGCTTGCGTGTGTGTATTTTCCACGCAACTCAGATAAACATTTCATTTAAAGGGCTCCTCGGACGAGTTGTAGCCCATACTTAAATACTATTATGCTTACAAGTCATTGCAAACCCATGCAATTGACCTCATTGTTACATGGCCTCATTTCATTGATAACATCTCATTGTAACTCAACGTGTTTGTTGTGTCATCTTCTTGTGAAATTTACTTGCGTTAATGTGTTGATAGAATAGGATCATAGAAGGACATAAAACCCTAATGTAAGGTAAATTGATGATTCCGGTCCGGAACGTAATCATGAATTTACAGGTACGTTAGGGTAGTGTGAAATTCTATTGGAATTTTTGGGTAGGCGTCCAGTACGTTTTCAAGGTATCAAAGGTGTGGTGGGTTAGCTGCGGTACACCCTGTATACAAACACTAATGATGCGTTGAAAGTGAGACTGGAAGTCGAACCAGGAACAAACTCTGTTTGCTTGTTAGTTCATTTAGTCTTTCTGTAGTCAATCAACTCGTACATTTATCATAGGATTCCTAAAACTTGAAACTTAGTGAATTACTAGATCCTTATTTTCCTTATTATTCGAGACGAACCTAATCCTTAACTCACACTTATCAAACCTCTTACCCAAATCATTCGAATTTTTCAAACCACAGTTATTTTAATTTTTACCCAAGCATCCATAACCCTATGTTTCTAATAACTTCGGGACGAAGTTTCTAAAAGTAGGGGATGCTGTGACATCCGTCACTTTTATTTTTATATATAATAAAAATAATAATAATAATAATAATAATAATAATAATGATAATAATAATAATCATATTTTTTTAGACTAACTAAACCCATACTTGGAACCCATTATCAACCATAACCAAACCCAAGCCCAAAATCCTTTTTTCTTTAAATATATCGGAGCCCACTTGAAGCTGAGCCCATCCATCAGCCCAAACCTGGTCCAGCCCATACACAAGCCCAACTCCCCTTCCCTCCTTTCTGTTTTAAAAAAAAAACAAAAAAAGATGATCCTCCCTGGGATCGAACCTGTGCACCTGGCCGGCCGAACCAAACATAACACGCCTCAAACCAACAGAGCTACAGCTCATTGTTGGTTTAATCCCAACTCATAAAATATATATACAAACGCGTAAATCAACCTGTCCCTCTCCTTCTTGACTGTTACGCGATGAAGAACAGGGGGTAGTCAAGTGTTTCCTTTTTTTTGACATTGACCCTTCAAAGCAAGCTAAAATCTAGGAATTCATTTCGTATGATGATTAATATAAACTTACTAATTATAATCAGTCAATTATCACGAAGCATCACCTCGTTGAGCATGAATCACGCGTGTATGGTCAAAGATCAAACCTTTCTAAAATGGCCATGGCTCTATAAATTGGACTCTGTTTCTATGCTCAGACTCGTCAGAAATCACTCATCTCTCTTTAAAATTCACACATATACTCATACTCGCTTCGATTGTGCCGAGTTGACTTTCGTTTGACTCAACTAATCGAGCCGTATACGTGTCTGTAAGTTTCGTTTTCTTCGTGGGTTTTGTTAATCGGATACACACGAGCAATAGCCCCAACATTACAGGGGCTATTGCTTGTTAAATCGGCTAATTGATAAAGCTAGGGTTCATCATATTGAATTGGGGAAGAACATATGAAACTGATAGTGTATATAATTATTTTAGAACAGAGGATAAACAACCAACTGATCTAGATCAGTTGGTTTACCCACTTGTTTGTAAGGATTGAACCGGCCATTGGCCAGGGTTCGAATCCCACAAACCTTGTTTTATTTTTTTCTTATTAAACCTATTATCAAACTAACACATTTAACATATATAATTATATACAACCCAGTTTAACTCGTTCTCAGGGTGTGGCTCAGTTGGTGGCCACGCTTGTGATAAAACCCGAACCGGCCAGAGGCCCGGGTTCGATTCCCATAACCAACAAACATTTTTTTACATTTTTTATATATACTTAATACATTAAATCTTTTAAAATCAGTTTTAAATACTAAACGTGTTTTATAAAATCTATAAAAAATATTATATGATCTTCAATTGATAAAGTTCATCACCCAATTTTTAGTTTTTCCAAAAATAATTTATTTAATATATTATAAATATTACAAGTTTATTCATTTAAAATTATAAAATTCGATAAAAATATCTAAACGATTTTATAAAATTCCACAAAAATTACACTAAACTTTTATGACAATAAACATTTCAGAAATTATTTTTAATTCTGAAAAACCGGTCATTTTATATTTTTAATGAATTTTTGCTAGTTTTAATCATAAATAATTCATAATAAATTCATTTTTCAATATTTTTGCACCAAAATTTTACATAAATTATTTCTATTCATTTGGAACAGAAATACAAATTTTAATTCAGAAATTCTTCAATTTTAATATTTTTAGATATTAAAGTCATATTTTGGTAATTTGAAATAATTAGATTAAATATTCTATTTTCAAAAAAATAATTTTATAAAAATTATTTTCATACTTAAAACCTTATGTTGTGACTATATTCAACTTAAAATTTTACCTAGAGACTTTTATTTATTTATTTATTAAATTTCTCATAATTAATAAACAATTTGTTTAATAAACAAATAAACGTTTATCCCCAATTCGAAGCCCTAGAAATACATGTATCCTAGAGTTATTTCCCTTACACGTTATCAAATTCTTTAGGTTGATCCTTTGGGATAATTTCCAACACATATTTCGTTGTCCAAGTTCAATTTCAAGTTATTACGTGAACAGTGAGTATTTCTACCCCTTTTTGCTTTTATACATTTTTGGGGTGTTACATGTACACTATTACAATTTCAAATACAAGTTTACATTTTTACAATACAATTCTAGTACTATGTGCATTGCTTACAACGTGCTTTATGCTTAAACATTACATGTGGATTACATTTGTACTTAGTGAAATCATTAACATGGTACAAGCCGACCTTAACATTGGATAGCGTTATTTGGATTGACAACCCGCCTAGATTGATTCTCCCCCTTTTTCATCGGAGAATCCGTGGCCATTGTTAAGTTATCACCCATTTATTGGATGAGTACACCACCGTTCATACATTACATTATACAGTCACAGGGTTGATTTCGCTCATTTGTATGATACATAGTTTACATAATTGCACTGTAGCTTGCACTTGAATTGTATATCTTTTTAACTTACTATATATATCAAAACTAGGAATGCTCACCAACATTTCATATGTTGACCAAATCTACTTTGTACATGTTTCAGGTGCAGTTTGATCTAGTGCTTTAACAAGAGACATTTAGTGCTTTATTTTAATTCAGTTATTTCAATATTTCCATTTCATTTAGACAATGTATTTTTCATTTCCATGTAAGACAATTTTGGATTATTCAATAATATTTACATTTTAGTACCATGTGCTTTTGAACAATCGTCACTACGTGGCACCTCGATGATTCCGCCATCGGTTGGGGTGTTACAGTATCCTACTACCAACACGGTAACATCGTCGTCACCTATAATGGTAGTGGTCCCGTGAACCGTTGTGACAACCGTCACCGGTATCTTTTAGCAACTTGTCAATTTTAACCTTTCGTCTATTTTGAAGGGTAACCTTTAGTCCTCGTCAATTATTATTATTATTTTTATTGAGTGTATGTATACGTTTTGAATATGTACGTGTCATAATCGGATAATCATATTAACTTATAAAAAACTCGATCGAAATTTAAAAAAAAAAAAAAAGTTTTAACTTGAAAGATTAGAAGTTTAAGGTAAAAAAAAAAAAACCTTGTTTATTTTGTTAAGGTTTTTTTTTAAAGGTGTAACTAACCAAGTTAGATGATAAATTAACCTAGTTAAAAGGTTGAGGGACCAAATATGTTAAAAAAAATGAAGTTTAAGACCTGCTTGTCCCTCCTTTTCTTTATTCCCGGCGATGCCTTCTGCCGACCGGAGTTCGGTTCCGGCGAAGGTGTTTAATGCACCATAACTCCTATTGATTATTGCAAACCGTTTCTACCTCTATCCTTTTCACTTTTCCATTGATTTTAGCCGTTAAAAGCAAGTAAAAACGAGTATTTTGCGCTGCCAAATGTAACCGATCGGGACTTAAATGGTCCGATCATTTAGAATGTTTTAACTCGCCAAGCTTATAAGTGATCAAGTCCTTTCATCATTCCACTTCTGAACACATCTCAAACCACCAAAAAATCCATCTGAATCACGTCAAAATCCTGGCCGGAGTTCAAGTCCGATCGCGACCAAGAGGCTTTATTTCCAGCATGGTATGCGGTTGTAAGTTCGATTCCTTGGTGCCGTTTCATTCTTAGTATGTTTCTGATCAAAACCCCCATGGTTACTGTGTTGAGTCGTGTATGGTTTTGGTTATTGAAATGGAGGTTAGGGTTAGGGTTTAGGCTTAGTCTTGTTGGGGAAGAAGATACAAATTAGTTACTAAATAAATCTATTTTTAAAGCAAACTATAAACAGAAACTGACAATGGCTTAGTGGTTGTTTGTTATATGATAAAGCTTTGGATGGAAAGGGACTGGAGTTCGAATCCAAGCCCCACCACCGATTTTTTTGGCTGTTTTATATAAATGTATATTTTTTTTCTTTTGTGTTGTTGCATATAAACTTTGAAATTACAAATTAATTCATAATAAATTCATTTTAGATCCAAAAATTATAAAAATTTAGGTGTAGCATCTTGACACCATAAAGAAAATTACCCCACTTTTATTTTCTGAAAATTGTCTTATTTTTATATTTTTATTGATTTAATTTGTTTTAATCATAATTAATTGATAAAGAATTCATTTTTAATGATTTTGACCTCAAAATTTTAAGACAATTATTTCTAAGCATTCTAATCTGAAATAAAAATTATTGGTTCAAAAAACATTTATTTTTATAGATTTTCCTATTTTTAGTCATTTAAACATGATTTAATCTCATTAAATCAGTTTTAAATATAAATAAGTTTATATAAATTATGGGAAAATTATACTAATTTTTTTACATCAGAAATCATCCATTTTCTATAAAACTAGTATCATTGGATCATGTCTTGTATTTATAGTCTTATTTATGTTTAATTAGATATAATTAATCATTTAATTATTTATACTATTAAATATCTATTTTATAAATACTTTTATTATAAAATAGAAATATTCTTATGGTTGAAAGCCTTTATTATCATTTGTTGGATCACATTGTAACTCATAATTATTTATTTCAATATTTATGATTATTGCATTTATTTATAATACTTGTAATTAACTAAATTATTTTGTATTAATTATTTAAACATATTTTAATCTAATTATTCACTTGGTCATAATTATATTACCTAAATCATATCTAGAAACTTTGATATATTATTTTAATATACAACTTTTATATTAATTCGACTTATCGTAAATACTCTAATTCCCCAAATCGACTTAGCAAACCCTAATGCCTTAGACCCTAGTTACCTTAGACTCTTAGACTTTTCCTTATTAGTATTCTTACACATTATAGGTTGAATTCCTCAGAATTCCCATTACTTAACTCACGACCGATTAAGTGGATTTTGATCGCTTTCGCAAACTGTGAGTATATCTTTCCCCTTTTTACTGTTTTACTATTCTGGGGTGACTCATGTACTTACAATCAAGATTCTATTTCTTTTACTAAATGAAATTCTCATGTGTGTTTGCTTTATGTTAATTGGTGTGTCTATGACTTGTCAAAATCATTAACCGCTGGGCGGCCTAGCATTTCAATGAATAGTACTATGGTATACCCCCTTGAGACTCTGTTGAGAGAATCTTGGTCATTGTCTTGTTAATTCATTATTCAGTTGGTTAGTCATGTGTTAGTCATTATTCTCAGGTTTGGTTTTGAACGGATATTACTTATTACATAATTGCAAATGGTACCGCACATGAATTGCTAAACACTTTTCTACTATATTTATTTAGACAGGGTATGCTCACCAATACAATTTTTTTTGTATTGACCAAATTATTTTGTACATGTTTCAGGTTGTTTTGAGATGCATCCTTTAAGCTTTCGGATTTATATTAGATTTTGATTTATTGTATTTCAATTTATTTGGCAGTTAGAATCGTTGTATTTCATTTCAATGTAATAAATTATTTAATCAATGTATTCAAATTTACACTTTAGTCCATGAGCTATTGAACAATCGTCACTACGTGACACCCCGATGTTTCCGCCATCGGTTGGGGTGTTACAGATTGGTATCAGAGCCATGGTTATAGGGAATTAGGTTATTAGCATGTCTTTTAGCCTAGACTATAACTAAGTTTACTTTCATGAGTCCTCTCGTGTATATTTCTCTTGTTTCTTATATTTTCTTTCAAGATATTTTCGCTAGGATTCTTTCTCGTTATTCTTTTGGTATTTTGTTTGGAAAGGAAGACACTCGTATTTCACAAACGAAACGATATCACCAAGTTAGGAGTGACATCCATACCTTGGTGATTAGTTTCACTTCTCTATATGTTACTTATCTTAGGAATATACCGTTGAGATAGGAGTGACATCCACACCTCAAGGAGTATTTCCTTCAAAGAGAAACTTAACCACTAAGCTGAGGGTGATATCCTTAACTTAGTGATTGGTTTCATTCCTCAATCGTTTTCAATGTTGAAATACATCTTTGAGTTAGGAGTGAAATCCACATCTCAGGGATCTGTTTCTACATCTCGTTTTAAAGTCTCGCTAAAGGTTTTGAAATTTACTAGTGACGGGGTATGTGCGATCGGAAAAAATGACCATTCACTCATAGGTTCAAGTACGCTCCCCACAAGTCACTAATAATATTTTAATCTCTTTGGCTAGTCACCAGTTTCATTAGAAATATTTTCAGTATCACATATTTTTCATTTGTTGTTTGAAACTCTTATCATAATTTTTTTTAATGAAGTTATTATGTCTTTTGAGTTTTCTCTCTTAATAGTTATCGCTATTTGTGCATTTTTCCGTTTTTCATTATTGACTCTTAAGTTTTGTTTAACATCTGGATTTTAAGTTCCATCTCTTGATGTTTTATATACTCATTAATTATTCGCTTTTGGATTTTTTCATCATCATCATTAAAACTTTTATCCGCTTTAAAACTTACACTATTTTCATTTATGATTTGTGACTTCTACACTATTGTCGCATTTACTTTTATCATTCACGTCATCTTAAATCTTGGTCTTTTAAAACACATTAGATTTACAATACTTCATGAAATGGTTTCATTTCGTATTTTATAAACTTGTGCTGCATATTTTAAGATCAAATGAAAATTTTTGTTTTCATATATGACGTATCCAATATATATGTTCGAGAGAAATTTGCAACTAATAATAAGCCTTATAACATTTTTCAAACTCGACTTCTCGTAAACACATGAAAATGTGTATTTATGAAAATTTTTCAAATGAAGCTGTTTGAATCTAAAACACATTTCGATTTATAAAAAGTTATCCTCATGCATTACTACTATCCTTTCAACTACATCACAAAGTTTGAGTAAAACTACATTTTGTTTTATAAACAATAGTTTATCTTTTACCCTTACACTCTTTCAGTCGCAAGACTTTTGGTCTAAACATTGGACATATCTTTATCGAAATGTTGCTAAATGTCTTTTAACATATAGCGCATATATTTTAAACCCGCATGGCCAGTAGACTATACGTATGTTCCGTCCACTCTCAATTGCGGTAAATATCATTATCTTATTCTTACATCATTTTATTTTGTTATATTCGCGTACTATCTTATTTATGATTATTCTCGTATTATTATTTTATTGGTGGCAATCCCCACGCGTTATTCACGATTATTCTCGCACTAATTATTAGTAGTTATTATTACAACACTGGTTGTGAGCATTAAATTAACTCGTTTACTTTCATTCTGGGAAAATTGTGCGATTTACTTGATTTATATTATACCATTCTTTCAGTCGAAGTTTTATGCTATACTTATGTACTTGACGCACATTTGGTATGCATATTTTTTCCTGTTTTTGAGCAAAACCCTGTTATACTTTACATTATTTTGTTCATCATCATGGCCAATGAACATACTAGTTGATGACTCGTATGAGATCTAAGCCAGTGCCCACGTACGACTCGGATTAGAGTATTTCTTTAATCCGAGGGGAACAGTGTAAATCTCAGAGTTTATCGGTATGGGTGTTTAGCGCCAATGATGTGAACAGAAGTTACCGGTTAAGGGTGAACCCGAAAGGGAAGAACCTCTAACCATGTCTATTACTTACCTGTTATCCTCATTACGGTTAAAGGGTAAACCCGAAAGGGAAGGACCTCTAACCATGTCATTATTTCATTACAGTGACTATTACATGTTGGTTGCACGCATTTATTTCTTGTTAGTGTTATGGAAAAGCATAACACCCTAGTGTAAGGTAAATCGATGATTACGGTCCGGAACGCAATCATGGGCTTACAGGTACATGAGGGTGGTGTGTAATTCTATTTAGGCTGTTGGCAGACAATCTGTACGAGTCCAAAGTATCGGGAGTGTGGTGGGTCAGCTGCGGTACACCCTATATATAAGCATAAACGATACTGCAGGAACAGACTAGGAGTCTAACCAAGAACCTACCCATTACTTTATAATTACCTTTTCATTAGATAGTTGACTAATAGCTAGTATTTTCGATAAGAATGTTCTTACACGAGCTTCAATTCGTCTTCTTAGAGTCCTTGTCTTTACCATCCACACAGAAAACACAAACCTTGTATACTCTTACACTTTCGGTTACTTGGATTCTTGTTGCATACTTTAATAACATTTAGTCATAAACTTTTCTAAAGTAGGGGAGACTGCTTCATTAGTACCTCTGCCCCTCACCAGTTACACATTTCCAAAGCCTTTCTCATTTAAACTCTCAATTTCTTAATCTCGAGTCAACTGTCAAAGATTTTGAAACCCTTACTTTGGATATTAGACGACCATTTTAAATCTGGTCAAATCATAAATGATTATATATATATATATATATATATATATATATATATATTTTTCCTACTTGACTTTAACAACGCCTTTTGGTTTCATAGTAACCTTCACTTGAAAGAAATTTCGAGATGAAATTTTCTAAAGTAGGGGAGACTGTGACAACCGTCACCGGTATCTTTTAGCAACTTGTCAATTTTAACCTTTCGTCTATTTTGAAAGGTAACCTTTAGTCCTCGTCAATTATTATTATTATTTTTATTGAGTGTATGTATACGTTTTGAATATGTACGTGTCATAATCGGATAATCATATTAACTTATAAAAACTCGATCGAAATTTAAAAAAAAAAAAAAAAGTTTAACTTAAAAGATTAGAAGTTTAAGGTAAAAAAAAACCTTGTTTATTTTGTTAAGGTTTTTTTTAAAGGTGTAACTAACCAAGTTAGATGATAAATTAACCTAGTTAAAAGGTTGAGGGACCAAATATGTTAAAAAAAATGAAGTTTAAGACCTGCTTGTCCCTCCTTTTCTTTATTCCCGGCGATGCCTTCTGCCGACCGGAGTTCGGTTCCGGCGAAGGTGTTTAATGCACCATAACTCCTATTGATTATTGCAAACCGTTTCTACCTCTATCCTTTTCACTTTTCCATTGATTTTAGCCGTTAAAAGCAAGTAAAAACGAGTATTTTGCGCTGCCAAATGTAACCGATCGGGACTTAAATGGTCCGATCATTTAGAATGTTTTAACTCGCCAAGCTTATAAGTGATCAAGTCCTTTCATCATTCCACTTCTGAACACATCTCAAACCACCAAAAAATCCATCTGAATCACGTCAAAATCCTGGCCGGAGTTCAAGTCCGATCGCGACCAAGAGGCTTTATTTCCAGCATGGTATGCGGTTGTAAGTTCGATTCTTTGGTGCCGTTTCATTCTTAGTATGTTTCTGATCAAAACCCCCATGGTTACTGTGTTGAGTCGTGTATGGTTTTGGTTATTGAAATGGAGGTTAGGGTTAGGGTTTAGGCTTAGTCTTGTTGGGGAAGAAGATACAAATTAGTTACTAAATAAATCTATTTTTAAAGCAAACTATAAACAGAAACTGACAATGGCTTAGTGGTTGTTTGTTATATGATAAAGCTTTGGATGGAAAGGGACTGGAGTTCGAATCCAAGCCCCACCACCGATTTTTTTGGCTGTTTTATATAACTGTATATTTTTTTTTCTTTTGTGTTGTTGCATATAAACTTTGAAATTACAAATTAATTCATAATAAATTCATTTTAGATCCAAAAATTATAAAAATTTAGGTGTAGCATCTTGACACCATAAAGAAAATTACCCCACTTTTATTTTCTGAAAATTGTCTTATTTTTATATTTTTATTGATTTAATTTGTTTTAATCATAATTAATTGATAAAGAATTCATTTTTAATGATTTTGACCTCAAAATTTTAGGACAATTATTTCTAGGCATTCTAATCTGAAATAAAAATTATTGGTTCAGAAAACATTTATTTTTATTGATTTTCCTATTTTTAGTCATTTAAACATGATTTAATCTCATTAAATCAGTTTTAAATATAAATAAGTTTATATAAATTATGGGAAAATTATACTAATTTTTTTACATCAGAAATCATCCATTTTCTATAAAACTAGTATCTTTGGATCATGTCTTGTATTTATAGTCTTATTTATGTTTAATTAGATATAATTAACCATTTAATTATTTATACTATTAAATATCTATTTTATAAATACTTTTATTATAAAATAGAAATATTCTTATGGTTGAAAGCCTTTATTATCATTTGTTGGATCACATTGTAACTCATAATTATTTATTTCAATATTTATGATTATTGCATTTATTTATAATAATTGTAATTAACTAAATTATTTTGTATTAATTATTTAAACATATTTTAATCTAATTATTCACTTGGTCATAATTATATTACCTAAATCATATCTAGAAACTTTGATATATTATTTTAATATACAACTTTTATATTAATTCGACTTATCGTAAAAACTCTAATTCTCCAAATCGACTTAGCAAACCCTAATGCCTTAGACCCTAGTTACCTTAGACTCTTAGACTTTTCCTTATTAGTATTCTTACACATTATAGGTTGAATTCCTCGGAATTCCCATTACTTAACTCACGACCGATTAAGTGGATTTTGATCGCTTTCGCAAACTGTGAGTATATCTTTCCCCTTTTTACTGTTTTACTATTCTGGGGTGACTCATGTACTTACAATCAAGTTTCTATTTCTTTTACTAAATGAAATTCTCATGTGTGTTTGCTTTATGTTAATTGGTGTGTCTATGACTTGTCAAAATCATTAACCGCTTGGCGGCCTAGCATTTCAATGAATAGTACTATGGTATACCCCCTTGAGACTCTGTTGAGAGGTGAATCTGGTCATTGTCTTGTTAATTCATTATTCAGTTGGTTAGTCATGTGTTAGTCATTATTCTCAGGTTTGGTTTTGAACGGATATTACTTATTACATAATTGCAAATGGTACCGCACATGAATTGCTAAACACTTTTCTACTATATTTATTTAGACAGGGTATGCTCACCAATACAATTTTTTTTTGTATTGACCAAATTATTTTGTACATGTTTCAGGTTGTTTTGAGATGCATCCTTTAAGCTTTCGGATTTATATTAGATTTTGATTTATTGTATTTCAATTTAGTTGGCAGTTAGAATCGTTGTATTTCATTTCAATGTAATAAATTATTTAATCAATGTATTCAAATTTACACTTTAGTCCATGAGCTATTGAACAATCGTCACTACGTGACACCCCGATGTTTCCGCCATCGGTTGGGGTGTTACAACCGTTTTCTGGTTTATTTAACGGGCAGTAATCTTGAGTTTTTTTTATTTTGATTTAATATAATACTATTTTTTTTTTCATTTTAACAGTTTGTTTTAATATTGTTTTACTATATTATACCCCGAGAACGTCCTGGGGTTGAGAAAATCTAATTTGACATATTCACATATCAATTTTACATATGAAATAGAATGATGCACTTTACAGTTACATGCAGAAAAGTATGTATCTCCAATGTTAACGCCTAACTTTAAACAATGTATAACTGTAATATTAATACCTAACCTAAAACAATGTACAACTCCAATGTTAACACATGTTGAAAGAATTCATATTTAGTGATTTGAACATAATTAGTGACTTGCCTATACATGATTAATGAATTACCTAAACATTTTTGTTTTTTTTATGTATGAACAAAACCCCACAAAAAATAGTCGTTTTTTTCTTCGTTTTTTATATAGCACTATAGTACTCGTTGGAAAGATAATAAATGCACTATGGAGCGGACGTATGATGTGACACCCACCAGATTTCCAGGTCAAGATCCGTACACACTCTCACTATTTTGTCAATTACAGTTATGCATTAGACATCTTGTTACAATACATGTGTCACCCCGAGTCTAGCAAGGCCCAGGATAGTTCAGGAATCCATTACAGAGTCTCATTTACTCATGCAAACCCGGACATTCACGGGACATTTTATGAACAACCAACACATAAAATCATAGAATCATTGATTTTATCTTCAAGACATATGTATCATGAACTAACAAATCCACTCAACATATGTTCAAAAACAACTTAACACATGACATTGTTATGGTATCAACAAACTAACACAAACATATTGTCATCAATCGATGGATTCATCACCAAATTTCATGACATTTGGCCATATATACACATATTTATGTGTGGGAGGTCCAATCACAATTAACATGACCTAATCCCGTACCAAACAATATATGGACATACATATGCATGTACATACATAAATAAGTCATAAAAACACAAGTGTATGAATTTCTATATATACATGCGATCCATATAGGCAGAATATGAGCATTAGAATTTAACAAAAACACTCCCACATACACATAAACAAACACAATCCAAAGTCCTAAGAAAAAAAGCACATTACCTACAATGGAAATACACTAAACTATGCACTCAATCCATGTGAGTCAACTAGCCCAAAACTATCCTATTCTTTCCTAGATCTTCAGCCCCTTTCATTCCCAAGACAAAGGAATGTGTGTATGATTTAGATGTTATCCAACTCACACAAGACACACACAAAACCATACATATGTATACATACATATACGGCTACACCTACACACACTATACATGTTTGAATGTAACAAAACACTCACTTACATACATATATGTATAACCATATATACACACACACATCCTCATCATCACTTACTCACCATTCTTATCTTGGATCACCAATATCTATGCCATACACCAACATGGACTCTACCTTTTCACACCCCTAATTTCCATGCCAATTGACCTTCTCAAACAATCCAAGTCCCTTCCTAATGTGGCCCAGGGCCGCCCTACATGCTCCAACAACAATATGAAAGTCAACTCCTTGCCTGGTTTGGAAGAACATCTATAAGCCACCATGGAAATGAAGATCCGGCGGTTACACTATAACAACTTACAAAGTCAAAGGTCTATAAATCAATTTATATGCTTGTTTAGTTGAAACTCATCATTGACTCATCATAAAGATCCGGCGGTTACACTATAACACTTGACTTTGTAAGGCCGAATTAAAATTCATTTATAGACCTTTGACTTTGTAAGTTGTTATAATTTGTAAAAGAAACTTGATACTATAACTTCAAATTAAACTTGTTTTTAACTTTATAACTTAAACTTTATAAACTTTAACATCCTTTATAACTCATAAATGTTTACAAAATATAAAAATAAAGATTTAGTTTTTTTTTTAACTTTTCAAACCAACAAAACTATAAATAAATAGACAAAAATTTTTACCATAGCATATGATTGTAGATTTATGACACATTTAATACATTAACATATACGTATTCAATTAAGATGTATATCCTTTAAAGAAAAATATAAGGATCGAATGAAACTCAACTTTTATTAAATTTGACAATGATCAAAAGTATGAGGACTATAAATGAAAACTTGACAAAAATATGAGGGTGACGGATGTCACAGTCTCCCCTACTTTAGAAAATTCCGTCTCGAAATTTCTTTCAAGTGGAGGTTTCTATGAAATGAAAGGCGTTGAAAAAGTCAAGTAGGTAAAAAAAATAAATAATTTGCATCAATTATGATTTGACAAAATTTAAAGTAATTGTCTAATATCCAAACTAAAAGTTTCAAAATCTTTGACAGTTGACCCAAAGTTAGAAAGTTGAGAGTTTAAATGAGTAAGGTTTTGGGAATGTGTAACTGGTGAGAGCAGTGTCATTGATGAAACAGTCTCCCCTACTTTAGAAAGGTTTCTGACCGAACTTAATTAAGGACATGCAACAGAATTTCGACTAACAGAGAGTGTAAGAGTATACAAAGTTTAAGGTTTTGATCGATGTCGTTTGGTCGGTCAAAAGAAAAGATTAAGTAGTATATGGAAGTCGAGTCGTCTCCACAGGGAATTGGTGGAAAGAGTAGTTTTGTAAATTTAACTATTAAACTAAATCCTAATTACTTTGCTTTTGCTTTGAAAAAAGAAAACAGATTTAAAAAGTTGTAAACAATAATAATAAGAAGTAACCCCCTCCGACTTTCCGGTTCAATGATTCACCCAAACCTGGTTAAATGATAGGATACCACATAGACATGGCTTTGTTAAATGATTTTAAATCAAGTGATAACCGAACACAAGTTTTTAATAATAACCTGTACAATTCAATTACCAATCCACATGTATCAATTACCCTCCCAATAATCAAACTGCTCACGATGCAAGAAAACCGAATGCGAATGATTAAAAGATAAGCAATTGAAACACACATAAATTGTTTAAATGATTAAAACCACAAATATTCTTCAAACTGATGAAAAACAATCCCAAATACCAAATCAAACAAGTTAAAGGGTTTCACAAACGAACCGTGCACCCGGAGGTGGTTACATAAAGAAACTAGCCGCTCATCATGATTGTGTATGTTTCCATGGATGATTTTGATGATAGATTCATGAAAAGAATGATTAAAATGTGTTTTGGAATGATAAAATTCGTCCTAGAATGGTCCAAGACGGCTAGGGTTGAAGTCCCTTTCGTTTGTGGAGTAAAGAACCCTTAAATATGGCCAAAATCCGAAATTTCGCGTCCATAATCAGATAGGGGCGCAAGCTTGCGCCCCTGGTGAAGTAGGTTGCACCCTAAAGGGCGCAGATCAGCCAGAATTTGCCTGTCAGCGCAAGGTTGCGCCCTGCTGAGGTAGGTTGCGCCCCTGTCTGCTAGTAGGTTGCGCCCCTGTGTAAAAATTGGCCATTCTTCATGTTTTCATCCCCGGTGCTCTCGGGTGACTTCCAATCCTTCTTAACTTGTCCTGAAACCCTCGAATATGCTCCGCTTAATGCTTTTCACCACCGTGCACCTGCAAATCACAAACATTCTCAAAGTAACTATGTTCCATGCAATAAATCACATAAAAACACATAATTAAATACATCTTAACATGGTAAAACACCCTCTCATCACATCCCCACACGTACCTTTGATTGTCCCCAATCAAACCATCACAAAACACTACTCGCTTTGCTAACAAGCTGCTTCCAATTCCTTTACCGTTACTAATCTTCAAGGCCCCGAATCATACCTATCCCATAGACTTACACAATCGAGATTGACAGACTTACAAGCAAGTGTTGCACATTTTAAAATCAAGACTTGCCTAACTAAGCCTAACATGCTTATCATCATACACATATACTACACACCCCTCACAGTGGTCGCTCCTCTCGGTTTATATCTGGACTAGCTTGTAATGTGCTAGTAAAAGTCGCTCAAAAACCAAGAATGTAACCCTGTTATCATAGGTTTGTATGACAATCACACAAAAGTTGTAAACTATGCACACATCGAAAGCTCTTACGGGTTTTGGGCTTAGGGTAAAGGTAGGAATGATTTGGCTAAACAATTGGTTTAAACGCAAAGGTTTCAACACGCTTGAATGACTATCCTTATTCACAAAAACCCACTAAACAAACAACTTTGGGCATATTTGAGCCATAACACATACTTCTATTTTCTCTTTTTTCTTTCTTTTCTTTTTTCATATATATATTTTTTTCTTTTTTTTTTCAACTTAACATAACTCAATCACTTGAACAAAACACAAACACAATGGATGTCATCAATTTATTACACAAAGGTAAACGGGTCAATTTGGGTAATATTATAGGTTTAATCAAATGAAAGGGTATAGGCTCAACATGGGCTACTAAGGGTAATTTTTGGATAAACGGGTCAACAAAACACAAATAAATGGTTGCAAACACAACAAAGGGATTCCTAATTTGCCTTTCTCATCTATGTGCATGTTTTGCCTACAACTTTAGCATGTATCAAATCACACAAATTCTGCAACAAGGAAACATTTGGCCTACTCTCAACAAATGAAAATATATATCAATATCTATCAATCTAGTAGGCTCAAATTCTCACAAAGTAGGGATATAGGTTGTCGACATGTAGCATATGCAATTCCTAAAAGCATGTTACCCCTAGTTAGGCGGCATCTCTTTTCAGTTTCCATAAAAACGCTTGTCAGAAAAACTCTCATGAAATTTAAAGGGATGACCATGATCAAGGGTCTCATTTTTCATAATCGGCAAGGGACTCATTAGCAACTGAAAACGCGGCTTTTGTGCCTGATCAAGTGAAAAAGGTAACATCTTGCGAGAAAAAAATTTTCCATTCATATTTTTCTTTCAAAATTTTGAAAATTTCTCAATTTTTCTCACAGTTATGTAAGTGTTCCCCCGACTATCCTAGGGTCACCCATCATCCCCACACTTGGGATACATTGTCCCCAATGTATGGTTTTCAGTCCTTCACTACTCAACATGTTCAACCTCCATCACTACCTACCAGAGCTGACTAGCACCCCAAGGTAACAAAACAAACCATTCCCTTCACGAACAGATTTTTCACACCACCAACTTTCATAAACAAGCAACAACAAAAGAAAAGGAAGGAGCACATGGACCTGATTCATTCCCCCATCAAATGCGCATCGACTCTGATGTGTATCGGATTGAATACTTAAAACCTATCATGTCCACACAACTTCCCCACATTTGGTTGTTGCAATAGGCTATGAAACAACGAAAACATACAAAACAAATAAAAGAAAATAAAACAAAACACGTACCTCGGGCTGCCTCCCGAGAGCGCTAAGTTTATAAGTCTTCAGCCTGACTTCATACTTTCTATATCTCTCATGGTGGTCTTAGTGAACATTTACCCACCGAGTTTCCAATGTATGCTCGGTAGTTCACATGTCGAGACTTCAAATTCTTTCTTAGCATAAACACGTTTTTAGGATCACTAAAGAGCCCCTTCACAATAATTTGACCAAGGTCTTCCCAACTCACCTTCCTCTTCTTTCCAATCAAACCACCATCCCTAACTTTTTTGGTTTTTATAATAAATATAAGAGGGTGGTTAGAATATGCAATAGTTACCTGGTTCACTGGTTCTTTAGGAGGTGTATTTGCACATTTTCTAATCTTTAATGGTATGTCTGCAAGTGGTTGTACACAAGATGTCATATACTTTTTTAGGTTTGTAACTTCCTCTTGTATGGCTTCTTCTATCACAACCGCGGGAATTTGAGTTATGTCTTTAACATGATTTAAACAACCAGCTTCATGCTTTGCAAGTTCCATTCCCACTTCTTTTACACCATCATCCTCAGGCACAACCTTGTCCTCATGTGGCTTTTCAACGACTGAAGGAATTGGCATGGTATTGATTTCCATGACCTCTTCTTCAACTTCTTGGTTAGGAAAATCCATAATCTCATCTACCACCTCATCATTAACCACACCCGGTTCTACTGTAAAATCTTCAGGAATAGGAGGATTTTGTGTGGTCTTGTTTCTCATAGCCTTTAAATATGCGATTTCCTCTGCTAATTGGTTAACTTGCTTTACCAATTCCATATGCATATTGTCCTTGATCTCGTAATCCTTCCGTATTTCCTGCATGAACTCCATAAGTGTATCTTTAAATGAAGCAACCGAGTCAACCAATTCTCCCACATGCTTTCCTTGATCTTGCCAATTTTCCTCATAATCAAAACGTGGACCTTGTTGATAACCTTGATTATGCATTTCTCTTTGATAATTTCTTCGGTTCCCCTGCTGACGGTTCTGATATTGTAGCTTCCTGTGATTGAATGAACGCCTTTGATACACATCATTTGGCTGATAATAGCCGTAGGAGTTCGCTGAATGTGGCTGAGGATCTGAAGATGATAGGGGTGAGCCTCCATGATTTTTGAAACCGAATATGATTCGATCTTGTTGTTCCTTATACGCTTCAATCTTCCTACGGGCCACTGGACAATCGTGGAACACATGATACGGGCTCCCGCAACAATCACATGGGTCATCTTCTACCCAGCTAATCATAGTGTCTTTGCATGTCACTGTGCCTGCACAAACTAACACACCAAGTGTAATACTGAACAAAAATAAAAAGAAATTAAATCAACTAACTAAACAAGAAAAATAATTTTTTTTTTGGTTTTAGGATCTTTATAAATAAACAATAAAAACTAAAAACTACACTAAGCGCACCTATTCCCCGACAACGGCGCCATTTTGATCGATGTCGTTTGGTCGGTCAAAAGAAAAGATTAAGTAGTATATGGAAGTCGAATCGTCTCCACAGGGAATTGGTGGAAAGAGTAGTTTTGTAAATTTAACTATTAAACTAAATCCTAATTACTTTGCTTTTGCTTTGAAAAAAGAAAACGGATTTAAAAAGTTGTAAACAATAATAATAAGAAGTAACCCTCTCCGACTTTCCGGTTCAATGATTCACCCAAACCTGGTTAAATGATAGGATACCACATAGACATGGCTTTGTTAAATGATTTTAAATCAAGTGATAACCGAACACAAGTTTTTAATAATAACCTGTACAATTCAATTACCAATCCACATGTATCAATTACCCTCCCAATAATCAAACTGCTCACGATGCAAGAAAACCGAATGCGAATGATTAAAAGATAAGCAATTGAAACACACATAAATTGTTTAAATGATTAAAACCACAAATATTCTTCAAACTGATGAAAAACAATCCCAAATACCAAATCAAACAAGTTAAAGGGTTTCACAAACGAACCGTGCACCCGGAGGTGGTTACATAAAGAAACTAGCCGCTCATCATGATTGTGTATGCTTCCATGGATGATTTTGATGATAGATTCATGAAAAGAATGATTAAAATGTGTTTTGGAATGATAAAATTCGTCCTAGAATGGTCCAAGACGGCTAGGGTTGAAGTCCCTTTCGTTTGTGGAGTAAAGAACCCTTAAATATGGCCAAAATCCGAAATTTCGCGTCCATAATCAGATAGGGGCGCAAGCTTGCGCCCCTGGTGAAGTAGGTTGCGCCCTAAAGGGCGCAGATCAGCCAGAATTTGCCTGTCAGCGCAAGGTTGCGCCCTGCTGAGGTAGGTTGCGCCCCTGTCTGCTAGTAGGTTGCGCCCCTGTGTAAAAATTGGCCATTCTTCATGTTTTCATCCCCGGTGCTCTCGGGTGACTTCCAATCCTTCTTAACTTGTCCTGAAACCCTCGAATATGCTCCGCTTAATGCTTTTCACCACCGTGCACCTGCAAATCACAAACATTCTCAAAGTAACTATGTTCCATGCAATAAATCACATAAAAACACATAATTAAATACATCTTAACATGGTAAAACACCCTCTCATCAGGTTTTCTGTAGAGATGGTCAATAAGGAAGGCTCCAAGGAAACTAATTGAAGCTTATGTAAAATGTTCTTATAGAAAATGCTAGCTATTAGTCAACGATCTAATGAAGAGGTAGTAATAGGTAGGTTCTTGGTCAGACTCCTAGTCCGCTCCCGCAGTATCGTTTATGCTTATATAAAGGGTGTACCGCAACTGACCCACCACACTCCTGATACTTTGGACCCGTACTGATTGTCTACCAATAGCCTAAATAGAATTACACACCACCCTCATGTACCTGTAAATCCATGATTGTGTTCCGGACCGTAATCATTGATTTGCCTTACACTTGGGTGTTATGCTTTTCCATAACCCTATCCTAAGTAATACCAGAAACAAATGCGTGCAATCAGGATATGCTAAGTAATTGATACTGCAATGAAATAATGACATGGTTTGAGGTCCTTCCCTTTCAGGTTTACCCTTTAACCGTAATGAGAGTAACATGTAAGTAAGAGACATGGTTAGAGGTTCTTCCCTTTCGGGTTCACCCTTAACCGGTAACTTCTATTCACATCGTTGGCTCTAAACACTCATATTGATAGACTCTGAGGTTTACACCATTCCCCTCGGATTGAAGAAATACTCTAATCCGAGTCGTATGTGGGCACTGGCTTAGATCTCATATGAGTTATCAACTAGTATGTGCGTTGGCCATGATGATGAACAAAATAATGTAAAGTATAACATGGTTTTGCTCACAATAGAAAAAAAAATATGCATACCAAATATCCGTTCATGTAAGTATGTAAGTATAACATAAAATTTTGATTGAAAGAATAGAATAACGTAAATCGAGTAAATCGCACAATTTGCACAAAATGAAAGTTAACGAGTTAAATTAATGCTCAAAACCAGTGTCATAGAAATAACTACTAATAATTAATGCGTATCGTGTAGGTAGGCAGTTATGATATTATAAGCATTGTGGGAGACACTAGGGAATACTAATGGTCATAGTTTAATGATATGCTATGACATCGATCAAGTGAATTTGTAAACATAACAATATGAAACAAGTTGATTAATAAGTTTTGAAACCACATTCGTGTTTAACTGTGTAAGAAGATGCAACGTTCAAAAATCAGAATGTGATCAAAGTTTGAAGTTTAAGATTTGAGTCATGGAAAAATGTTTTAACATGATAATAATGCTTCATAGTGTAAAATTCACAAAACATAAATAAAATAATGTAAATTTTAATAGGATAATATTAGTGAACAAAAGTTTTTAATAATGATGATAAGGAATCAAAAACGAATGATCAATGAATAATGGCATATGAAACATCAAGTGATTAAACTGAGTCTTCAAATGATAAACAAATATAAATATCAATGATATAAAACATTGGAATTGTTTCCATAGGAAACTTTAACTAACTCAAGTATTTGAAATTTCCTAGTGACTTGTGGGGGCGTACTTTAGCCTATAAGTAAATGCTCATCCCGAGAGTTCCCAGGTCGGCATACGGGTCCCTCGTCTGATTGGGATTTATGCGAAATGCCAGGCCTAGACATAAAACTCAGGATACAGGCGCTCACCCTTCCAGATTGCACGTGCCCCATCACTAATAAATTCCAAAACTTTAGCGACATTAAAAACGAGATGTAGAAATAGTTCCTTGAGATGTGGATTTCACTCCTAACTCAAAGATGTATTTCAAAATTGAAAACGATTGTGGAATGAAACCAATCAATAAATTAAGGATATCACTCCCAGCTTAGTGGTTAAGTTTCTTTTTGAAGGAAATAATCTTTAAGGTGTGGATGTCACTCCTATCCCAAAGGTATATTCCAAAGATGTATAACATATAGAGGAATGAAACTAATCACCAAGGTATGGATGTCACTCCTAACTTGGTGATATCGTTTTATTTGTGAAATACGAGTGTCTTCTTCTCTAACCAGAACACCGAAAGAATAATGAGAAAGGATCATAGCAAAAATATCTTGAAAGAAAATATAAGAATAGAGAAAAATATACACGAGAGGACTCGTGAAAGTAAGCTTAGTTATAGACTAGGCTAAAAGGCATTTTAATAACCTAATTCCCTATAACCATGGCTCTGATACCAATCTGTAACACCCCAACCGATGGCGGAAACATCGAGGTGTCACGTAGTGACGATTGTTCAATAGCTCATGGACTAAAAGTGTAAATATTGATACCTTGATTAAATAGTTTATTACATTGAAATGAAATACAACGATTCTAAATGCCACCTAAACAGAAATACAATGAATCAAAATCTAAATATGAATCCGAAAGCTTAAAGAATGCATCTCAAAATAACCTGAAACATGTACAAAATAATTTTGTCAATACAAAAATTGTATTGGTGAGTATACCCTGTTTTGAATACATATAGTATAAAAACGTTTTGCAATTCATGTGTTGTATACTGTTTGCAAATATGTAATAAGTAATATCCGTTCAAAATCAACCCTAAGAATCAAGTATCAAGAATCAAACTATTTTTGAGTATAATGAATCACAAGAAAATGACCAAGGTCTCTCAACAGAGTCACAAGGGGTATATACCATAGTACTATTCATTGAAATGCTAGGCCCTCAAAGGTTAATGATTTTGACAAGTCATAGACACACATATTAACATATAGCAAACACACATGAGAATTGCATTAAGAATAAGAATAACATTTGATAATAGTGTACATGAATAGCCCCAAAAGTATAAATCATGAAAAAGGGGAAAGATATCCTCACAGTCTGCGAAAGCGATCAAAATCCAACTTAAGCGGTCGTGAGCTAAGTAACGGGAATTCCGAGGAATTCAACAGACACGAATGAGATCGAAGACGAAACAACTAAAACTGAAACTTCATGAGTCGATTACACGGGTTTTAGATGTGTTAAGCCTATCATTTTTGTGGGTTTCGAATGAGAGTCAGTGTAGAAATGATTTGGCAAGGTCAATTTATATGCTTGTTCAGTTGAAACTCATCATAAAGATCCGGCGGTTACACTATAACACTTGACTTTGTAAGGCCGAATTAAAATTCATTTATAGACCTTTGACTTTGTAAGTTGTTATAATTTGTAAAAGAAACTTGATACTATAACTTCAAATTAAACTTGTTTTTAACTTTATAACTTAAACTTTATAAACTTTAACACCCTTTATAACTCATAAATGTTTACAGAATATAAAAATAAAGATTTAGTTTTTTTTTAACTTTTCAAACCAACAAAACTATAAATAAATAGAAAAAAACTTTTACCATAGCATATGATTGTAGATTTATGACACATTTAATACATTAACACATACGTATTCAATTAAGATGTATATCCTTTAAAGAAAAATATAAGGATCGAATGAAACTCAACTTTTATTAAATTTGACAATGATCAAAAGTATGAGGACTATAAATGACAACTTGACAAAAATATGAGGGTGATGGATGTCACAGTCTCCCATACTTTAGAAAATTTCATCTCGAAATTTCTTTCAAGTGGAGGTTTCTATGAAATGAAAGGCGTTGTAAAAGTCAAGTAGGTAAAAAAAATTTTTTGCACAAAGTTCAATTAAATTTTTTACTATTATGTGATCATGAGACATAAAGGTTCATAGTACTCATAAGCCCTCGTGTCATACATTTTACTGTAACCATTAGCTATGGACTTAGCCATGAAACACCAGAATAGATCTATTGGGTTGACACCCCCCCTCTTGGTTAGTCGCTCTAACCAAATGACAGGTATCAAAAGAGTGCTTGTATTTCACTTTACATTCATTGTCTTTAGTATACAATGGGCGAGGCACAACATTCGTCAAGGTTTGGTTACGGGCTCATGACCATCATATAATGATTATTGTCTTAGCTAGGCAATGATCCAGTCACAGATGGTTTACATAGAACTCAATTGATTGAAGGCTTTAGTTGATGTTTCAGACCATATTAAAGCATCTTTTTTTTAAGTAAATCAATGAGTGGTCTGGCTATGGCCCCATATGACTTAACAAACCTCCTATAGTACCCTGTGATTCCTAAGAATCCCCTCAATTGTTTTACATCAGTGGGAAAGGGCTACTCCTTAATAGCAACCAATTTAGATGGATCAGTAGAGATCCCTTTATTAGAAATAATATGCCCAAGGTACTTAACAAAAGTCCCACCAAATACACACTTAGATCTTTTAGCAAACAACTGATGTAGTCTAAGGATAGAAAGTACCTCATAAAGATGTTTAAGATGTAATTCCAAAGAAGTGTTGTATACTGATGACGTGGTTACCTCCTTTGTAGGAGCTGGATATCTTGCTGGAGGACCTGTCACCCCTTCAGGAATGACATATCCCAACTACTCACAGCCTCAATACTCACCTTATATACCGCCATATTTCCCTACATGGCCTGGAGGGTACCCGTGGCAGTATCCGCTTCCTTTAAACCAAATACCAGTAACATCCCTTCCTGGAGGTCAGGGTCCGGAAGTTTCCCAACCCCTTGCTCAAACCTCTACGGCCGAAGCCAGAATTGAGGCTGCCCCCTCAGAGCCATACCGTCCCAAGTCACTGGAATTCTTTGCCGAGCACATAGCACACTTTGATTTCCCCAATAAGATCAAAATGCCGGCTAACGTGAAAACATATGATGGGACTGAGGATCCCGACGACCACCTGAACGTTTTCTCTGGATCAGCCACTGTGGAAAAGTGGAACGATGCTGAGTGCTGCCACATGTTTATGAAAACATTGGTGGGGCCAGCTCGTCTATGGTTTTGTGGCCTCCCAGCTCGGAGTATCTCCTCATTTGATGATCTGAGGAGAAGCTTCACCTCCAACTTTAATCCCCTGAGGAAGTGCACTAAAGATGCTGCCATACTGTATCAGATCCAACAGGGGGAACACGAGGATCTCCGTAGCTTCATCGAAAGATATAAGAGGGATGGCCTACTGTAACACCCCAACCGATGGCGGAAACATCGAGGTGCCACGTATTGATGATTGTTTCAGTAGCACATGGTATAATATAAATTTTAAATAATTTATTCAAACATAATATCCGAATATAAAATGATGTCTAGGAATTTAATACATAATATCAAATAACAAAACTTCAATAACTTCAAATAAAACTTCATGTTAAATCCTCATGCTAACTCAAGCCTCAGCTTCATTGTTACCTGAAACATGTTAATTTTGAAAGTATTTTGGGTCAACAAAAGTTGGTGAGAATTACATAGGTTTTTGATAAGTAAATAAAAATGTTGTGCAATTCATGTGTCATGTCAATCTAGTCCATATGTGAGAACATACTAGAAATAAATCGAGTGCATAATCAACCCTGATGACTGTTATAATATGATACATACCATACGCTCATGGTCCACTTGAATATGTTATGCGATAACAAACACCCACGCAACCTTTGTAGGAGGCACGTATCCGGGTGGGATTGTCAGTCCAATAGATCTATCAATGTATACCGTCGGCTTGTACGGAGTTAATGATTATGCTAGAATGGTGCTTACTCTAATCATGCTCAAGACATAATGCAACATAGAAAACACATAGACACATTGATGATTGAATTGCAATAATGATGTTATAACATGTTTCACCCCAAAAATGGTGATAAATAAAAGGGGCTATGTAAAACTCACCTTGGCAAATGTTAAACTTCTTGAAAAGATGAAATAATAGTGTTGCCCAAATAATGCCAAATATCACCCTATAATAAGGTAATAAATAAGTCTAAGTCTAATTAGTTTATATGTGTATCCTAGGGTTTCGATTTGGGGATATCCAATTGTTGAATTTTAAAATAAAATGTTAATTAAATAAAAGGGAAATTTGATAATTAAATAAAAGAAAGTCTTTTATACAATTTGAATTTAGAATGTACACAATAAAGTGTTTGAAGTATAAAAATAATTTTTATAAAATTATTTCTTTTAAAATAGATTTTTAAATCTATTTATTACAAATTGCCAATATTTAACTTTAATATTCAAAAATACTAAAATTAAAGAATTTCTATTTTAAAAATCATATTTCTGTTCTAAATTTTTAAAAATAAATTTTATAAAATTTTGGTGCAAAAATAATGAAAATTGAATTTATTATGATTTAATTATGATTAAATCTAACAAAAATTGATTAAAAATATAAAATAAATGATTTTTCAGAATTAAAAATCATTTCAGTAAAGTTTAACTTTATACAAACTCAGGATAATTTTTGTAGAATTTAATTAAATTGTTTTGATATTTTAATAGATTTTTATAAATATAATAGTATAAAATTGATTTAATTATTATAAATATTAAATAAATGAATTTTAGAAAAATAAAAATTGTAAATAAAACTTTTAACTCAGATTTAATAAATATAATTTTTTTAGAATTTATAAAATAGTTTTAATATTTAAAAACGAATTTATAAGTTTTAAAGGTATAATATATATATAATAATGATTTGTTGTAAAAAAATGAAAAAGAAAAGAATGGAAGGCCACAGCCGGGACTCGAACCCGGGTGCCTTTGGTGATGAGCCATGGTCACAACCACTTGGCCTAGGCCAGTGGTTGTGATGATCCCTGATTAAAATTAATTATATACGTTATGTCGAACAGATTTTATCCCCAATTCAAATGCACGAACCCTAGATTTTCCAATCAGGCAAACCACACATTTTGAACCCGATTATTGTTAGGGTTTTTGTTGTATGGTTGCCGACTAACAAAACCCACAAAAAAAATTAAACTCACAGTGTTGTTTCGTTGATGAATGCCCGGTCAAAGCCAAAAGTCAAACAACGATTAGAATGATAATATCAGTGAGATTGGAGAAGAATTGAAGATTGAGAAGAGAGTATGAGCGAGTTGCAATGATTCGTAGATGTCCAATTTATAGTGAGGATCGATGGATGGGTTAATTGGAAAGTTTGACTATCTATTAAAGTCTATACGCGTAATAATTCGAATTGGTCAATGATTGATGGTTGTTAGCGTGTAATCGAAGCTGGATGAGGCCGGTAATCGTGTATCATTGCCAAAATTAGATCAATCATGCATTGATCTTGATTGATTATGCAACGCGTCCACAGTTGACTTTCCTAAGTCAATTGTGCAGGTTTTTAAAATCAAGTATAAAGTAAATTCGCGTCTGAGTTTAATCAGGTTGATGGCTTAGCCCAGTTGGTTAAGTGTTGATGTGGTTTGGGCTTGGGTGCGGGTTCGAACCCCGGCTCGAGCATATTATTTTTTTGATATAATTATCACCCAACACATATATAATATAATATATATAAGGTATTAGGGTTCCAATAATGCGACAAAAATAATTAATGCGAATACTATAGGTAAAACTTGACGTTTTATTAATAACGATCGTGTAACGTACAAGTTTAAATGCGTAATGTTACAGTCTCCCCTACTTTTAGGAACTTCGTCCCGAAGTTGGAGTTGGAGAGTCTGGTGGGAAAAGATTCGAGTGTCGGGATTCATGTGCGCTATTTGTCCCAAAAATTTGTTAAGAAGATTTCATGAAGATGTTCCCCAAACCATGGAGGAGGCCTTCGAAAGAGCAGAAGCCTTCCTTCGGGGAGAAGAAGCTCTCATTCGGCAGGATACCAGGAAACGGGATCGGGGAAACCGGAGAGATAGCTCAACAAGCTCCCGAAGACCTAGTTTCCAACCCTACAATGAGAGACGATTCGGTCGACAATTCAATTCCAGAAGGAATGAGGAAAGAAGACGGTCTCCCATATCAGAGAGGTACCAGGACAGAGAAAGGCAAGTGTTCACAATCCTCACCAAGACCCCTCAGGAGATACTTTCCACTGAGGAGGTCAAGTACACCTTTCGACCTCCCAGACCCTTGTCCAAGCCAGCCAACAAGAGGGATGCCAGCAAGCACTGTACCTTCCACAACGACACCGGACACCACACAAATGACTGCTATTAGTTGGAAAAGAGAATAGAGGAGGCCGTTAAGTCCGGTGAACTGGCTCACCTGATCAAAGATATCAAGGGAAGGAAGGATGATGGGAAGAAAGACAAGGAGGTCAACATGATCAGATACGAAGGGGCCCAACAGATTAAGAGGGCTCGTACTGAGCCTTGGAACAAACAATACATCTGCCTCCCCCTGCTCCAGATGAATTGATCATTACCCCCGTGATAGTGGAAGCTGAACTGGATGGCTTCCTAGTAGATAGGGTGTACATGGACGGTGGTGCCTCATCAGAAGTAATGTATGAACGGTGTTTTGAATTGCTGAGCCCAGAAATCAGATCCAAACTGAAACCATCAGATGCCTCTCTTGTGGGTTTCTCCGGGGAACGTGTACATCCCCTAGGGAAGCTCACCCTAAGCGTCTGTTTCAGATATGGGGACTTGTCAAGAACGGAGGAGCTGACTTTCTCCGTAATCAGATACCCGTCGAGCTACAACATCCTTATCGGAAGAATGGGAATTGCCACCTTTGATGTTGTAGTATCAACGACGCATGGCCTCATGAAGCTTCCAACTCCCAGCGGAATTGCAACCTTGAAGCCGTTAGCCGAAGCCCTTCTAATAGCCTCCGTGGAGGAAGCCAAACACCCTCGGGAGATAAAGGCACCAGTCGGTAACCCCATTCGAGAAGTCAGTATAAACCCTGCCTATCCGGAGCAAACCATCAAAGTAAAAAACCTACTCCCTAATAAGGTTATGTTTGAACTAATCAACCTTTTGCAGGAAAGCCATGATGTATTTGCCTGGTGTCCCGGAGACATGACTGGGGTCCCAAGAGATTTGGCTGAGCACTCCCTCAACATAGCTCCCTCCTACAAACCTGTTGTCCAAAAGAAAAGAAGCTTGGCCCCTACCAGGAGCCAGGCTGCATGTCAAGAGGTTGAAAAGTTGGTAGAAGCTGGCATCCTAAGGGAGGTCCAATACCACTCATGGGTGTCGAATCCAGTTATGGTAGCCAAACAAGATGGAACGTGGAGGATGTGCGTAGATTTCAAGGATCTTAATAAAGCTTGCCCTAAAGACTGTTACCTCATACCCGAAATTGATTGGAAGGTCGAATCCCTCACTGGCTTTCAATACAAGTGCTTCCTGGACGCCTATGAGGGGTATCACCAAATCCAGATGAAGCAAGAAGACGAGGAAAAAACAGCCTTCCACACCGATAAGGGGATCGTTTGTTACCGAAGGATGCCCTTTGGCTTGAAAAATGCAGGAGCCACTTACCAACGGATAGTGGACTAGGCCTTCTCGAAACAGATTGGGAGGAACATGGAAGCCTACGTAGATGACTTGGTCATCAAAAGCGAGTCTGGGGAGGCAATGATCAAAGACATCCGAGAAACTTTTGATAACCTCCGAGGGATAAATATGAAGCTCAATCCAGTAAAGTGCTCCTTTGGGTTCGAGGAAGGGAAGTTCCTTAGTTATATAGTTAGGAAGCAAAGCATCAAGGCAAATCCAAGCAAGATCCAAGCTGTCCTAGACATGAAGTCACCTACCACAAAGAAGGAAGTGCAGAGCCTCAACGGTAAAATTGCTGCCTTGAAACGTTTCTTGCCCAAATCCGCGGAAAAATCTTTGCCCTTCTTTAAAACGCTTAAGAACTGCATTTATAAGAAGGATTTTTGTTGGACAAAAGAGGCAGAAGTTGCCTTCCTTGAGCTTAAAAAACACATAGCTTCCATGCCAGAAATGGCAGCACCTGAAAAGGGGGAAGTAATAACAGTTTACTTGTCTGCAGGATCAGAAGCAGTCAACTCAGTCCTCTTGGTTGATCGAGGAAAGGAGCAGATACCTGTCTATTTCGTCAGCAGAGTCCTCAAAGATGCTAAAATCAATTATGCTCCCATAGAGAAGCTTGTGTTGGCACTTGTGCACACTGCCAAGAGGCTAAGGCGATATTTTCAAGCTCACCCAACGAGGGTAATCACCGACCAACCCATACGCTCCATCTTAGAAAAACCGGAAGATTCGGGGAGGTTGGCAAAATGGGCTGTTGGCCTAGGGAAGCACAAGATAGAATACGTGCCTAGGAGGGCCTACAAAGGGCAAGTGTTTGCTGACTTTCTAGCCGAATTACCCATCCTGTAGACAGAAGAAGAGATGAATGAGGTTGAAGAAGTGCAACCCGACCTCAAAAGGAAGTGGTGTCTTTTCACTGATGGAGCCTCAAGTGTAGAAGGTTCCGGGGCTGGTCTTGTCATCAGGGACCCCCACGGAACTGAGTACACTTATGCTCTTCATCTAGACTTCCCCTGCACCAACAACGTTGCTGAATATGAAGCCCTACTAGCCGGTTTAAGGTTGGCAAGAAGCATGAAAGTGCAAGAGTTGAAAGTGTTTGTTGATTCAAACCTGGTAGTCAAGCAAGTAAATAGAGGATACACAGCTAAGGAGCCCTCAATGATCAAGTACAAAGATAAGGTCAAGGAATTCATCAAGGAATTCAAAACCTTCACACTAGAACAAGTATCGAGGACCAAAAACAAGCAGGCAGATGCCCTGAGCAAGCTGGCTTCCCTAACATGTGCTCACTTAACTAAAAAGGTCCTGGTTGAGGTGCTCCGGGAACCATCCATTGATGACAAAGAGGTCTAAGATATTGTCACTGAAACAGAGTCCACATGGATGACCCCCGTTGTGTCCTACCTTAAAGAATGGAAGCTTCCAGATAACGAGAAAGAAGCAAAGCGGTTGGTCATCAAGGCGAGGCAATATGTGATTGAAGATGACAAGCTCTACAAAAAGGGGTACTTGGCACCCCTGCTCAGGTGTGTGGGACCCAATCAAAGCAACTATCTCATCAGGGAGATACACGAAGGGATATGTGGTATGCATGCCGGACCTCGTGCTGTGGTATCAAAGCTTATGAACCTCGGTTATTATTGGCCAACCATGCACAAAGATGCCTTCGAGACAATCCGAAAGTGTGAAGCGTGTCAGCTACAAACGCCAGTGAAGACCAACCCAAAACACGATCTTGTACCCATCATCTCTGCATGGCCCTTCTATAAGTGGGGCATGGACATAGTGGGTCCCTTCCCGCAGGCTCCAGGAAAGCTGAAGTTCCTTCTGGTAGCTGTTGATTATTTCACCAAGTGACCGGAAGTCAGGCCGTTAGCCACCATATCAGGGAAGCATGTGATAAATTTTGTATGGGAACAGATAATTTGCAGGTATGGGTTACCAGGGGAGATCGTAACAGACAACGGAAAGCAGTTTGCCAACAAGCCATTCAGCAGCTGGTGCTCCGAGCTGGGCATCAAGCAAGTCTTCAGCTCAGTAGCTTACCCCCAGTCCAATGGACAAGTTGAGCGCATGAACAAAAGCATCGTCAAAGGTATGGGTCGATGAACTCCCAAGTGTCTCGTGGGCTATCAGAACCATGGAGAAGACAAGCCACCAAAAGACACCCTACAGCCTCGTCTTCGGTAGCGAAGCTGTTATACCAGCTGAGATAGGGGTAAGCTCAAGAAGAAATGCTCGACAAGACGCACGACACAATGAAAAGAAGGTACTACTCAACCTGGACCTCCTCGAAGAATCAAGGGACCAAGCCTCCATCAGGGAGGCTAGGTACAAGAAGAAACTCGAAGCCTACTACAACACAAGGGTACGAAAAGAGGTCTTCAGCCCGGGGGACCTTGTGTTGAGATGCAATGAGGCCAGCCGGCAGCAGAGTGTAGGGAAGATAGGTCCCTGGTGGGGAGGTCCCTATGTTATCAAGGAAGCCTACAAAGGGGGGTGGGGGGTGGGGGGGGGGGTCCTACAAGCTAGCTGACCCTAAGGAAAAAATGGTTCCAAGGCATTGGAGTGACAAACATTTGAAACGGTTTTATGTTTAATGATTGTAATGCTACTATGTATTCCCAGTGATATGACTAATGGAAAAACTTTGTTTTAAGAACAATTCATTGTCACTTATCTTATCAAAGGGTGAGCCCCTCCTAACAAGGCTCCATGGGATCCGGCGCTATACCTACCCATGAAACGGGGATGAGCTCCCAGGCCACAACTACTCAACAGGCAACAAGGCTAACAACCTTCCTGTATACTGGGTGAGTTCCTAATACAATCCACAACTCCATGGGACAAGTCCTTAGAAGGAATATCTAAACCCATGAAAGAGGGTGAGCTCCTCACACCAAGACAGCTCATATATGTTCACATCAAACACAAAAAACGAACATTTCACATAAAAACCCGTTAAGTAAGGTTGCAAACAAAAAACAAGCTGATAGGATAAGTATTGCATCGGCTCCTTAGCTTAATATCCTGGGTTGGGTGACTGCATCATCCACCTCAAGGTGAAAGGTTAAAGACATTGCAAACACTATAAACGGCAAGTAAAATATCCAAGACAACCAAGCATTAAACATAAATAAAGCATCACCCCTAGAGGGGGAGCATTCCCATTAATAAAAGATAAAAGCCCTAAGGCTGGGTACAAAAGAGTTTCACTACATAAGACAACCTAAACATAAAGAAAGCTTAAAACATAGCTAGATCATGGAGTGGCAGAATCGTCGGCTTCATCAGTGGTATCGCCCACACCAGTGGAAGCCAGGGTTCGGTTGCCAACATCTGCATAGAGGCCATCGGTGTCAAGACCAGCAAACGGATCATCTTCGCCAGAGGGAGGGGTGGATTCGACCTCCAAAGCCTGAAGGGGGGAAGGACACTCAAATACCTGCTCCAGATTGGGAACTCTTGACGAATCAGCAGGCTTAGGACGCTTAGAACTACCTTCTCCACCATCAGCTCCCCCCCAACGTGATCCTGAGAGGCCTCTTTGACACATACGAGTTGAAAACCTCATTGGCCACCTCCTTCTTCAAATCTTCCGGCTCCAAATCTTGCAGGAAGGAGATAGGCTGCTGGGAAGCCTTATCAATGGCATTAATATAAGGGTAACTAGAAAGTTCCATCGCCTTCACAGCATTCACAAACTCTTCCCCAGAAGAAGGCTTAAAAGATGGTAGCTCCTTGAACTTCTGACCCTCCTCGGCTGCCTTGAAACCAGCCTGGATTCCCCCATGACGACCGAAGGCTATGGCCTTGGCGTAAATGTCAGCCAAAGGAGCATTGAACTCCTGAGAATGCAGCAGGTTGGTGACAAAATGGGCAACCCCCTTAGAAACCAGCCACTCTTTCTCCTGAGTCAAATGATCCACTTGAGCCCGGAGCTCCATACCAACCTTCTCCATAGCAGCCTGTCCTTGTTTAACCGCCTCCCTAGCCCGAGCCAGACCTTCCCTCTCCTCAGCAACCTTAGCCTTCTCATCGTTTAGCCTTTGAACATCTTGTCAAATTTCTCCTTCTCCAAATCAAGCTGGGTCTTGGATATGGCCAGCTCACGAACCAGATCCTCCTCCCGCGCAACATACTTAGCCAATTCCTCTTTCACCTTTACCAGCTCAGCCTCGTGCTTCTTATAGGCACCTTCAACTTGCTCACTTCGAAGTAACAAACCACCCCACATGGCCATCCCATTCGGGAACAAAGATAAAAACTGACCAAAATGGTAATACATCTTTTTCATCAAATCCGTGTCCACCCACTCTTAGGGAATCTTCAGGAAAGGTGCGGAGAAGAGTAGGGAAAGCACGAAGCTTTTCCAATAGCTCCTGATCAAGAGTGTCAGGGTCAGGCTCCTTCTCATTCAGAGAAGCATCAGAAGACCTCCTTGGAGCCTTGAAAGGTAGGAAGTCAGAGTTCAAAAAGAAAACTTGTCTTTCCGGGAAGACACTAGACCAATAACACTCGAGATTAGGGCTGGTTCACACTGAGTCTTTTCAATGGTAAACCAGTTCCCATTCTTAGCCAACCTAAAGAATCGACGGTACATGGCCAGAGAAGGCTCATAACCGAGACAACGACACACGATTTCAAAGTGAATGATTCGGGCAACACCAGAGGGACATAACTGATCAAGACCAAGTTGATGATTCTCGAGAACACTAAGAAAAAAACCCATAAAAGGGGTACCAAAGGTTACCCTAGTCGAACTGACATGTGTAAACGACTATCTTGACTGGGGACACAGAGGTTACCAGAGTCTTCCCTTTAGGAATAGACGATTCAAAAGACAAAGGGATGCCGATCTCCGTACAAAAACGTTCGGCATCAGATTTAGATAGCCGAGTAAACTGGGAAGCAAGATCGTTTTTAGACATTATGAAAAACAAGTATGAAAGAGGAGGAGGTTACTTACCAGAATTTATAGAGGAAAAATAGGAACGCCAGCAAAGATATGATCGTGGGAGAAAGAGAGGAATTTTACTAAAAAGGGGAATGAAATGAGAAATTAGGAGAAGTTATCCCCTTTTATAAAATTTAAATTTTGAATTAATGATCAAGAGCGCTTACCAAGGAGTTACCGCCGCCCAACTGTCCACCTAGACGACATTAGCCTATAAGCCCATCAAATCAACAGTCGCATGCAGCAGCTGATGGGACGTAAGTCTACTCCCAAGAAAACAATAATGGCCATCGATATTAATTTAAAATAGGGTCATAATGAGGAGCGAAGGGACAAAAACTTACATAAAAAATTGGCAAAGGCATTACACAAATATAAGGCTCCCATGAGGGAGCTTGGAAGCTAATAAACTCCTCGGTACCAAGGTAAGATTGGCTAACGTTGCCACCGAGACAGGAGATAATTTACAAGTCACAAGAACTTCTAACTTCTTTACAAATGCTTATGACTGAGGGGCTGATGACGTGGGTCCTAAAACGACCACGTTTAACCCCTTGTCAAAAAATAAAGCAAAGTAAAGAATTAAGGTTTGCCTGACTTATTGGAGCTGAGCAGCTAATATAAGGCAGCCTGGCTGCCATACGGTAGCTGTGTAGCAGAAAGCAAACAGTAAAATCATTGGAAATGTAAAAAGGTACTTTGGCTTCTTACTATAGGCATAAGACAAAACATCACACAGCTCCAAGCCATGCCTAGAAAATAGTAAAAGCTGAAAGTGTACTAAATGGGCAAAGTCTCACTGCAGGGAACATAAAGATAGTCAACCCTCACCAGGTATAGTAAGGAAGCTACCGCAGGGGAGCTCCTGGGCAGAATTCCACTGCCTATATAAGGAGACCCTTGGGTTGTCATTCCACACACCCACTTCTCACTTCTTCTCTTCACTCTTACACTCTCTATTTCATTATTCCTTAACTCCCATCGAATATATACTTATTCTCACGCCGGAGTCCAAACGCAAGAGGCCCCCTCCTGCGTTAAGGATAACGGTGTCTGCTACCTTGTGCAAGTCCTTCCAGGAGCTAGAGGATCCCCTAAATCATAACTTAAACCTAACATACCCTTAACTTATAATCCTATACATCTTTTAACCTAATCCCGGTCATTTTCCTTGTTGTAGCAACATATACCAAAATGTCATCAAAGAAAACCAACACAAACTTCCTCAAATGCTCTTTAAAAATGTTGTTCATGAGTGCCTGAAAAGTTGCAAGAGCATTAGTGAGCCCAAAGGGCATCACTACAAATTCAAAAAGCCCTTCATGGGTCCTAAATGCAGTCTTTTTAATATCATCCTCATACATCCTGATTTGATAATAACCTGCTCTTAAATCCAACTTAGAGAAAATCATAGCTTCCCCTAATTCTTCAAACAGTTCTTCTACCAATGGAATATGGTAACTGTTTTTAACTGTAGCATCATTTAACCTTCTGTAATCTATACAAAATCCCCAGGATCCATCGTTTTTCTTGACTAAAACCACAAGAGCTGCAAAGGGGCTTGTGCTTCCCCTCACCACCCAGTGTCTAACAATTCATGGGTCAACTTTTCTATGATATCTTTCTAGGCTGCTTGATACCTATAGGGCTTCAAATTAACCACTTGTGACTCATCTTTTAACACAATTTTGTGGTCAAATTCCCTTTTTGGGGGTAAGGCAGTAGGTACCTCAAATACATCCCCAAATTGATCCAACACCTCATTAATCTCTATTTGGTTCACTTCTTCCTTAACAAATGCTTGATGTTGGAATTTTTCTTTTGAATCTTGTAATTGCAGACTCAAAAGATGAGCCTCAACTACTTTCTCTTTGTTATCAAGCAAAGCCTGCATGGCATTTGCTGAACACAAAGACATCTTGTTGTTATCCACACCCTTTAACTTATATTTCAACTTATATTGGTTGCCATCAATTGTGAATTGCATTGTAAGGTCCAAAAAGTTCCAAACAATTGACCCCAATGTAAGCAACCATTGTACACCTAACACCATGTCATAGTTATCCAAAGGAATGACTAAGACATCAGTGGTAAACTAGTTCCCTTGCATAAACCATTGAAAATTAGAGGAGAAATCTGTACAACTGATTTCTAACCCATTAGCCACACCAACTGACATATTAGTGACTGGTTTGAGGGAACATTTCAGTTTCATGGCCAATATTTTATTTATAAAATTGTGTGTGGAACCAAAATTAATCAAGATTCTCAACTGTTTATTTCCTATAGTACCAATAACTTTCATGGTAGAATAAGAAACCATGCCTGTTAAAGCATGAATTGAAATCTAAGGTGTGTTAGTCCACTCTTGCTGCCCTACTTGAACTTCCTCATGACCCATTTGAACTATATCCCCCCTTGAAGTACTTCCTCAATTTCCTTTTCCACCCCTATGACTTCTAGTACATACAATTGCTTGTTTGGACATTTTTGGGTGGAAGAAAACTTTTCTGGGCACCAAAAACATTCCCCTTTGGCTATTTTTAATTCCATTTCTTTACTTGAAATTTGTTTGGTATTATTAAACTTGTTGTTCACTGGTGGGGATGGTAATAATGGCAGGTGACCCACATTAACAGGGGGTTTAACTGAATTCTTTCCATAATAAGAATTGTACCTGACTACAGAGGAATGATTAACCTTCTGATTGGTATTGTTCTGAGTTTTTGCAAGATAGTAGGCTTCTTTCATTGTCCGAGGCTTGAACATCTTGACTGGTCCACCAATTTCAGGCTTGATGGCTTTCAAGAATATGCTAACTGCATAGGTTTCAGGGATTGAAACCTTCAACAAACAGGCATCAAAATCATCACAAAAGTCTTCTAATGGTCCTGTTTGAACCATTGAAGCCAAGGTGCCCATAGCATCCTTAAATAGGTCAGTGGAAAACCTATTAACAATGGCTTCTGAATAATCTTGCCATGTTATCTCAGAAATTGGTACTCCTTTTGTCTTTAAAAACATTTGATGCCACTTAACTGCTTTGCCCTCCAAATGAATGGCTGCATATCTAACTTTGAAATTATCAGGAGTCTCATCAACAGTAAAGAAATGTTCACAACGATAAATCCAATCATCAACTTCTGACCCATCAAACTTAGGGAAGTCAATCTTCCCAATTCGGTGCAGTCTATCATTTCTTGGAGCCTGATTATTATTCACCACATTTGAACCTTGCATTCCATTACTAGATCCTCCATTAGAAGACTCAACATTTAGTTTAGACAATAGGGCTTGAACACTAGCATTTAGACTAGAAAATGTGGCTTCCGACTTCTGCATGAAGGCATCAACCTTCAACAAAGTCATAGCATGTTCATCAACAGTTTTTTCTAATGAAGACTTTTCTGTTTCAGATCGACTACGAGTGGTCATTTTAAGAATTGAAAAAAAATCAAGAAGGATCAAGAAAAGAACAAAGAATCAAGAATTGTTATCAAGATTGGACAAATCTCAAATAGATCGATCCAAGGAATTGAATGATCACTAGTTGATCAATTCAATAGAATGGCTTAATCACCGATTGATTAAACCGACGTAAGAATGGAATTGAGCTGATATGAATCAAGAAATGAAGAACAGAGCAATTACAGAGAAAAAAAATGAAGAAGATGATCGGAACAGGGTGGTTAGTTACGGTGGCGACTGGTGGTTACGGTGGTTAGTTACGACGGTGGAAGGTAGTTGTGGTGATCGGAGGGCCGAGGAATAACCGCTCTGATACCAATGATAAGGTTGAATCGAAAGAAAAGAAAATCAGAATGAGGAATTCTCACAATACAACCATACTCTTCTTATTCAGCTTCCTGCCTATATAACAGCCATTACAACTAACTGCCAACTATTCTTTTACACAACTAGTCCCTATACTTTCAGACTATTGCCACTTATTAAAATTGTACATTTTAACAGACAATACAACTAATACAAATGACAGAATAATCCCTCTACTTTATGACACATATCATTCAGTGGCGTCAGGAACATTCCCTCAAGACTTTATCAGCCATGGCATGTGATGGCAGGTCGTTTGTTATGAAGAGGTAAAAGTCGCTGTCTCATTCAGCGGCTTCACCTCTTTTGCTTATTTCCTGATATACAACCTAACTCGCTTAATAGTGCAAATGATTCAATTCACCAATGGAGTTTTATTGGAGTAGCTAGTCAATCCGCCAGTCTGTTGATGATCGATTGCTTGTTAAAAGCTTTATTTTTTTGATAAATACATTGGAAATCTTTCATGAATTGATTCAGTTATACAAAAGAACTCCTTTTGTTGTTTTTATGCTAAATATATCTGTATACAAGACGTTCGTATTTCATCATTGTAACTACTTTTTGTCAAATCCGTTTCATAGGATAAATGATATTATGATAATCCTGTTTAACAAAAACCGGTCAACAGACGCAATATTGAGAAAAAAGAAAAGAAAAGAAACATCGCTTTATTACATATTAATTAGTGGGGATAATCAGCAACTGATGTACACCATGAGTGTCTTTATTTAGATTTGA
Source organism: Ambrosia trifida (assembly GCA_028751855.1). Lineage (NCBI taxonomy): Eukaryota > Viridiplantae > Streptophyta > Magnoliopsida > Asterales > Asteraceae > Ambrosia > Ambrosia trifida. Next base: position 112,203,548 of record CM054129.1, read on the forward strand.
CACTTGATCAAACATGTGGAATAATAGCTATTGTTGCAGCAAAGAGCCTGCTACAGTGCTTAATCCAGATTCCATAGAGAATACCATATTTATTTAACAAGCAATCACAACCAACTTATCGATTATAATTCATATCCCAAAATCCTGATCCAATGATGGGAATAAATTACACTTAATTCAGTGAGGAGTAACTTTCAGAGTGAGTGTTTTATTGAACCATGATTTCCAGCTGCCAGACCTCTTCCTAGTTATCTCGGTCGCCACCTGCTGCCGCGGTTTCTTGCATAACATGAAGTTCCTCGCTCCAAATGATCCGATCGTCTCCCTTGGATTTAGAGCTGCATGGAATTTAACCAACACCCATAATAATGGTAAAACGACAATAAGGGTGATGGAGTTATCTTTCACGTCTCTCACATCGTTAGAACTATTTCTCATTCATTTCAAGTCACATAATACATACACCATCTCCAACCATGGTAATGGCAATGCTCATTTTAGGCCGAATGTAATGGGCAGTGTCGTGCCGTCTCTGAGAAATATGTCAAAAGAATGTTTGTAGGGCGAGTAAAAATAAACCGGCCCATATAATTTAAAACCACTCACAAATCACAATGTCCACATATTAATTAAATTTAACCAATGGAACTTCATTGGGCTTAGTTTTATTGAATCTAAGTTTTTAAACCAGTTAAATCTTTATCAAAGTATTAAAAGTAAGAGTTTATAAGTTCAAATATATGGATTTTCGTAAGAAAAATTAGATGCATGTATAATTTTAAAAACTTCGGACCTTCAAAGATGTCGGGCCTACGCCGGTTGCCCTCCTAGCCCAGCCCCATCACTGACCATGGTAATGGGATAAAACCCCTGGTGACTAATGGTGAAGCGTCGTTAAACACTGCCACTTGAGGAGTTACTAGAGGTGGGGGGGGGGGGGGGGGGCGTGAGCTACACCACGCTCGTAAGAAAGAAGGCAAGGTGGACCCCTTGGTACACCAACATATCATATTCCATATTTTATTATTTTTTTTAAAAGATAATATTCAACATTGCTACTATCATGCCAATTATTTCTCCTCATTTATGTGTAGTCAATATGTTAGTCAATATGTTGTTAATTGTTGTTAATGTATTTCCTTTTTATTGTCTTGTAAATTATTATATAAATCAATGATACACCCTCTCTTAATATTCAAGAGAGAGTTTCCCACCTTACATGGTATCAGCCATTTTTGGTCCTCTCCTTTCCTTTTCCTTCTACTCGATTATCTTCTCCTGTCCTATTTTCTTTCTCTGCAATGTCGCAGACCTCCCCTACCAATACCGAAACATCCCTCCCCATGAATGCTCTATTACACCTCATCAACATAAAACTCTCCTCTACTAATTATCTCCAATGGGTCTACCAAATCACTCCCCTCCTAGCAAATCAAAAACTCCTTGGCCATGTTGACGGCTCCATTCCCGCTCCTCCGAAAACTATTATTGTTGAATCCCAGGAACAACCGAATCCTGCCTTTAACACTTGGTTTCTTGCTGATCAACAGGCCATCTTAATTATTAATGCCTCGCTTACCGAAGAGGCTGTGGCTGAAATACTCGGCCTAAACACCTCTCATCAAATCTGGACCACCTTAAAAGCCGCCTACAGCAACACTTCATTGGAACGCATGCATCTGCTGCGTGACAATCTTCGCCAAATCACCAAGGGTGAGTCAACTGTGGCAGAATATGGTCGCAAATTCAAAGCCGTTTGCGATCAGCTTTCGGCTATAGGACACCCGGTTAGTGACATCGATAAAACACATTGGTTTCTTTGTGGTCTCGGTGCCTCGTTTGAAAGTTGTTCCACTGCTGTTCGAACCGCTCATGCTTCTCTTTGTTTTCGTGATCTTCTCACCAAGGCGGAAAGTCAAGAACAATTCTTGCGCAGCCTTCATCCTCCAACCCCTGCCCCGTGGCATTCATTTCCCACCCAACCCGCTCTAATTCTTTTTCCAACACCCGACCCAGATCCGGCTCCTCTGGTTCTGGTTCGTCCTCTCGTAATCAGTCCCACAACTCTAACTCCAAAAACCCGCGTAGGCCTCCTCATTGTCAACTATGTCGCACGAATGGCCACTACGCAAACAAGTGTCCCAAACTCTCCTCTTTTGTTGCTGCCGCCTCTGGTCAGGAAGATCTTGCTCGCGCTTTCCACGCGAAATGTACCTTTTCTGGTGATGAACCGGATTGGACAGCCGAAACGGGCGCCGATCTTCACATGACAGATGACACGGGTAAACTTCAATCTTTTTCTCCATACACAGGGTCCTCCTCTGTTTTCTTTGGTAATGGGCACTCACTCCCTATCACTCATAAAGGCCACGTTAAAATCAATGGCAGTGTGTCTTTAAATGATGTTTTGGTTGTTCCAAAAATAACCAGAAATTTACTTTCCGTTAGCAAGTTGACTAAATATTATCCTGTTGATGTATTATTCTCAGACACATTTTTTCTTATCCAGGACCGGAAAACAAGCCAACCTCTCGCTCAAGGTCGGTGTGAAAACGGTCTCTACATACTTCGAGATAAATCTTCGGCTTTTTTTGCTTCTGTTTCTTCGAATAAAGCCTCATTTGAGTTGTGGCATAATCGTTTAGGTCATGTTGCTTTTGATGTAATTTCTATTTTAAAGAACCATGGTTGTTTGCAATTTACTTCTATTTTGCCAAAACCTAATTTATGCTCACCTTGTCAACTTGCTAAAGCCCGAAAATTACCATTTGCTCTAAATGAAAAACGTGCTTCTCATCCACTCGACCTCATTCATTGTGATTTATGGGGTCCCTCTCCGATCTTAAGCTCGGAAGGATACAAATATTATGTGGTGTTTATAGATGACTTTTCACAATTCTCGTGGTTATATCCACTTAAATTGAAAACTGATTTTTACTCCACGTTGCGTACTTTTTTGCAACTTGTCCAAACACAGTTTTCTCGAAAAGTCAAAATCTTTCAAAGTGACGGTGGCACGGAATTTATTAATCAACATGTCCGAAAAATTTTTGAGGACAATGGCACATTTCACCGTTTCTCTTGCCCGTACACCGCTCCTCAGAATGGTCGGGCCGAACGCAAGCATCGTCATATCGTTGAAACGGGCTTGGCCATGCTCTTTCATGCCCACGTTCCGGCTACTCGTTGGGTTGATGCATTTAGTACGGCCACATACATAATAAACCGTTTACCTACCAAAGTGCTAAATGATAAAACTCCTTTTGAAATGCTATTCTCTATAAAACCCGATTACTACAATTTTCGTGTGTTTGGATGTTGTGTTTATCCGTATCTACGTGACTATGCCCCTCACAAACTAGCCCCACGTAGCATTCCTTGTATTTTTATGGGATATTCCCCGCAATACAAAGGTTACAAATGCTTTGACCCGGCATCTTCTCGTATGTACATCACACGCCATGCTAGGTTTGATGAGAATTTTTTTCCTTACACCACTAATTCTACCTCTACTCAACTTTCTGACCTTGTCATATCCACCTTCCATGACCCACTCCAACTTAAACCCACTACCCAAATTCCTACTACCACTCCCACAACATCTCCCAAAACACCTACCCTACCTTGTTCCTTATGCAAGTCCCCTCCTAATCATCAAATCCATCCTCACCACATGGACCACTCCTCGGCTCCTACTCATAACGAGCCCCCTTCACCTCCTAATCAGAATCTCCCTCCCTCTCCACAAGCATCCCCTCCACCTTCACCCATTGATCCACCTCCCCAACCGGACCTTCCATCGGCTCCTTCTCAGCCAACTTCTTCCGCTCATCCTATGGTAACTCGCTCCAAGGTTGGCACTTTTAAACCCAACCCTAAACATTCCGCCTACCTTGCTCAAGCCATGCACTCCTCTCTCCATACGGCTTTGCTGTCTTCAGTTGATCCGAAAGGATTCAAAACCGCATCCAAACATTCTCATTGGATGGATGCCATGTGCGCGGAGCTCGACGCCCTTCACCGAAACAAAACGTGGTCTCTTGTTCCGCGTCCCTCGGCAAACAACGTCGTCGGTTCCAAATGGTTATATCGCACCAAATATCATTCTGACCGCTCCCTAGATCGTTACAAGGCCCGTCTTGTTGCCCAAGGCTTTACTCAAATACCCGGTCTCGATTTTACTCATACCTTTAGCCCGGTTGTTAAAGCCTCTACCATTCGCGTTGTTTTATCTTTAGCCGTTATTCATGGATGGTCGCTCCATCAACTTGATGTCAACAACGCTTTTCTCAATGGTTCGCTCTCTGAAACCATTTACATGGAGCAACCTCCGGGGTTCGCTGACCCGAAGTTCCCGAACCATGTTTGTAAACTAAACAAAGCTTTGTATGGACTTAAACAAGCACCCCGAGCTTGGTTTCAGCGTCTCAGTTCTTTTCTTGTGTCTTACGGCTTCTCTTGCAGCCGCGCGGACCCTTCCCTCTTCGTTTTTCATCATGGCGACTCTCTAATGTATCTTCTTGTATACGTTGATGATCTTATTCTTACGGGGAACAAATCATCTCTTCTTACTACGTTTACAAGTCGGTTACATCAAGAATTTGCCATTAAAGATCTGGGCTCTTTAAACTACTTTCTCGGTCTCGAGGTTATTCAAACCAACTCCACTCTTTTCCTCACCCAAACTAAATATGCTAATGATCTTCTCACTCGTGCGGGTCTGACTCATGCTAAACCTGTTCCAACTCCCCTGTCCACCACCGATTCCTTCACTTCCGCTGGTACTCCCTATTTTGACCCTACCCATTACCGTTCTTTGGTGGGAGCTCTTCAATACCTCACTATCACTAGACCGGATCTCGCATATGCCGTGAATCAAGCTTGTCAACACCTTCATGCTCCGACTGAACATCATTTCCAGCTTGTTAAACGGATTCTTTGGTATGTTAAAGGGACAATATCTCATGGTCTTGTTTTCACTCGTCCAAAGTCATCGTCTATACTAGGATACTCGGATGCGGATTGGGCGCGCTGTATTGAAACTCGGAGGTCAACGTATGGTTATTCTATTTTTCTAGGCGGCAACCTTGTCTCATGGAGTGCGAAGAAACAACCAACGGTTTCCAGATCGAGCTGTGAGTCCGAATATCGTGCTATGGCCAATGCCGCGGCTGAGATAGTCTGGATAACTCACCTTTTGCAGGAACTTCATGCCTTACCTACTTCACGTCCTACTCTATTATGTGATAATCGAAGTGCCCTGTTCATGTCGCAAAATCCAGTTTCTCATAAACGAGCAAAGCATATCGATTTGGATTACCATTTTGTTCGAGAACTTGTTCTATCGAGAAAGCTACACACTAAGTTCATTCCTACCAAGCTTCAAGTCGCGGACATCTTCACCAAGAGTTTACCACGTCCACAGTTCGAATATTTCAGAGACCTGCTTCGTGTATGTCCTCCGCCTGTGCGCTTGCGGGGGGGATAAAAGATAATATTCAACATTGCTACTATCATGCCAATTATTTCTCCTCATTTATGTGTAGTCAATATGTTAGTCAATATGTTGTTAATTGTTGTTAATGTATTTCTTTTTTATTGTCTTGTAAATTATTATATAAATCAATGATACACCCTCTCTCAATATTCAAGAGAGAGTTTCCCACCTTACATTTTTTATTTATGTAATTAAAATATTATTTTTATGGGTGGTTGATAGTAAAAACTTATGAAATAATTAGACACTGAATAAAAAAAAAAAGTGAGTGAGAGCTTAAGACAATATGAGAGTTATATGATATTCATTTGATAATGTGACAATGAAAATAAGTAAAACCATTACACATAGTTTTATGCATATGTAGACATTCCCCTACTTTTAATTCAACTTTTTAACACAAATATTATTTATTGAAATTTAAAAAGTAAACTGTAAATACAAGAATAATTAAAATTTTAAATTTTACACATTTTGAAACAGTGTATAAAAATAAACTTTTATAAAATTATTTTTAACTACCTTTAATATTTTATATACTAATTACTTAAATTATTTCTAATCTACAAATCAATTTAAAATATTTTTTTAAAGTTAAAGTTGGGTTGTATATTGAGCTTGTTTTGTAATCACAAACTCTTATCTCATCCATTCCCTCTGTCACGACGGTTAGCAATTTCCAAATTCACCATCCCCACATAAGGGAAAGGGCCGATTCAAGAGGTATAAAATAAAGCTAGGACTTTGGGCGGTACTCTTTTGGGACCCCTAAATTCTAAAAAAAAAAAAAAAAAAAATAGACTTCATATAGGTAATTTTGGGCTTTCGGATTATTAGCATTGAGGTTTGTGGTATGTAATTATCCATAACACAACAATCGTATAAGAATCATGTTATTAAAAGCAATACTTTTAACAAAAAGAACACCAAGTTTAATATGCGCTTTGTGCCCCTAAGAATTTGTGCCCCAAAGAATCTTGAGACAATGGTCCCTTGCGGAGAGCTCAGCCATCTTTCACCTTAGGCACTCAAACCACCTTAACTATGTTAATATTCAAACATGAGATATAATGATGCCTAACAAAGAAACTTATAAATGATAATTAAAATGATATATAATAAGCCTGAAATGAGAAGTCATATAATAACAATAAGTGATAACAACTTTTATATATAATAAACTTCTCTAACAAATTACACAGAATAGTGCAAATTTGTGATGAATGTGAGATACATATGCATGGAAATGGTAGAATGTACGTACGTACCTTCTGGTCCAATGGTTGGAGTGTAGAGAAAAAAATTATTGTAATTAGTTCCTAGAACAGGAAAACGACCTTCATGAGCGTACGATTTAAGTGCGGTCTCAGTGACCACAGCCACCGTCGCGTCTTCATTAACTACAAAGCGAACTGGCCCAGAGCTTCCCAACACGTTTACCTTAATCAGCATTCGCTTGCTACCACCTTTCATCACCTTATCCCTTATTTTCCTAAACGGCAGCGATAGCATTGTCACTCCTTCGGACAACAACACACAACCGCAGAACACAGCAGTGGCACAGTGGAGTTCAAGTAGCGACGTCTCACCAATGGGGCCAGAATTCCTTGTTGAAGTCGAAGCCTAAACTGGTTAGCCAAGATTTCGCGCGAGCATTAACATATAATAGGAATTTTCTAGAGGCTTAATTTTGGAGAACAATCAAAAAGTCGAAAGTAGAGGTTTGGGATTGTTGGAATACGAATAAGATAAAATGTGTGTATATAATGATACCTGGGTGCAGACGAAATCTGCAACATCTTTCGTAATAGGTTTCAAAGATTTACTTCCTTTATCCCATATTTGTCACATCCTTGTGTTAATCAACTTTTTTGCTTCACTTTTATTTTATGGCTGTCTTTTTAAATCACAAATTTAAATTAATGCTTGCGTTACGGGATTTAATTTGCCCATTTTGTTTCGACAATATATTATGGTGTGACAATTATAACTAATATTATAAAATATTTGTATAAATAAGTTACGAACTTATGATAAGAGTTGTAAGGTCAAGAAAAGTTACGTCCAAGAGTCATGATTATGATGCATCAAATCATTCAATCTCATATCAAGGACGGCTAACCTATTGCATTAACTCAATGGAAACATACACTAATTTCATGTTTTTATGAAAGAATTTCAGAATAAGAATCATTCTTCTTATCTACCTTTTTAGTGACAAATATTAGATATAGTCTGCAGTAGAGAGAAATACAAAACAACTTTTAATCTTACTTTATGGTGTATTTGGATACTACGTACATTATGTTTTAGTTAAGTTTTAAATTCCATAGCTATAATAAATTGTATTGTGTTTTAAATTGTTTTGTTTTGTATCTAGCAAAAACTACTCCAATTATCATACCTAAATCCAAAACATGATTGTGAATTCTTGTTCTTTCCCTCACTTCTCATGAATAATGGCCTTTGTACCCGAACCTTTACCTATATGCGTATGTAGGGTGGGATTCCTGTACATAGACATTTTTTATACAAAGTGTGAGAAGTCTATATAGGCATTGTGTTTTAAATTTTAGGCATGATGTTTTATGTTCTTTAGGCATAGTATTATATAGAAAAACAAAAAACTTAATAATTTAAAACACTAATTAATGTATTCTAGACATGCAATCTAAAATACCATACGAAGAAAGTAATCAGTGTGTTTTAAATTTCATGTCTAGAATACATTTGATTGTGTTTTAAATTGTTATGTTTGGTGTTTTTCGATACAATACAATGCAAAAGGAATCGAAAACATCATAGCCAAAACTTAAAACACAATGACTACATAGACTTCTCACACTTTGTACGAAAAATGTCTTTTGTACAAGAACCTAAACCTGTGTATGTATATATTTAGGTGAAAGTACTATCTAGACTTATGTGATACAAATTTTTGTTTAATAATTTGCGTAATCAATGTATTTTACTAGATTTATAAATTGGCATCATATCTGGCTTTGCTGAAATAAGAAAGCATTAATCTTTAAAGATTTATATAAAAAAAAAAATATGTTAAATTAATGAGAGAAGAACCTGATGTTAAAAAAAATGCTTATAAAAAGCATCTAAGCTTCATTTGGGAACATGAAGTCACCTATGATCGGGGTCATACAACTAGATGGATCTTGGGTGTTGTCGAGACATGTAAGGCCGGGGTCACACAATTAGACTTACCTTCGAGTTTTCAAACATAAAACTTAATCATTCCCATCAACGGCAAGTTAAAATATTTGAGTTGCAATATTTATCTTAACAAGAAAATAAAACCTAATAATTCATCCATATATCAGCATAGATGCCGGTCTTCCACTAAGTTCCCTTATGTGCAGGCAAGCATCCGTTCTTCCACAAATCTAAAATCTACAATAATCTGAAGTGCACATAAAATCAGCATTATTAACTTCATATCTTTAAAAAGAAAATAAAACAATAGCCTTAACTGTTGGAAAAATGGTAGTGGAAATTGATTTTTTCCTAATTTTAGACTTAAATAAATATATTTATATATGTGTTATATAAATATTTATTTATGGGTTTGTGTACTATATTGTGAGAGCCTTACAACGAATCAAACTATGTCCAAAATAGAGCTAAGATGAATGAGATATCGAAGCTTGAAAGTTGTAGGTTGGAACAACCAAAGATGAGAAAATGGATTAAGTTTTGTCCCACATTGGTGGGATGACAAAACATAAAGTGGTTTATAAGGAGGAGCACTCCTTGGATATTTTTAGAATGAGCCAAACACTAGTGGGGACCCTAAAGGGTGCGAAAACTCACAATGTGGCGCTTTGTTGGCGCACTTTGCACACTCGCATCGCCGCGGGCCGCTTGAGAGTCGCCTTTGTATTTTTGACCTCGTGCGCGCGGTGCACTTTGCACACTCGCATCGCCGCGGGCCGCTTGAGAGCCGCCTTTGTATTTTTGACCTCGTGCGCGGGGTCTGGTACATGGCGGAAGGTTGACGTAAACCGTAACTACAAGTGGCGCGCAGGACCCAATGGCATTCAGGTCTGCGCACGTGACATCCGCGTGGCGGGTTCCATATGATACGAGTCGTCATCCACGGATGACATAGCGTTATGTGCGCAGGGACTATAGTGCGCGCATGACCAGGTAGTGCCTAGCGCCTTGGTGAGCGCATGTCATCATGTTCTGCGCGCAGTCAGTTCCTACACAGTCTCGGGTTGTTAGAAAAGACTGTTTCAACTCGTGTCATAAACAAAACGTAAGTTTCAGTTTGACCACTTAAAGCGACTTTAATCCATTCATTACAAATTAATATCATTTATTACAGAATTGATTATACTGATTAATTACGATATTAGTAGTAAATATGTTTCAACACAATGTGGATATAAATATGAGGTCTTGGCTCATATTTTAAGTACATGAGATTAGAGAATCTCATCTTTCACTAGATACATTATCTCCAAATTGAGAGAAAAACTCTCAAGTCCACATACGACTCTCATTTTCTTAATTTTACGAACACAAATTACATGGTGTAATCTCGGGCTCAAGACCATCTCCGGCAGTATGACTACTGTTCCGGTTGTTGTACCCTAGGAAACAGACCGTCTGAGAGGAGGCACGGAATCTGTTTTAAGGGCCCCATGTCAAACACGATCCTCAACCAAAAACCGTCAATGATTTCTTTATTCTTGCAGAGACGCTTAGTAGAAGATGATGATATTGAAATTGCTTGAATCAACTAGACGTACATTTATTTTGTATCTTTATTTTTTTATTTAGTTTTGTATACGGTTATGTACTTTTATATTTCCTAAGAATAACAAGAGTATTGTTATTATACTTATTTTATTATTAGTTTAATAAAATAGTTAATCCTATTTCGTACAATCGTAAAACAGACTTTCGTGTAGATTGTTGATACAATCTAAAAACCTTCTTATTAAAGGATTTTGGGGTCACGAAAGTATAAAAATATTAATTGGGATTTTTGTTAAAATATAATATGTATTTTTTTTGGAAATATATTTAGAGTACAAATCGGGTTAATATGTATGATTGGTGTACAATCTTTAATTCGAAATACCGTGTTTACAAAACGAAAAGTTTTGATTCAAGTTTTCGGTTTCATGGGTTTTTTGTGTCGGGTTTAGATGATCCGAAGCATTAACAAATATTAACATGTATTTAGACGCTTCAAATACTAATTTTCTAATGAGCGTATTAGAAAAGACGTAATATTTGTTAACCCTTGAAAAATATTTGCTAGAGGTTATTTCAAACGAGCGTGTTAGAGATTAATCTTAGTGAAATATTTTCTAATGAGCGTATTAGAAAATATCTTCGCAACCCACATAGAAAATGTTTGGTGTACGTTTTCGATCTAACAAGCGTGTTAGAGATCATTATGTGGAGAAATAATGATTGTTATCAAATGTTGAAATACATTTTTTTTTCTAACGAGCGTGTTAGAAATACCTATGGTTCTAAAATAATAATTTTAAACCTTTATATTTCCTAACAAGCGAGTTGGAAAATATTATTTTTTGTAAATAATAAGGTTTAAAACATTCGTATTTTCTAACGAGCGTGTTAGAAAGTAATTATTTTAGTAAAATATTATTGGTTTCAAAATGTTGAAAACATTTAGATTTCTAATGGGCGTATTAGAAATTTCTTATGTAAATAACAAGTTGTTGAAACATGTATATCTAACGAGCGTGTTAGAATTGACGACATTGAAAGAATAATGTGTCATCAAACATTTCTAATGAGCATATTAGAAATAAGTATTTACAAAATCATAAGTTATCTTTAAACTTATTATTTTTTCTAACGAGCGTGTTAGAAATTGATGCTTTTGTAAAAACGAACAAGCTAGACGTTTAATTTTCTAACGAGCGTGTTAGAAACGGCTTATTATATTTATATATGAGGCAATAAAATTTTAAACGGTCTTGTTTATTATATAACCAAAACACCACACAACGATGAGCGTAATCGTTTGTATTCTAACAAGTATGTTAGATATGGTTAGTTATTGAAACTGAATATTTTTAATATTTTGTACACGTATAATTTTAATGAGCGAATTAGAAAACATTTATTATGAAAACCATATGCACGATTTATAATCGTTTATTTTTTAGCGAACGGGTTAGAATCGGGTTTACTATGATAAACTAACTAAAATGATTGGTAATCATTTTATTTCTAACGAGCGAGTTAGATGCGGTTTTAAGTAATAAAACTATTTTCGAGTTTATGGTTTTGATTTGTAATCAAAGCATAAACATATATAGTTTAATTTTTAAAAACGGTTGTAAAAACAAGAAATGTTTTGAACAAATAAAACATGATTTTGCAATCGGTTCGATACTTGTGTGAGAAGTATCATGTCTTGAACCATATACTATTCAAAGGAAAACAACACGATGTTGTTTTTGACATATATACTTGTTCGACTACTTGTGAGTAGTTAATTATAAACAACCTTATTGTTTTGAACAATGTATTGAGGGAGTACCTCGAAACATGCCACAAGATAATATAATTGTGATTATTTCGTCGAACAATAAAGTGTTGAAGAGAATAACACTTTGAGATTTGATGTTTATATATCCTTATGAATCCGTTAAAATATATTTGTAATGTATTATATATATTTTGGATTATCGTTTATTTTTTTAATAATCAGGTGATTTAAAATATAATAAACGATAAATGTAAAAGGAAATTAATGATGGTATTTTTTTTTCTTTGACGATTTACCTTCGACGGATTTAATAAGGATATTTATTTATGCAAGGTGTGTCTTTCAAGAACACAATGAGCGGGTTGTGATCATGACTTATGCACTAAGTCACATACCAAACATCAAACGTACAACATGATGAGCGAATCATGACGAACGTGGCAAGTGTATTGAGATTAAATACACGAAAATGAGGTATGTCATCTAATGTTGAGAGCATTAACATGGAAATACTCACTTGTGAATTTTTTGATGACTATAACATATGAAAGAAATATATCTTAAGATTGTAAATTCTTTAATAAATTTTGCTAAATTTATTGTAAGACATTACAATAGTGATGGATGTGTAGATGTTTCTACAACCATCAATATTGTTTGACCTATGTGGAGGATTTGTCCTTAGTTTTGGGAGACTTCCCCAATACATGGTTTTAACAAAACAACATGGAAATGTATATATCACTTTAGGCGCATATGTGAATGCTATGTCTTTGAGTGTCAATATAATTGACTTTGTCTCAAGACTTTAGTGATTTTATACTAGGATTGTTCATCTTGTTGATGATGAACATGTTCATCAAAGTGACATAGATTGAGACTTATGTTTAAGTTCTTAAGAGTCAATGGTGAAGCCTTGGAGATTAAAGGCAAAATGAGTTTTGATCTTAATAGATGAAATTAACTATGGTTTTGAGACATTCCTAAAACAGAGGTTTTGGAGTGGTAAAACAAAATTTCATTATTGTGTCAAACTAAGATGTGAATGTTTGAAAGAGATAGTGCATTATCTCTTAAGGCTGTGAAGAATCAAAATGATGCATCTTCCGTTCACATGCTAGAGTATTGGAGTCTAAAGCATGCTAGACTAATACTTGTTAATGAAACATTCAAAGTGCAAGCAATGTGGGGGGAAGAGCCATTTAAGAAACACCCGTAGGGGTGGAAAATGGTATTTGAGAAGTTTTCTCAAACTTCATACAAAAGGGAGAACCTTTCATCACCCCATTGGATGTTATCCTATAACACTTAAATGTGGGGGTGGCTTGCATTTGAAAATGGAGTGAGTCAATCGAGTTGATTGGACTCAAATGCCAATAGGTAAGATCCAAAGTCTAGCTAACTTTGAATCACATCACCAAAGGCATGGAAACGTGTTTAGTCATGAATTGAGTTACATGTCATTCTAAAGACGAAAAGGAAGGTTCAAAGGGTAACACCTACCTATCCTACTACAATAACCAGATCTATGTTTAGATCCCATGTTATAAGTCTTACGAATTGACAAGATGGCAAATTGACCAACGAGTCAAGAACACGTTAGAACAACTTATCTCAATGCAAGATGGATCCAACAACCTGATGGTTGATAAGAGATGAAGTTGTATGGAATGAGACTAAAGCCCGTGAAAGAAAAGGGACATAAGGGAAACCTAACCTAGTTGACTGGAGATCCCAAGATCTAGGTTCAATAGGAAAACTTAATCATGAACCGACGAGCAGTCACTGTGGGGGCATGGCTAAGATATATGTTTATATATAAAGCTAGTATATATGGTTATATACATATCTTCTAAACTACAAAAGGGTGTTTAATTACATCCTAGTCCATTCCTATAATATCCAGTGACATTGTTGAGAGGTTAAGCATAATATATGGTTTGATGATTAGTGTAAATCATAGTACACCATAATGCTTTTAATGATTTAAGATCACCTATGTTGGAGAAAAGTGTGGTCGCTTCGAATGAAATCGTGGGGCACAATTTCTAGAGCTCCCGCAGAACCAGGAAAGTGTTCCAGGACCATTATTGGACACGATAATGAGGGGATGGCCAGGCTAGGGGGAGTCTTGTGTGAACGTATATTGTCGTTTACACAAACAGCCTTCAGTTCAAAGACATCAAGTTCACACGGAAAGCTAGTAAGCTAAGTATGCTTCACAAGGGAAGGTTCAAAGGCTTACACCCACCTATCCTATACAAGACTCAACCGTCGAGGTTACATCGGAAATTTGTGTGTTTTTAATCGATCTCCATTCATGTGGGGGATTGTTGGAAAAATGGTAGTGGAAATTGAGTTTTTCCTAATTTTGGACTTAAATAAATATATTTATATATGTGTTATATAAATATTTATTTATGGGTTTGTGTACTATATTGTGAGAGCATCACAACGAATCAAACTATGTCCAAAATAGAGCTAAGATGAATGAGATATCGAAGCTTGAATTGTAGGTTGGAACAACCAAAGATGAGAAAATGGATTAAGTTTTGTCCCACATTGGTGGGATGACAAAACATAAAGTGGCTTATAAGGAGGAGCATTCCTTGTATATTGTTTAGCATGAGCCAAACACTAGTGGGGACCCTTAAGGGTGCGAAGCACCCTTAACTCGCACTCGTACACGCGCGCGCGCGTGGCATGGGCGATGGGCGCAATGTGGCGCTTTGTTGGCGCACTTTGCACTTCGCATCGCCACGAGCCGCTTGAGAGCCGCCTTTGTATTTTTGACCTCGTGTGGCGCGCAGGACCCAATGGCATTCAGGTCTGCGCACGTGACATTCACGTGGCGGGTTCCATATGATACGAGTCGTCATCCACGGATGACATAGCGTTATGTGCGCAGGGACTATAGTGCGCGCATGACCAGGTAGTGCCTAGCGCCCTGGTGAACGCGCGTCATCATGTTCTGCGCGCAGCATACGAACGCGGGCTGGTGCGTCAGTTCCTACACAGTCTCGGGTTGTTGGAAAAGACTGTTTCAACTCGTGTCATAAACAAAACGTAAGTTTCAGTTTGACCACTTAAAGCGACTTTAATCCATTCATTACAAATTAATATCGTTTATTACATAATTGATTATCCTGATTAATTACGATATTAATAGTAAATATGTTTCAACACAATGTGGATATAAATATGACGTCTTGGCTCATATTTTAAGTACATGAGATTAGAGAATCTCATCTTTCACTAGATACATTATCTCGAAATTGAGAGGAGTACTCTCAAGTCCACATACAACTCTCCTTTTCTTAATTATACGAACACAAATTACATGGTGTAATCTCGGGCTCAAGACCATCTCCGGCAGTACGACTACTGTTCCGGTTGTTGTACCCTGGGAAACAGACTGTCTGAGAGGAGGCGCGGAATCTGTTTTAAGGGCCCCGTGTCAAACACGATCCTCAAACAAAAACCGTCAATGATTTCTTTATTCTTGCAGAGACGTTTAGTAGAAGATGATGATATTGAAATTGCTTGAATCAACTAGAGGTACATTTATTTTGTATCTTTATTTTTTATTTAGTTTCGTATATGGTTATGTACTTTTATATTTCCTAAGAATAACAAGAGTATTGTTATTATACTTATTTTATTATTAGTTTAATAAAATAGTGAATCCTATTTCGTACATTAACTTCATACTATAACAAAAGAAACGTTCATCTTACTCGTTATTTTGGAAGGAACCATCCTATGATCTTCGGCACCTTACCATAGTCGTCACCATGGTAAACATCTCAATGGATTGTACAATCCTCGTTACTTAAACAGACCACAAAGACACTACACCCAATTCCATGTCCCTGAAGAGACCATTCATATAGATTAAAGACCTTGTAATAACTACTTCAAAACATTTCAGTATTGGCTTAATAATTTTCATTGTTCTTTTATTAGTTTTCTTTCAGAACCTTTGAGTTACTCGTGTTATAACGGTACCTAGTTAGCATACCTCGCCAATGTTAACCGTTGTTTCGTTTCATTCAAAAGTTTGTGTTTCCTCTCGCAAATCTTTCTTTCAAACGTACTTTCATCATACCATAAAATATTGGTCTTTCAAAAACCTTACTTACAATTAGTGTTTTCGCAAAAATTTCCCTTACTTAACATTCACTTATGACGCATACGTATCAATCCCAAAAGTAGGCATTAAAAATGTGTGAAGAACTCACGAGATTGCGTTTAACCTCTTGGTGTAAGGATGTTTAAGCTTGAACAACCGTTACAAGATTTGCCTGGAAGTTAATGCGAACCCATGATGTGGTTCCAACCGATTATTGATTGGCCAAAGAAAATAGTCACCAATAGATAACCCGTTGAGTGGGTAAACCTTAAAGAAAATAGAGAGGAACTAGATAGAACATTAGAGAGATTCAAGACTTAATTCATTTCATTCATAATCCAAGATTCAAATGCAACAACCCTTTTATAGGCTTACAAAACACAAACTGAAAGGACCCACTACTCCACTAAGCCACTACCTAAATAAATGGAAAGACTAAAAACTCAATTAACTGACAATAACATGAAATAACAAACAAAATTAAATGAATGATGCATGACTACGTGGGTTTAGAATCAACACATAATTCCGTGGATTTAGGCCCATAACAGTGGGTTTAAGCACATAACAACCTAACACTTTCATAATCTGCTAAAGTCGTTGCGCTAGACTTGCTAGTAACTAGTAAAGTCGTCGGTCACAAATTGCTAGGCCATCATTGTCACTGGTAAAGTCACCAGTTTAGCCACATAACTCTC
The DNA here is from genome assembly GCA_028751855.1 of Ambrosia trifida. Classification (NCBI taxonomy): domain Eukaryota; kingdom Viridiplantae; phylum Streptophyta; class Magnoliopsida; order Asterales; family Asteraceae; genus Ambrosia; species Ambrosia trifida. The sequence goes on from CM054129.1 coordinate 112,220,368, forward strand.
GTTAGAACTTTCTAATCAAGCCGACAAATTCATAGTCGCTAAGACAAAGTCACCGACCATTGGTAACCCTTGGGATTTGCGCACTTCGTCTTCAACCTCTCACGACTAAGGGTCTTTGCCACATTAACACTTAAAAATCCGATCTTGATGTCAAACATCAAGTTTTCACCCAAAAACTCCCCTTTTCAACAAAATACAAAGATCTGAGGGTTGATTCTTACCTGTTTTTTTTACCTAGTCGATATAGCGATGAGTTAGAACTCAAAAACTAACTGATGACGAGATAGGGTACTAATTTTGATGAAGTTTTTGCATAGGTTGTGCGAATTGAGACGATCTAGGTTTTTTTTTTTTAATTACACTTGCAACCGTGGAGGGTTGGTAAATACACCATTTATTAAAAGATTGTGGGTAATTCTTTACTAATCGTAGTTGTGTATGTTGATGACTTATTCGTTACAGATTTGAGTTTGTCAATTATTAACAAGTTCAAGAAAGAAATGGTGAAAAAGTTTGACATGTCTGATCTTGGAAATTTAACGTATTATTTGGGTATCAAAGTTACACAAGGCGCAAATGGAATTAAAATCAACACGCAGCATATGCCCGGAAGATTTTAAAGGAAACGAGGATGAACGAGTGTAATTCAATTCTTGTTCCAATGGACCGAATTAAAAGTTATCGAAAGCCTAAAACGAAGTCGAAGCAACCAATTATCGGAAAACAGTTAGGTGTTTGCGTTATTTACTTTAAACGCACCCAGATCTTGCTTATTCAGCTAGCATTGTAATTTAGTACATGCAAAATCCAAGACAAAGTCATGTGATAAACAAATGCTCTAATATATGAAAGGAATCGTGAGCTACGGGATTACGTATCCGAGAAAAGCAGGTGTGTTATGTGGCTACAGTGATAGTAGTTACAATATTTATGTTGATGATGGTCAGGGTATAACGAGACACATATTTTACTATGGTTCTGAAAATAAGAAAAAGACACAATCCTACATTAAAAGACACAATGGTATAACAAAAATTCTAAAAACTACAAACTAAAAATCTTAAACCTAAAAACGAAGATCATAGGGTTCAATAAGACGGTTCTAAAGCCACATGAATGAGTTCAATCGAAGTTCGTTTGATACCCTTCTTATGACTTCCTATTTTTTCATTAGAACTACATATGTAGAATCATTTATCAACACTTCATGGCAATAAAATGAGTTATTAAAAAATTAAATAAATAAAAAGCCATGTTTAATTAGGATCCTAATATTATTATTTAGCAATCAAATCTATACTAACTAATTAACAAAACCAATATTTGCCACAAGTCATTTAAGCAAATCACTTTGCCACTTAGTATGTTTTAGGATATTAAAACTTTTTATATAATAAATAACAAATAAATATGAAAGGCAAACATAATAGGAATGATTGTTTGACTTTATTATATTTATATTCAAACCCTTTTAATGATTTTAATGATAGTATTTGAACTTAACCATATTAACTATCAGTTCACTTTTATAAATTTATTATTTACAATTATTAGTCTTAACATCATATTTTAAAATATTATCCACGTTAACCATGTAAATAAATTATAACTGAAAGTTTATATTTGTAAAAAAAGTAGCGTTATTTAGTAATATATTTAAAATTTAGAAATTTAGTAATATATTTAAAATTTATCAATTAATAGTTTTGGTTATAAGTTTCTCAAATTAGTTACAGTAAAAATTCAAATTTTAAATATTAGAATTTTAAATTATAGATATCGGTTAAATTTTAAAAATATTCGAATATTAAATGTTCTATTTATGTATATAATTTCAAATTCTAATTCTAATATGAATAATTTTAGTTTTTAAAATTCAATTAATACTATATAAAATTGAAATTTTGAATTTAAAATAATAACGGTAATAGTTAGACATAATTAATGCATTTAATTCGAAATTTTGAATGGTGTGAATCTTTTAAAAAAAATCAAACCTTTAAATTTATGTTAATAATGGTAATTGTTAAACCTACTTATTACCTTTAAATTAGAGATTTTCTTAATATATTTAAAATCTAACAATTAATATTTTCGGTAATAAATTTCTCAAATTAGTTACAAGTGTAATTAACAAATTAATTTATTTCCTAATCCTAATTCAAATCATTGTATATATATTCCGGTTTTCAAAATCGGTTATCATTTGATTCATTTCTAGAGATCATAATTCTTGATGAATATAAAGACATTTCAACCACAATTATTTAAAAATTTAATTTTGAAAGTTGTTTTTCATCTTCTTATTCATTTCCACGTAAGTAAAACATCTTCTTAACCACTTTTCAAGATATAATTTCATGGTTGTTTATTAAGTTTATTGTGGTTATCCTCCAGTCTAATACTCCTACGTATGTATAATTATATAAACTATGAATATATGCACATGTAAAAAAAAAGAAATTTAATTTTTAACTCACATTTAATTTTATAATTCAATTTCTATTGAATTTGTTTATTTTTTAGGTGACATGAAACCAAGGGTCTGCATTGAGTCTGTTTCTCTTTGCGGTAGTCTTGGATGAGTTATCTAAGTCGATTCAGAAGCCAGTACCATGGTGCATGCTTTTTGCAGATGATATTGTGTTAGTTGCAGAAACTAAACAAATTTTGAATGCAAGGTTAGAGGAGTGGCGAGAAGCTTTGGAGGGAATGGGTTTAAGGATTAGTCGCTCAAAGACGGAGTATCTCTATTGTGATTTCAGCGGAGTTAACGACGATGAGGACACTCATATCACTATCTAGGGTCAGGTTGTCCCGCAGGTAACTAGGTTTAAGTACTTAGGATCATTTGTTCAAAAGGATGGGGATATAGATAGTGACGTAACACATCGCATACAAGTCGGGTGGTGTAGGTGGAGAGTAGCCACAGGGGTATTGTGCGATAAGCGGTTCCCAAATAAATTGAAGGGGAAATTTAACAGGGCCGCAATTAGACATGCTATGTTGTATGGGACAGAGTGATGGGCAATCAAGAAGGCGCACGCACGCAAGATGGAGGTCGTAGAGATGAGGATGCTTAGGTGGATGGCCGGGCACACAAGGATAGATCGGATTAGAAACGAGGTCTTTAGAGAGAGGATTGGAGTGGCTAGGATATCAGAAAAGATAAAGGAAGGGAGATTGAGATGGTTTGGACATGTGAAGAGGAGACAAACAACAGCGCCAGTTAGAGCAGTAGAAGCATGCGTTGTAGAGGGGAGAAGGAATAGGGGCAGACCTAAATTGACCTGGGATGAGCGAATTAGACAGGATCTCATAGAGTTGCACCTCTCTAAGGACATGGTCCAAGAAAGGAGTTCGTGGAGAAGTAGGATTAAAATAAGTGACTTTTAGGATTTGACACTTAGGTAGCATAATCGGGTATTATGAGACCTTAACTATAGGTTTTCTAAACCTATTTTGATTCATGTGTCTATTTATCCTGTTTGCTTAAGTAGTGTGAAACTTTCATGTGGTTGTAGTCTTGTTTACATGTTTGTAGGATGTTCAATGTATTATATTTTTATGCACTATCTTACTAGCTTATTCCTGTACTTGGTCCGTTAGCCGATAGCGATATATCCCTGTGGTGCTTGTCTCCTTACTTGTATGCTTGCCTGTCTTCTGTTCTCTCTTTTTGAGCCGGGGGTCTCTCTGGAAGCAGCCTCTCTATCCTTATGGGTAGAGGTAAGGTGTGCCTACATCTCACCCTCCCCTAACCCTACCAATAGTTTCTACTATTCGTGGGATATCTGGGTATGATTGATTGATTGATTGATTGACTTTTTGCTAATGCATGATTAGATCTATTTTATTTACATGATTAAATTTATTTTTATTTAATAAAGTTTAAAATTTAAAGTTTTAGTATTTACTAAACCGTATGTCCACACGAGCAATAATCTAGTTAATAATAAAAAGAGAGAATGAGTTTGCTATGTGGTTTTCTAGTGACACCTGTAACAAGCATATTGTCACACGCCAAATATTACACACAAAAGATAAGTTTTGTGACATTAGTTAGCGATAACTTGAATCGTTGTTTATTTCATTTCTAGGAAACACATCAAACAATTACGACGAGTTGCTATATCATATAAGGTTGATTTGTCTACAAGATTGTCAATGACACCCTACCTTGTTTGGTAACATAAAAGAAACCACCACCACTTTTCTATCACATTTGGAGATTGGGAGGGGTTTCAAATATTTCAACTGGAATTATAATGATACATTGGTCACCTCAGACTAAACACATGAACCTAGCCATAACATCCCGTACAAACTCAACCTTGGGACTGAATCACCGAATAAATGTAACCCATTCCCGAACCAACACGAATCATCCTTTAACCATTGGTTTGAACCATACCTTGTGCCAATTTGTAACAACGGGAAAATTTTTCTTTTCTTTCTTCCTTTCATCTCTTCATCTCCGGACTTCATTTAATTTTCGGGACGAAAATTCTTTCAACTGGGGGATGATGTGACACCCGGCATATTCAGGTTAATACTTTTCATACTTTTCATACATACGTTTCGTACTCTACTTACATACGTTTCATACTTTGCATACATACGAGTCTACCTCAACGAAAACATTGAAAACAACTACTTAATATCATACTCGACCGGGTCGGTTGAGTCGTGTCGATAATTCGGGAATCATCGGTGTGTCGGTCCATAACCATGTGTACAAGGATCGGCGATTTGTAGAATCACCGGGCTTATTGCACACACGCAAGTCTTGAGTCCCGGGAATTGGTGATCGGGTGGGAACGTGTTAGTTATCGTGCATTACGTACTTATAATCATTATGCAACTTGTCAGTATGTGAAAACGTGTTTATATATGTTAAAATAGGGTTTAACGCGCCAAAAACCCGGATATATCTGCTATAGGCGATTAGGCCACATGAGGAAGCCTAATCGCCAGTATAACTAGCGAGTATGAGAGCCTAAGGACGAATAGAAGCCAATCGCTAGTTGCTACTAGCGATTACACCTCATACTCGCCTATAACATCTCTGTAATCGCCTATACTGCACATGACGACTAAAAACGCCTATAAATACCAGCCTTATGTTCCAAAACATCATTTGTGAAGCCCTAATACATCCCAAAGCCACCCCATACCTTATCCAACCTCTGCAACACGTTTTTGAGCAAGAAATCACATTTCCAAGCCTTACACCCCATAATCTCACCATTTCAAGGTGTGTTCTTCATCCCAAACCTTTATAATGATATTGTTTTGACCTCTAAAGGTCCAGACCTGATTTATAAACATTTGTGTCTTTGAAAACTCATTAAAATCGGTTTCAAAACAAACCCAAACATCTATACTTGTTATATGTGATGTATTCATGCAAGATAGGATTTTTATCGTTTAAACATGATTGTTCTTGTGTTATTATTATGTTTCTGATCTAAATAAGTTAATATGATGATAACCTAGGAGTTTGAAGGTTCATAGATGTGTAATATTGATATTAGGCGTTTTGACCCATTTGAGTGATTATGGTGGATTGATGATGATATGTTGTGTTTTGTTGATTATTTGAGGTTAGGGTTTACTCTAGGATGATGCTAGAACAGTAGGATAATGTCGGATAACGTCGTTATGTGATGAAATCTGAATATTTGCTATTTAGGGTAAGTTTTGCATGTTGATGTGATGCTTACATGCAAGTTATGCTATTTTGGGAAACCGCATGCATTCGGGACGGCTAGGGTGATGATAAATTAGGGGTTTTTGCTTGAAATAGTTGGGTTAATGTTTTGGGTTGGATATTGGGTGTTTACACATGTTTCAGATCTGATTTGGAGGGTTAAACGCGCAAAAAGGACGGAACAGGTCAGAACTAGCGAATAAGAGTTCTAATCGCCATTATTATAGGCGATTAGCTCCTAATCGCCTGAACTATAGGCAATTAGGAGCCCTATTCGCCATATTACTGGTGATTACAACCCTACTCGCCATTTTGACCCTCCTAATCACTAGTTGACTTTTCCTAATCACATGTTTGCTTCCTAATCGCGTGTACAGCTGCTATATGTATATTTTAACATCCCGAAGCATGGATTGACGCCTAGAAACATGTTAGGAACCCCGTGACATGTCCAATGACTTGGTAACACGTGTTCGGACTTAGTTATACGTTAATTGACCGATATGTTAGACTAGGTGAACTCTTGCGCGTATTATGTGTTTAATTGCATATGTTGCATGATATCTTGCTTTCGGCTAACATGTGGGATGTCGGGTCACCAATGGTCAGGTCTTGTCTGGTGTGGTCGGTTAAACGTTTAAACATCATTTCATATGTACACGGTTATGGTCTGGACTGCTAGGGACTAATCAACCTACGGGTTGTTAGTCTAACACCTTATACGCTCGTCATGATAGGTCACCGGTATTTGGTGCCGTCTATTGAGCAGGTTTACTTATCTTAGTGTGAGGAGCAGCATCAGGTGAGTTTCACGGCCCCACTTTACGTTTTTACATTTCGGGGGAGACACATGCTTTATACATATTTCATAAATTATCATGTTATACTAGTGTTAAATTCATTTGTGCTATACGATACGTAAAGTCCCGGGGAAACCATGAATATGCTGGATAGCATAACGGGGGAAATGTGGATAGATCTATTGGGACTGACAGACCCCACCCGTCGGCTGGGAGCCGGGCGGGTGCATATTGTCTCGGTCATAAGCTTAATCGTTTCGGGCAAAATCATATATCGTTGTCTGTAATGGTTTCCGGTCGTAGCAGTATTATTCATGCGTCTAGCTAACGCTATCATTTCTAACATAGTGATAACATGATGGCTTTTATTACTTAAACGTTTAATATAAAACCTGTGAACTCACCGGCATTATTTGCTGACATTTTTAGCATGTTTGTCTCAGGTCGTTGAGGTAGCAGCTTATCATAGGCGCACGGAGTCTCACGGCGTCTAGGATTCATATGCATTTTACTTAGCTTTTTCAGACTTACGTACTTTTGCATTTTGGGTTTGTAATAAAGTGTTACGCTTCTACAGCGATGGATTTACGAAAACTTGATGGTTTGTTTATGTCATTTTTACGTATCATATAGTGTCGTTTATTGTGACCGTTGACTTAGATCCTGGTTTGTCACGCGCCTCGCGGTAAAACCCCGCACGTGGAATTTGAGGGTGTGACACAATTAGTTACGACCCACATGAATAGGGCATTACAAACTACCTTTATATCTCCAATATCCAACCCAAAATACTAGATTCTATTTATATTCTCTAACATCACTTGCTTATGAAGGCATATGTACATGCCCTGATTAACCATGCAAAAGGGGACATATAACGTTTAAAGAATTAATGTTTTCAGAAACATTTTATATAGGTTCTGAAGATGGACCCAATAACGCATAGACAATAAGTAAAATACTAGTTTTTTTAAACAAAAAAATGGAGCGATTTATTTAAGCACAAACAAGCTTTCTAGCCAGTGATTAGAAAGCATAAGATACAATGTGTGACCGACTAACTATCAATTGCATAAATGTCATTCTTAAACCAATCGTCTACTACTAGACTCACCACCTTAGCTCTATATATGTTTCATCCAATGATAGGTGCCTTCCTTTATTTCCTCTATAACCTTCAGATTAGATTTGTGTGATTAACTCCCTTGAATATTTTGTCATTTCTAAAAGACCAAATCTTCCATAATGTAGCCATGACAATGCTTATCATAGCCTTTCTGTTCTTGTTAGATATCTTCATCTTTCATGCCCTTTCCATTATCTCTTTAACACTACTACATCTAATTAACTCCATTTTTTTTAACCAATGCCCAATCGACCACGATATAACTTTAGCCGATTAACATGACACGAGTAGATGATTGGCCGTTCCTGCATGATTCCACAATTTGGGCAGTCCGCATTCGCACTTGAACTCCTCTTTTAGCCAGCTCTACACGGGTCGGTATCCTACCTTCCAAACTTCTGCAAGTGAATATATTCACCTTTGGAATTTCCCAGCTACACCATTTCGTTTTTTTTTTTTTTTTTTGGTTTCGGAGTTGGGAAACCCAACTCGTGACAACACTTCGCGTACCACTTTCACTGCATAATACACTCCTTTATCCAAAAACCAACCCCATGTGTCCATATCCTCTTTAATGCCTATGCTTCTAAGAAGTTCCAACATGTGTAGAAGTTGCGAGCATATTTCCCCATTAACCGGGTGAGATTTCCATTCCCAATCCCAAATTATTTCCTCCCCGGTTTTCTTATAATTCTTTAATACCAGTGCATCCTTCTTCATGGCCAGCTTGTATATTAACGAGAATGATTATTTTAAACAACAATTGGATAGCCACCCATCTCCCCAAAACCTACACTTGTCACCCTTGCCCACTTTGCAAATCAATTTTTCAGGAATGCTAATATTAAGTTTCTGAAACTCCTTTTCAATGCCTCCAATGTTCTTCCACGCTCCTGTAATAGACATGTTAATCGGTATTGTATTATCTTGCCATCGCTTCCTGTGAATAGCTTTAACGGCTTGAGCCCAAAGTTGGTCGCCATCTTCCCTTAACCTCCGCCACCCCAAATGAATTTCCATCTAATACCTTCAAGGGTGTTTAGCATCTTTACCGGTGCTTTATATAGAGAAAGATAATATGTGGGTAGATTTGTTAGAATAAATATAAATAATGTTTCTTATATTTATTTATTGACCATCATTATCATTTATATTACAATTGATCAATTACCTTTATATCCCTAAGTAAATAAGTAAATAATAGGTAATTCCTTGATGGACGGAATTACCCTTAGTAACATTATTAGGGTGTCCCCTAGTTATATAAATAGAGAGCTTATTAGAGGTTGAAGGGGTTGGAAAATCATAACAAGACTTACTCACAAATTCGTCCATCTCTTTCTCATAACTGAGTTCTTCAAGAACTCATAATACCATCACTTAGATACACTCTAAAGGGAACCCAACAATACTGACAAGAATGTCATCTTTCATCAACAGTCTCTCTGCATCTGTTGTTGGTCTTACCAATCTACTAGATACGCGTGTACATGTTTTCCATTACTTACAATCAGAACCGATCAACATGATTTCCAAGAACCGCCTTTGCAAGTGTGACCCTCTAGCCTTCCATCTCGACAACTTCTTATTGAATCGGTCAATCACCATTTTCCACTTCGCAATTCTATTCATATTAGCCTCCACCAACATCCCAAGGTATTTGAAAGGTAATGAGCCAACCTCACAATTTGAGGTTGCGGCAATATTGGACAAGTTACTTGGATCCAGCCCACAACCATAAATCTTGCTTTTCGAAGGACTTACATTGAGGCCAGAAGCAAGAAAAAAAATAACGCATAATCCCTCCAAATTTCCATCACTTAGGAATACAACATCGTCGGCGTAGAATAAGTGTGAGACAACGGGACCATCATTTGTAAGGTTAATGCCACAAAAGAGACCGGCATCAACTGCATAATTCATCATCGTATGCAGCGTTTCCATAGCTAGAATAAATAAAAAGAGGGAGAGTGGGTCTCCCTGACGAAGACACCTTTCAAGGTTGAAAGAGGTCGTAGGCGATCCGTTCACTAATACCATTGATAATTTAGCAATGGTCAAAACCAGGGCCGGCCCAAGCCCAATTTAAATGAGGCTAAGGCTTTAGGCCCCCAATTTCAAAGGGCCTCATTCAAAAAAATCATATATACAATATGGGTGCTGGTTGGGCCTGCGATAATGAGAAGGCCTGAGGGGAATTGGAATAGTCGCCAGAGTTCCTTATCACGAGCCAAATTTCATCATTCTCTGTTCAAATTCCAAATCATCCATTCATCCCAATTGATTAAATTTCTCTATTTTAAAAGATGACTTCAATTAATCTTTATTTTGTTGAAGGTCGCTACTGAATGGTGACAACATTGAAGGCCTATAATTCAAAATTAAGGTACACTAATTATTATAACTCATTAATACTATTTGATGTTTTTACCTATGATTTTAGTTTTGTTGCTTATTTCTGAGCCGTAGAAAACATGATATGTCCTTGGTTGGTTTGTGGTTTGTTTGTCTTGCATGTATTTCACTTGTGATCTTTTACAAATGCATATTTTTCTAGAGTCATAATGCTTTGATTTTTTGGAACAACTTATTGTACTATGATTTGGGAACAACTTAAATTGTACAAATGCATATCTCCTTGGTTTGTGTTTGTTCAGCATAGTTTTTTTGTTTTTTTTTTTTTAATTAAACTCCAATATTATAAGTGGGTACAAATTCGGTTGCTACATGACATTCGACATCCAGAAACTAATAAACCAATTTTATCCAATAACAACGATGGGCCCCAAATTTTTGTTCGGCTTTAGGCCTCCGAAATGATTGAGCCGGCCCTGGTCAAAACTGAAACTACACTCAAGCATGATATTTAGACGATTTAAAACAGTAAGTCAATGGTTTGTTCCCTAAAGAAACATCATCTACAGGAAGCAAAACAGTATTATTAATTAATGCAGCTGTGTCAACACCAAATTCAATACAACAACTCATTAACTTTTTCAACAGAAAGTTTCACATGGAACATTAATTAAAGGAAGCAACAACAGTAGATAAATCCTCTTCTCTGATCTTTCTATATTTTTTGAAAGACAATATCTTTCAGGCTCGAACTCTTGATATACAAAGAGAGCTCCACTTTAGTTCCATAAGCTTTGTGAATTGGATCTAGTTTACATCCTTTCTATATATATACTATATAAGAGCATCCACGTCAAGCAGTGCGCTTGGTTGTTTGGAATCTTGGTGTGGATTGATGCTGGTGTGGTGCAGCGGACCAGTTTGGATGTGGAGACTGTGGGTCTCAAAAAATATTATTTGAATAAATTTTTTTTTTAAAAAAAAAAGCTTTTTTAGTGTTACATTTGGGTTAAAAAAAAGTACATAAACCTAATTAAACTATTACACAAATCTAATTAAAAATATTACACAAACCTAAACATTGCATATTAAGTCTTAATTAAACACACAAAAGCCATAACACATCTTATCCCAATCATCTAGGTTGGTGTTTGGAGATGACACGCTACGATCGCTATCACAACCATACGACATATGCGTCTCAATTACCGTGTTCAAAGTAAGGAGATGGAGGGTACGGTTCTTCGTTGTATTCCTCAGCCGGGTCGGTTTCGTACCCTTCATTCCAGCTAGGTATGACTTGTGTTGGACGAATGTTTGTGACAAGAAGGTTTGGGGTGAAGTTTCGTTGAGTCTCCCCAAATCGTAGTCAATAAAATTGTAGTTGAGCCTTGGTGTAGTCAAAACCCAATTCAACTCCTCGTTTGTAAGAGGATTTGGATCCTCATCTACTCGAGGATTTGGAGAGTTTGAAGCAGGTCGCGGAGTACTATATACATTGTTGACTAGTTGAGGATGAGTGTAGGCTGGTTGAGGAGTATTTGATGGAGCAGGGTTTGAACAACGACGAGAATATCTCCTAAGGTTCGAAGGTCCGACGGCTTCACTTAGATTATAACCACCACCTATATCTTCGAATTAGTTTGGATTTGGAGTGAACTGTGAAGTGCAAATGCGGGGTGAATTAGTTTATAATTTAATGCTTAAAATACTTTTGATTATGTTTTAAATTTGTTACTATTGTTATTTTTCTATATAACACAATGATGTAAAAATATAAAATAGTTCTTCTAAAATTCAAAACACGATGCCTACATACTTGGTAATATATACTAAAGATAATTAAAGTTTTAAAGATCAGGAAAATGGACTTTTTATAAAAAAAAAAAATGTTAGGAAAATGGACTTTTTATAAAAAAAAAAAAAAAAAAATGTCCACCTATGATAAAAGATAGTTAAAGATTTAAGGGTTAAAACTTAGGATGGTGAACTCAATTTAAATGGACATAAAGGTTTGGAAGTATAGAATTGAAAAAAGTTATAATTTTCAACTTTATCAAAATACATTTTTTTTTTCTTTATAAACGTATATAGCTTTTTTATATTACATTTTTAATATACTATTAAATTTAGCATTTTTATAAAATGTTTAATTAAATAGTATCTCCGTAATTAGAAGAAAAAAATTATTTTTTAAATGGGTTGAACCGGGTGCATAAAACAAGGGTGTCATTGTTTTTTAATCATACATTAGGACTATGTGATCACCCGACACAGAATGCCTTTATTCAATATAACGTGGTGTTATACTTTCGTGAATTCTCTACACATTTTCTTTTCTGAAAAAAAAAAAAAAAGTTGAACGCATTTACCTCTCAACCTTCTAGCCACGTGATACTCCTACTAACTTATCACTTTTTGGTAGTTTAAAAATCGTGGGTGTAGTGACCTTGATTTAAAAGTCAACAATAAATTCCAAATGATTGTACAATATGTTTCAAAATTTATATAACTTAAACTCTTAAATTGATGTAATATTAGGTTGCAAGGGGTGGAACCCCGAGAACCCGTTCATCACCAAATCACACGTTGACACCTTCCCTAATGGGTAACCTTTGAAACCCGCTCTCCATGCGTGGTGTTCCCGTAAACTTGACCCCCCTGCCAATCTTCCAAGCTCAACAGTCAGAAACACACACGCAATCAACCCTACCCTAGATCAATGAGCGATGCCTTCTACCCGACATCAGTATTTCCGATATACCTGAGCTACACGCGAGCCCTACCCGATTGTAGGCAGGCACCCAATACCCTTACCTTTCTATACTCTTTATTTGAATTAAAATATAATTTATAGTACTATAATACATATTATAGATACTCACACAAGCCAGTCAATGGTTAGTTAAACCTCATGACCCACAAAATATAATAAATTAATGACAGCGGCATCTACATCAAATTCAATACAGAAACTCATTAAATTTTTCAACAGAAGGTTTCAGATGAAAGTATGGAACACTGATTAAAGAAAGCAACAACAGTAAATTCTCTCACTCTATACACACATATGTGTGTATCTATATAATTATACACCAACCATTTCTAGAGTGTCCCAGGATCATTAAACATGCACTGAAAAGGCTAAAACTTAACCCATGCCACCATTACTTACTTGGATGAAGACCAATGATACCAGAAAGAAACACACAACTTAAATCCTACCAATAAAAAAGTAAACAAAAAGATAACTAAACATTCAATTGAAAAACATGAAAATGTACTTATAACTAATCAGTTGTGAAGAGGGTTTGGACCTGTGCGAACTAATCTTTTATCTTCATCATACAAATTATTATTACCTCCTTCCGCTTGTCGGTTTGTTGTTGCTGCATGGAGCTTTGGTGATGCAGTTCTAAAGAATGCAGCTTTCCCAGTTGAAGGTAACGAATTATGGTGACCATGGACGGCTGAAGACAGTGGTAGATGGATGGCAATTAGGATTATCCATATAAGGAAAAGTTGTATTTTTGGATTTGAATAAGTTGTGTTTCTTTTGGATCTTGTTGTTTCACGTGAGAGATCCTGAGCCATGTTGATGAATACTTGTAACATATAGTACTTAGTATCAGTAGTCGTAGTAGTAGCAGCAGCAGTAGCAATAGCAACAACGGTATGTAGGTGAATTAAAGTGAGATGTTTGACTTGTAAGATGAAAAGGGAACCGAGTGTCTTATTATTGTTGAGTTTTGAAGACAAAATATGGAAGGAGTGTGTGGGTGTAGGGGTGGTAGTGAAGGAGGTGGGGGTGGTATATATGTATGGGTACAATATAGAAGTAATTATTCTTGCTTCTTCCCCTTATATTACGGGTCTAGTCACATGATATTGGACTTTAGTAGCGTCGATAGTTTTGATTTTTGAATGCACAAAATTTTAAGTTTTTCCAAAACCATAAATGGGTTGAAAATAACGTGATACTTAGACGACAAACACGGTTGCGTGTAAAATCAAAAATATTTTTTTTTTTAAAGTATAATCAAGATACATATGAAACATGCCTTTATTGTAAGGATCAAATAATAAAAATATAAAATGCATTATTATTTTATGTAGGCTTACATAAATAAAACAAATCTACTCACTAGCTCGTATCAATTGATGTTGTTTGTTTTATAGTAGAAGCTCATTATTTTATTTTTGGAAAAATCTTAAGAAAACATTGACCAAGTTGAAAAAGCCAAAATGAACACGTGAAACGTTTAAATGGTAAGGGCTTCACATAAAAGGAGATACTACATAACTTGAAACTTGGAGGAAAATGTTGTTCTTGGAGGAAAACGTATGGGTTGGCATATAAAACGTGTCATAATTGTATGATTTTATAAAAGTTAAAATTTTAGTATAAAGTTTAATAAAAACTTGTTAAGTTGTTAAGTTTAAAAAAGAAAAATTAGCCGACTTATAATAAAAAAAATAACCTAGTTAAATTAAAAGGACCATTTTTGCCAATTTTCAAAGTTTCAAACCCCTCCTTCCCTCCTTTTACTTTTCCGGTCGTCGAAACTTTTTCCGGTTGAATTCCGGCGAGTCAAGAAACAACATTACAGTCACGAAGGTTCACTTTTATTGCTACCCAGACGTTTCTCCACCTTGTAACAATCGAATTCAAGTCAAATAATGAGCATTTAACGCGTTTTAATCGGCTTTGATTCATTGTTTTGTAACCACCGGCCATTAAGACAAATCGAGCCTAAACGATAACAAACCGTGGTTAAACGTATAAATTGACCAAGCCAAACTGTTTTCGAAGCTTTATTCATCATAAACCCACCTTTAAACCATTCTAATCGAGACCAGAAGCTCCTTGATCCTCGACACAAAGCTTCGGCTTTTTATTCTTCAAATCAATCCGTTTTACTCCTTATATATTCCTTGTTAATAGCCCCATGATTCTTGATCGTTTACAAACTGGATTGGGGTCGATTGATTTTAGGGTTAGGGCTAGGGTTTATAGGAGATTGGGGAAGAAGATGATAATATTATGTTAATAAATAAAAACTTTTCTTTTCAACAAATATCAAACAAGTAACTTATGGTGTAGTGGTTGATAGAGTGAGTTTGCAATGATCAGGTCTGGGTTCGAAACTCACCCAGACCGACTGTTTTTGCTTTTTTATTTGTTATTTATTATTAATACATATAAGTGATTTAATCTTATAATATTTATAGAAAATTCATTTTTAATCAAAAAATCATGAAAATTTAGGTGTAGTTCTTTGACACCTCATAGAAAATTATCACATTTTTATTTTCTGGAAAATACATTATTTTCGTATTTTTTTTATTTAAATTGTTTTAATCATAATTAATTGATTAAAAATTCATTCTTAATGATTTTAATCTCAAATATTTTTGGGAAATTATTTCTAATCATCATGAACTAAAATAAAATGTACTGGTCTAGAAAAAAAATATTTTTATTGGTTTTCCTATTTTTTTAGTCATTTAAATATAATTTAAATTCATTAAATTCGTTTTAAATGCAAATAAATTGAGAAAAAATGTGAAAAAATTATTTTGATCATTTTTATCAGAATTTATTTATTTTTCACAAAATATCATTTTTGAGCCAAATCTTGTATTTTAATTATATTTATGCCTATTTAAATACATAAATCATTTATTAATTCTTCATACATAAAATTTGTTTTATAAATTTAATGGTTTATAAAACAGAAATATTTATGCATGTTTCCCCTTTTTTCATGTTTTACTCTTTTGGGGCTATTCGTGTACACTATGACTAAATGTTATTCTTTCACTAAATGCAATTCTCATGTGTGTTTGCTTTATGTTAATTTGAGTGTCTATGACTTGTCAAAATCATTAACCTTTGAGTGCTTGGCATTTCAATGAATAGTACTATGGTATATACCCTTGTGACTCTATTGAGAGACCTTGGTCATTGTCTTGTGATTCATTATACTCAAAATTGGTTTTCAAAGTGGTTATTTTATTCTTGATTCTTAATACTTATTCTTATGGTTGATTTTGAACAGATATTACTTATTACATAATTGCAAATGGTACCGCGCGTAAATTGCTAAACACTTTTATTACTATATATTTATTCAAATCAGGGTATGCTCACCAATATATTATATGTGTTGACAAAATTATTTTGTACATGTTTCAGGTTATTTTGAGACGTTTCTTTTAAGCTTTTGGAATTTTTACTTAGATTTTGGATTCATTATATTTCAGTTTTAGTTGTCACTTTAGAGTTATTGTATCTTGTACTTTTCTTTCAATGTAATAAACTACTTAATCAATATATCAATATTTACACTTTAGTACCATGAGCTATTGAACAATAGTCACTACGTGACACCTCGATGTTTCTGCCATCGGTTGGGGTGTTACAAAAATGCTCATTATTATGGTGTAGTTTTTATTTATTATGAAAAAAAAAGTAATGCATATTTAAAAATCGTGGGGGGGGGGGGGGAGTCTAGGCTTAGTAATTTCCCCTCTCTATAGCGTCTACTTAGATGTTCCATATGATTTAAAGGCTATGGATCATATGTATCCCCTTACAAAGAGTCTACATGGTTGTTTTCTACTAAAAGTGTCATGTGTCATCATTTGTTTGGTCCAACAATGGGTCCATCTATTAGAGGAAGCCCTTACTTGATATTGTACATTATATTCTGATTTCTCTATATCTTCGTCAACAATCGTCCTTTCTAATCATGTAGCCTTAATTTCCCATTACCAATATTTTGACCTTCTTCATCTAACTATCCCAAGCTAAGAAGATTGGTCTACAACTTAAGCATATACAAAACATCACAAAAAGGTCTTCTTTTCTCCATTCTTACTTACCACAATCATATTACCTTTACCTTTTATTTCGATCTCATACCCATCACCAAACTTTACTTGACCAAAAAACTCGTTCATCCACAGTAGTGAAAAACTCTTTCATTCCTTATATATGATGACTTGCACCATTATCTAAGTACCATATTCCTTCATGCTTTTCATACATTTTCAAACGCCAGTGATAACCCTTTTTCATTTAAACTTACTTTCTTTGTCAAACATATTGTCAAAAATGAATCAATATCACCTACATCTTATGTCTTTGTCAAATTCGCTTCCCCATTCCCTTTACTAGGAGCTTTGCATTTATTCGCCTTCAAATGTCAAACCACGTCTTCAAACGTCATTGTTTCGATTTATACAAATTTCTCAATGGAAGAAACAATAGATAAATATTTATCAAGCATTGAGTTCATGAATTTCTCCGCACGATTTCTTCTTTGAATGTTGCTCCTAAGCTCTTGTAGTTTGACTGTACTCTAACCAAGCTGCATATTCATCAGTGTTTTTTGTCTCACCCATATCCAATCCATCTAACTCGCTTCTTAGCATTTGAAGACGAGCTTTATAAGTTCTTTTTGCACCAAGATAACAGACTCTTGGTGCTTCCCGAACATCTTTTGGTTCTGAATACTTGATCATCTGAAGCATCACATGTCTTCCGATAGGGTTTAGAAGATGACACTTAAGGCCATTAAATTCTATCTTTCTTCCAATCTTGCTCTCATACCAATTGTTAACCTAGAAAGTTTAAACAACCGTATCAAACAAACGCCATATATTTTGGAGACAACTCGAGACTCTTTCTATTCAACAAAACGAACTTACAAAGGAAAATGGACAAATAAAAACACTAACATATACACCTATTTATACTAATATAACTATACTAATCCTAATTAAATACTTCAATCGTCAATTTTAATATAATACTAACTCAGATCATTATATCTACTAATTAAATCAATCAAGATAACTCTAAACATTCGAATAATTAATTAAATACCAATTAGCTGAACTCTTTCAAATAACCCCTTCAACTTTACTACTAATTCAAGATTAACCTTTATTAGGTTGATATTTATATCGAGTATATTTGATGACAAAAATATACATGTCACACTTGGAATTAGGGGTGAGCAACTTAACCGCCATAACCGATAACCAAACCATGACCGACACAATCGAATTGATTTTAACTGATAACCAACATAACCAATGGTTATGGTTATGAAATTTCTTTAACTGACTGACTGGTTATGGTTGGGAAGCTTTGGTTAACCAATATAATCAAAACCAAACCGAACTTGTAACATTAAGTTTATGTAAAGATTTATGTTTTACACTAACCATGTAAAGGTTTTATACTAGGATAAAAGTATATTGGTAACAAAATAATTTTGATGTAGGTATTATTTATTTTGATGAAAAATTGAACTTGCAATAAAAGGCAAGTGATTTTTTTGTTGTTGGTAAGAAACATTTTTATCAAAATAGATCCCACATTCATGGGCGGATCTAGGGTCAAGTCGGTGGATTCCCGGGAACCCACTCGGTTTGTATTTTTTAGAGTCAATGTATATAGAAATAAAAGGAACCCATAAGAAAATTATCTTAGGAACCCATTACTAAAAGTTGTAGGTGCCTTAGTGTGAGTTTTCCTACAATAATAGTTATCACTCCAGTATCAACGCTGCATTGTTTGAAGCCTTGTATGGTAGAACGTGTCGTTCACCACTCTGTTGGGCAGAGGTGGGTGATAAACACTTAGCTGGTCCAGAAATAGTCCAAGAGACTACGGACAAGATCTTTAAGATCAAGGATAGATTAAAAGCGGCAAGAGATAGCCAGAAAAGTTATGCGGATAATAGGCAAAAGCCTTTGGAATTCCAGGTCGGAGACAAGGTTATGTTGAAAGTCCTGCCTTGGAAAGGTGTTATTAGGTTAGGTAAGCAAGGAAAGCTTAGCCCTCGCTACATTGAACCATTTGAGATCATTGCAAGGGTATGCCTTGTTGCTTATCAACTTAAATTACCGCAAGAACTTTATAGAGTCCATGATATGTTTCACGTTTGTAATTTGAAGAAATGTTTGTCTGATGAGACACTTGTGATACCGCCATAAGAGATTAACATTGATGACAAACTGCGTTTTGTCGAGGAACCCATTGAGGATACAGACTGGAAAGTCCAGAAATTGAGGCAAAGTAATATCAAGTTGGTCAAAGTCAGATGGAATTCTAAACGTGGACCAGAGTTCACTTGGGAAAGAGAAGATCAGATGAAACTAAAATATCCTCAGTTATTTCCATCCAAGCCGAAGTCAGCGATGACTTAACGAAAATTTCGAGGACGAAATTTCTTAAACGAGGGGAGACTGTGGCAACTGCCAAAATTCAGGTACTATTCGTACAATATAATAAATATTAAAATATTATCAAAAATTGCGTGTTAGACTCAATTGGTGATAATTAAAGTTTTTAAAAATGCAATAGAAAGGTCCAAACATTTTAAAAGATTTATGGTGAATTTTAGGAATTTTCGTATCGCGGAGCGATAAATTACTTGTATTGGACATTGGTGACGACCCGGTTAACTTTAAAAATTCTAGTTTTGACCCGTAATGCTTGGTTTGGCATGGAATAATATTTTCAGGATGGAAATATTATTAAAACCAATAAAGACTATGATTGATAGTTTTAAAATCGCTATGATCTAATTATTGCGCGTTTTAGAATTTTAACGCGAGTACGAGACCCAGTACAGTAGGGAACCCCCTAATATAATCAAATTAGCTAAAAATGAATATTTTTAGATATGGAATATTATTATTGGCCAAATAGGTAAAAATCTTATTTAATTAACATATTTAGGTTTTTATATAAAAAAAGTGATGTGTGTGCTTTATGTTATAAAGTTTTATAAAAAAATAAAAAAATAAACACACACACGCCCGTTACCATTACCATGACCCACCCCCTGTTAATATTATTATTGTTAAATGACTGGTATTAAAACCAAGGCATTCCCCATTCTCCCATAACTCACACAAATCTCTTACACCTTCATCTTCACACGAAAGAAAAACTCTCCATCTCCCTCCCTCCCCTTCCTCTTGTCCGTAACCCACCCCCAACACCCTATGCATCATTTTTTGTTCATCTTTTAATAAAAATGGACATGGAATCATGATTAGTTAAGTGTTTTGGGTGATTTGAATTAAAAATCCAAAGGTTTCTAGAGAGAGAAAACGAGTAGGATCATCAAAAACCCACCATTTTTGCAAGTACTCTTCATAGGTGAGTTCTTGAACTAAAAACCTGTATAAAATCTTTGTATGTTCTGCTTTAGGTTTAGTTTTCACTAAACAAAGAATGGTTTTGAAATGGGTTTTATAAAAGAAACAATAGGAATGAGAAAATGGTTAAAAAGATGATGCATGTATGTGTGTATGTGAGCCGTATGTATGTATGTGTAGGATGGATTGTTTTGTTCAATAGATGATTATTATTGTGACACCCGCCACTTAGCCAGATCAAAATCCGTACACTATCTAGTCAACGTTAAATTTTACATGCATTATTCATGACATTTTATATGCACAAGTCTCCCGAGATAGTCTAGCAATGTCCGAACAAGTATAATTTCACTCGTATCAACGAGTCTTGGTGACATAAGTCTATATGCTTACAAGAGATCCTTCGAAATCATGTATGGATGCCCATTTATTTTATAACACAATGGGAAACATCATGGATTTTTATGTATAAAGCTTAGTATTTATTTAACTAGCATACTTACAAATATGTGAATATGTGTACACGACACTCACACATATACATATATATATATATATATAGGAAAAATTACAAAAATCATCCTTTATGTTTATATAATTTTTCAGTAGATGCCCTTTAACTTTAAAATTGACGAGAATCATCCTTTACGTTTCAAAACCTTGCACTCATTGTCATTTAGCACTAACTCGGTTAGATTTTTCAGTTAAATCTGGTTTCATAAGGCTAGTTTAGTCTTTTACTAACAATTTCTATAAACCAACCACCACCACCAACAACAAAAACAACAATCATCACCCCCATCACCGCCTAATACCTCCCACTACCACCAAACCAACAACCATCACCACCATCCCCTCTCTCTAATTTCAGCCCACTTCAGAGGAATCTTCTCTCAAACACAAGTATGCACTTTTTCTCTCAAACGATTCTCTTCACATCCTTAAATTTTTGAAAGCAATACCATATGGAAGAAAAAAAATTCAAAGACACACCTTTAAATCCCCTAATTTTCTTTTAATAATTCCAACAAATGAAAAAAAAACAAATTTGAGAAACACCCAGTGGTGATTCAGATGTTGTGGGTGAAGATGACTGTAGTAGCAAGGGTTGTGGGATTGGTGCACTTCCCCCTAAACAAAAAGAGGGAAAGGCTCTACGATTTGGGATGGCAAGTAACAGTGGCGAACTTCTCAGTTGTCATAGTGGTGACGTCGGCGCCTCTAGAGTTCTTCAATCTCATCCCACCCATCTTCATCAAGCGAGGCTTGACTAGAAACAATCAATTAGGGGTTTTAGCAAAACAATGAATTTTGGCAAAATAGGTGAGCCTCGTTCAGGTAATTCAGGTGAGGAAAATTAGGGAGAGGGATTTTAGCGATGATGGGAGGGAGAACTAGATTAGGGGGATGTTGGGGTGGTGGCCAGAGTGGGTGGCTCGCCGGTAATGGAGTCAGGCGGAGGATATGGTGTTCTAGGGTTTGGAATGGGGATGATGTTGATGTTACCATATAATGGAAGAGAGAGAGAGAGAGAGAGAGAGAGAGAGAGAGAGAGAGGTAAAGAGAGAAATTATGAGAATTTATAATTTTTAAAGGCTTTTATATTTCATTAAAAACAAAGATATTTATTAAAAAATAGGTAAAATTACAAAACTATCCTTATGTAACCAAATTTAACTAAAAAATTTAACCAAGTTAGTGCTAAAGGACAGTGAGTGCAAGATTTTAAAATGTAAAGGATGATTCTTGTCAATTTTAAAGTTAAAGGACATCTACTAAAAAATGGTGCAAACATAAAGGACGAAATCTGTAATTTTTCCATATATATATATATATATATATATATATATATATATATATATATACACTAGTAAAGTGACCCGCGCGTTGCAGCGGGCGAGAACGTGAAAACTTTAATAATCAACATTAACTTAGGTATATAAGTCTTCTTCATGATTTAAGATACAAAATTGTTTACACGACTTTCTAATACAATCTTTTGAACGCTCAAATGGAACTGAATATAAACACATATGTAGTTGATGCTGAAGTGCTTTAGAAGTTTGCCACTGAAAGAACATGGATTAACTTATAACATTTCTAGGCCGTAAAAAAAGGGGTGAATATATACCTGATAACGTGGTAGGAGTCACGCAGCTAAGGTAGGCCTCTGTTTCTTTTTCAACGGCTAATAATGGTCACAAATTCTTTGTGGTGCATGCATAAATAGTAAGTAATTTAGTCTTATCATAAATAAAATTAATAACGTTCTGCCAGAACCTTTTATTATGAGTAGTCTTGAAACCCAAATAACAGGATACACAAAAATACCAATGCAAGCGGGAAGTGAAAACTAAAACAGATCAATCCGTTATTAACCCTGCCATAAAGTCATTGGGATATTCTTGACTGAAGTGCCTGTCCAGGCCAAGACTCGTATTTTAACCCACAACTATCATAATACAGACTAAATGTGGCAGTTTCAATACATATACCCATATGCGGATCAATTTTGATAAATCTTATTCTCTAACGGGTCAAATAAGTATAACTTCAAAAGTCTAGTTTAAAAGTTAACGCCTATGTTGTCAAGGCTCACTCAGGGGCGCGCCTAGGCCCACTTTTCAGGCCCAGCGCAACCTTCCCACTTTGCTTCAAAAGCCCAACTTTTCAGGTGCATTTTTCAGGGCAAGTTTCAATGGAATTACGACAAATAATCGTCTGAACAAGTCAAAAACAATCATACTTACCCTAAACAGGTCTATAATCAAGCTAAAAATGTATTTTTTATACTGTGTGCCTTGCTTAAAAAAGCTCTTGCTTTTTAAGCGCCTTGCACTGAGGCCCAAGGCCTACAGTTTGCCCCTTGCGCCTTTAATAGCTATGCTTAGCGCTAGATAGGTCTAAAATCGCTCAAATGTATTCAAATGCATACACTCTCCTAAATTAATTCCAGAAAAGAAAAGATTATTGTTGAAGCTTGAAGTCCCTGAACATTAGTTTTGCATGAATATATATATATATGGACTTCTATAAAATTTAACAATAATGTTCTTTTTATAAAACTTTTGGGGGCTTGATGATGCCAAAAAGGATCTTTTCTTTGAAATGTGAAAACTGAAAAGTCTAGGGACTTAATCATGCCAAAAAGGACTTGCATGTTAATAATAAAGAGGAAGGACTTTTATCATTAATGCTCTGAAAGTAGTTGGATTTATTCATGCAAAGGTAAATTCCAGAATTTGTGAAATTCAGCAAATACGATAAGGTTTTCTCAACAATTGCCATTTTGTAATTATATGTAAGACATTAGTTATATATCTAAATACCAACCCGCCCATTTTGCGACCTCTAATATAAAACATAGAAAGCTTACACTAATTTAAATTACAATTTACCATGCTTCAATAAACGAGCAGAATTGAGGCGAGAATTGGTCAGCAGGTGCACGAGGAGGCAGTTGATCAACAATAGTTTCCATAAGCTCATAAACATTGACCCAACCTTCACCTGGTTGTGGTGTAGAGTATGGAAATTTTCCAGCTACACATTCAAACAAAACTAAACTCAAGCTCCACATGTTACTTTTATAACCGTAGTTGCCTCCAATAATTCTCTCGAGCTGAAAGCATACGAACAAAAACCAAATTTTATCAACTTTGACTGGTGCCATAGAAACTTGAATACAAATCCAAAATGAACACACAAATAATTCTCTCAGACTTAAAGCATATGAACAAAAACCAAATTTTATCAACTTTGACTGGTGGCAACGCAAGTTGAACATAAATCTGAAATGAACACACAAAAAACAGTACATAATATTTAAGCGATTCAACATCTCATTTTGGCCTGATTACATTTTGTAACACCCCAACCGATGGCGGAAACATCGGGGTGCCACGTATTGATGATTGTTTTCAGTAGCACATGGTATAATATAAATTTTAAATAATTTATTCAAACATAATATCCAAAATGTGAAATAATGTCTAAGAATTCGAATACATAACATCAAATAATAACTTCATAAACTTCAAATAAACTTCAAGATAAATCCTCATGCTAACTCAAGCCTCAGCTTCATTGTTACCTGAAACATGTTAATTTTGAAAGTATTTTGGGTCAACATAAGTTGGTGAGAATTACATAGGTTTTTGATGATAAATGAATAAAATGTTTTGCAATTCATGTGTCATGTTAATCCAGCCCATATGTGAGAACATATTAGAAATAAATCGAGTGCATAATCAACCCTGTTGACTGTTATAAAATGATACATACCATACACTTATGGTCCCAATGAATATGTTATGCGATAACAAACACCCACGTAACCTTGGTAGGAGGCACGTATCCGGGTGGGATTGTCAGTCCAATAGATCTATCAATGTATACCGTCGGCTGATCAATGTTAATGATTATGCTAGAATGGTGCTTACTCTAATCATGCTCAAGACAATATGCAACATAGAAAACACATAAACACATTGATGATTGAATTGCAATGAAAAGTGTTATAACATGTTTCACCCCAAAAGTGGTGATAAAAGGGGCTATGTAAACTCACCTTAGCAAATGTTAACTTGTTGAAAAGATATGATAATTGTGTTGCCCAAAGTGATTCCAAATATTACCCTATAATGAGGTAATATATATAATAAGTCTAAGTCTATATAAACTAATATGTGCATCCTAGGGTTTTGATTTGGGGATAATCAATTGTTAAATTTAATTTAAAAATGTTAATTAAATAAAGAAAATTGAATAATTAAGGAAAAATAGTCTTTTTATAAAGTTTGAATTTTGAGTGAGCACATTAAAGTGTTTGAAGTAATAAAATAATTTTTATAAAATTATTTCATTTAAAATAGATTTTTAAATCTATTTATTTATAAATAGCCAATTATTAACTTTAATATTCAAAAATACTAAAATTAAAGAAATCTATTTTTAAAAATCATAATTCTGTTCTAAATGATTAAAAATAATTTGTATAAAATTTTGGTGCAAAAATGATAAAAATTGGATTTATTATGAATTAAATATGATTAAATCTTACAAAAATTGATTAAAAATAATAAATAAATGATTTTACTGAATTAAAAATTATTTCAGTAAAGTTTAACTTTATAAAAAGTTAGGATAATTTTTGGGGAATTTAATAATACTGTTTTGATATATAAATGAATTTTTATAAATAAAATAGTATAAAAATGATTTAATTATTATAAATATTAAATAAAAGAATTTCAGAAAAATAAAAATTACAAATAAAGCTTTTATTACAGATTAAACAAATATAATTTTTTTAGAATTTATAAAATAGTTTAGGTATTTTAAAAAGAATTTAAATGATTAAAAGGATTAATATATATATATATAATTATTTGTTTGTTTAATAAAAAGAAAAGAAAAGAATGGACAAAAACCCGGTCAGAGCCGGACTCGAACCCGGGTGACCTCGGAACAAGACCAGAGTCACAACCACTTGGCCTAGGCCGGTGGTTGTGATGAATCTGGTTTCGTAATTATTAAATACACGATGCAACAAAGCTTTATCCCCAATTTATAAACGCGATGAACCCTAGTTTTGCAATCAGATGATCCAGGCAACAATAGCCCGATTAATGTTAGGGCTATTGTTGCTGGGATGCCGAAGAACTAAACCCACTAAAAAAATTAGACTCACAGTGCTTGAATGATGATGATGGTCGGGTCAAAGGAAAAGTCAAACCACGAACAAAGTAATCAAATACAGAGTGAATTAGTGAGAAATAGGGATTGAGAGAGAGTTGTGAGCGATTAGACAAGGTCCAGAAAGCCTCAATTTATACTAGAGGATTAGGGTTAGGGTTAATTAGATAGTTTGACTTTCCTTTTAATAAAACGCGGCCAATTGATGATTAGGGCAACGATGCCGTGTAATTGTTGTGCAATTTGGTTGTATTGGGCCGGATATAGCACGAGCTTGCCAAAAATATAACAATCACGCGTTAATTACACGGATTGATCAACAAGGAATCCCACAGTTGACTTTTCTTGTCAACTGTGAGGATTTTGAAGCGTGCATAAGTTTAATGTTTAACCGGGTTATAACAGAACAGAAGGCCAGCCCAGCTGGTTTGTGCACTCGTGTGTTTGGATCAGGCCGGCCTTGGCGCGGGTTCGAACCCCGGCCAAGGCAGCTTATTTTTTTTGATTTAATTATACCATCACACATATATATATAATATTATATATAGCATTAGGGTTCCATAAATGCGACAAAAATAATAATTGCGAGGGTAAATATGAAACTTGACGTTTTTATTAATGTCGGTGCGTAACGTACAAGTATTAAATGCGTAATGTTACAGTCTCCCCTACTTTTAGGAACTTCGTCCCAAAGTTGGAGTTGGAGAGTCTGGTGGAAAAAGATGCGGATACTTCGACTTCATCTGGTCTTTACGTTCCCAAGTGAACTCTGGGCCTCGTTTAGATTCCCAACGAACCTTAACGATCGGAATACGACTGCGCTTGAGTTTCTTGACTCCAGTGTCAACAATCTCGACGGGTTTCTCGATAGTGTGCATGCTTTCATCGATTTGCACATCCTCAAAAGGAACATGAAGGTTCTCATCAGCTAAGCATTTCTTGAGGTTCGAAACATGGAAGGTCGGATGAACATTGCTTAGCTCGGGTGGAAGCTCAAGTCTGTAAGCCACTTTCCCAACTCTGTCAAGAATTTTGAAGGGGCCTACGTATCGAGGAGCTAGTTTTCCCTTTCTACCGAAACGAATAACTCCTTTCCAAGGGGATACCTTAAGTAGCACAAGGTCCCCAACTTGAAATTCCAAGGGTTTACGACGTTTATCAGCATAACTCTTTTGGCGACTTCGAGCCTTGAGAAGATTATCCTGAATAAGCTGGATTTTGTCTGTGGTTTCCTGGATTAGTTCGGGTCCAGTAATGCGAGCTTCACCAACCTCGGTCCAACAGACAGGAGAACGACATTTCCGACCATAGAGTGCCTCAAAAGGAGCCATGTTAATGCTGGCGTGATAACTGTTGTTGTATGAAAACTCAACCAAAGGAAGATGAGAATCCCATGCGCCACCAAAATCGATGACACACGCCCTGAGCATGTCCTCAAGTGTCTGGATGGTTCGTTCAGTCTGACCATCCGTTTGAGGGTGATAAGCGGTGCTCAGGTTCAACTTGGTACCCAAAGCATCTTGTAGAGATCCCCAAAAGTGAGAGGTGAAACGACCATCGCGATCAGAAATAATGTCCAAAGGTATACCGTGACGACATACGATTTCACTTACGTACATCTTTGCCAACCTTTCCACAGAATACTTCTCACGAATAGGTAGAAAGTGAGCTGACTTGGTCAAACGATCGACGATTACCCAAATACTGTCAAAACCTTTGGGTGTGCGAGGGAGTTTGGTGATGAAATCCATAGCTATGCTCTCCCATTTCCAGACAGGAATCTCTGGTTGTTCAAGCATACCAGATGGTCGTTGATGTTCAGCCTTAACCTTGGAACAAGTGAGGCATTTTGCAACGAATAGGGCAATGTCTTTCTTCATACCAGGCCACCAATAAGAATAACGAAGATCTTGATACATCTTGTCAGCTCCAGGATGAATAGAATAACGAGACTTATGAGCCTTGTTCATGAGAAAAGTACGAAGATCATCACGGTCGGGAATCCACAGTCGATTAAGAAAATAAAGGAGACCATCGGGTTTGGTTTCAAGTTGAGTCTCAGCACCACAAGACATTTCATCGTACATGTTACCTTGGGTGACTGAGGTGTGTTGAGCCTGGAGAATGCGATCTTGAAGATCAGTACGAACTCTCGCACATTGGAGTTTGACACGCTCTTTACGACTAAGTGCGTCAGCCACAACATTCGCTTTGCCAGGATGGTAGCGAATTTCGCAATCATAGTCGTTAAGTAATTCAACCCAACGTCGTTGCCTCATGTTAAGATTCTTTTGATCGAAGACATGTTGGAGACTTTTGTGGTCCGTGAACACCACACATTTGGTCCCATACAGATAATGTCTCCAAATCTTGAGTGCAAAGACAACAGCGCCCAATTCAAGATCATGGGTGGTATAATTTTTCTCGTGAATCTTGAGTTGTCGAGACGCATAAGCAATAACCTTTCCTCGTTGCATGAGAACACAACCGAGACCTTGGTTCGATGCATCACAGTAGACCACGAAATCATCATTACCATCAGGTAGAGATAAGACAGGAGCTTCACAAAGTTTCAGCTTAAGAGTTTCAAACGCTTCCTCTTGCTTAGGTCCCCACTCATAGGGTTTACCCTTGTGAGTTAAGGTAGTGAGAGGAACAGCGATCTTGGAGAAATTGGCGATGAATCGACGATAATAACCAGCCAACCCAAGAAAAGAACGGACTTCCGTTGGAGTGGTAGGAACACTCCAATCCTTCACAGCTTCGATCTTTGCAGGATCAACATGAATTCCGTTCATATCAATGACATGTCCCAAAAATTGAACTTCCTTAAGCCAAAATTCACATTTGGAGAACTTGGCGTACAGTTGTTCTTTCTTTAGGAGACTCAAGATAGAGTGAAGATGTTGCTCGTGATCGGATTTTGATTTAGAGTAAATCAAAATATCATCGATGAAAACGATCACGAATTTGTCGAGATAGGGTCTACAAACCCGATTCATCAAATCCATAAATACCGCGGGAGCATTGGTCAAACCGAAAGGCATAACCATGAATTCATAGTGACCGTAGCGAGTGCGAAAAGCTGTCTTGGGAATATCTTCATCGTGGACTCTAAGCTGATGATAACCAGAACGGAGATCAATCTTCGAGAAGTGGGTTGCTCCTTGAAGTTGATCGAAGAGATCGTCAATCCTAGGAAGTGGATAACGATTCTTGATGGTGAGTTTGTTGAGTTCACGGTAGTCAATACACATCCGAAGAGAACCATCCTTCTTTTTAACGAATAAGACAGGGGCTCCCCATGGAGAAGAACTAGGGCGAATGAACCCTTTATCAGAAAGTTCCTGTAATTGACTAGCAAGTTCTTGCATCTCAGAGGGTGCAAGACGATAAGGAGCTTTAGCAATAGGATTAGCACCAGGAACAAGATCAATACGAAACTCCACTTGTCGAGCAGGAGGCAAACCAGGTAAATCCTCTGGAAAGACTTCAGGATAGTCTCGAATAATAGGAATGTCTTGGATACTTTTGCCTTTGTCCTTCTTCTCTATCACGTTAGCTAAGAAGGCTGTATACCCCTTTCGTAAGTACTTTTGGGCAGTAGTACAAGACATAAGCTTAAGCTCACCACAGGGTTTCTCACCATAGATCTTCAAAATCTCACCAGATTCGAGAGGAATGCGTATGACTTTCTCGAAGCACAGAATTTCGGCACGATGAGTTGACAACCAGTCCATGCCTACTATAACATCAAAACTACCAAGATGCATGGGAATAAGATCGATAGGGAAGGTATGATCATCGAGATTCAACAAGCAGTTACGAATAATAGAACCGATCGAAATAGACTTCCCGTTAGCTACCTCTACCACGAAAGGATCTTCTAGATTAGTGTGGGGCAAGTTAAGTAAAGGTTCAAACTTCAGTGACACGAATGACTTATCAGCTCCTGAATCAAATAATATGGATGCATAGTGATTATTAATGAGAAACGTACCATTCACCACTTCATTGTTGTCACGAGCCTGATTAGCGTTGAGATTGTAGGCGCGACCTCGAGCACCTTGGTTCTGGTTGCGGTTCTGGTTTTGGTTTTGGTTTTGGTTCTGGTTACGGTTACGGTTAGGGCAGTTGTTGATGTAGTGATTAGGGTTACCACACTCGTAGCATTGACCACGAGTAGGCCTGTTGTTTTGTTGGTTGGGAGCTGGGTTGTTGTTGTCTTGGGCAGCAGGAGATCGACAGACGTTCACCAGGTGACCATATCGTTGACACTTAGTACAAAATCGACATGGCACCTGTGTGGGATGGTGGTACTTGCAAGTGTTGCACAGAGGGTGAGGTCCGGTGTATGGTTTCTTGGCTGGGTTTTGGGCAGCAGGTGGAGTAGCAGCAACCATATAGTTTCTAGCCTTACGCTTCTTGTTGCTTGAGGTCTCAGGCTTGACTTCAATTGCAGGCTGTGGAGTATCTTTGGCAACAGTCTTCTTGGTGCCCTTGCGAACCAGAGTACCATTCTTCACATGATTATCAGTAAGAGTGGCCGCAAGACGTTTGGCCTCTTCCAGAGTTGCAGGATTTCTACCCCAAACAGTGTCCTGGATTTGCATGGGCAGACCACCGATGTACTTCTCGATGGCTACCGGCAGAGGAGTAACCTTGTGTGGCAACAATAAGCTAAGCTCATGAAAGCGGGTGTTGTAGGCAAGATTTTCCCCACTATCTTGAGCCAAGGTGTGAAACTCATCCTCAAGCTTTTTGACTTCATTGCGAGGACAGAACTCCTCCTTCATGATCTCTTTGACCTGGTCCCAAGTCATAGCAAGAGCAACCTCGGCCCCACGAGTACGCTTTTCTTCATTCCACCATGTGAGTGCTCGTTTATGGAGAACACTCATGGCGTAACGAACCTTGAAATTATTGGGGCACTCACTGTTGATGAAAGTATTTTCAATACCCTCAAACCATTGGAGAAGTCCAGTAGCTCCTTCTTCACCGCTGAACTTAGGAGGGTTACAGGAGTTGAAATGCTTGAGGGTGCAAGCTTGGGGTCCATTGCCATTGCCATTGTCATTGCCATTCCCGTTCCCGTTGTTGTGACCATTCCCATTCAATTGGATGACCTGAGCAAGTAAGTTGGGAACCAGAGTTGCGATTTGCTGCGCCATTTGTTGAGAAATGATCGCAGCCAGTTGAGCATCGACCCCATTGTTGTTGTGGTTAGGAACTTGGTCATGGTTGTGGTTATGGTTATCACCACCTTCTTCGGGGTTCTCACCATTGTTGTTGCGAGTGCTGCGACGAGGAGGCATGATCTGTAATAGACACAATGAAATGAATGAGAGTTTATATAAGGAATGTAATCATTTATTCATTAATTAAAACGAATAAACGAAAACGTTGACTTATCAAAGATTCTAAATTCTAATAACATATGAAGACATGCTTTAGCCTATAAGTGAACACTCATCCCGAGAATTCCCAGGTAGGCATCCGGGTCCCTCGTCTGATTGGGATATATGCGCAATGCCAGCCTAGACAGAAGACTCAGAATACAGGCGTTCACCCTTCCAGATTGCACGTGTTCGTTATTAAAATCTAGAACTTCGACGAGATCTCAAGGGGGTTCAGGTTAAACCTGAGGATTTTGTCCTATAAATCTAATGGTGGATCAGGATTGCAGCAGACAATTAAGAGTAGTCACATGTAGGTTTAGGGTTATAAGGCATAGGATAAGGATAGGATTAGGGAAGCAATTAGGGTTACAAGTAGGAGAAGCAAGTACTGTTTTAGTCCCTAAGGTTATAGTCTAGATTATTTCTAATAACCTAATTCCCTATAACCAAGGCTCTGATACCAATCTGTAACACCCCAACCGATGGCGGAAACATCGGGGTGCCACGTATTGATGATTGTTTTCAGTAGCACATGGTATAATATAAATTTTAAATAATTTATTCAAACATAATATCCAAAATGTGAAATAATGTCTAAGAATTCGAATACATAACATCAAATAATAACTTCATAAACTTCAAATAAACTTCAAGATAAATCCTCATGCTAACTCAAGCCTCAGCTTCATTGTTACCTGAAACATGTTAATTTTGAAAGTATTTTGGGTCAACATAAGTTGGTGAGAATTACATAGGTTTTTGATGATAAATGAATAAAATGTTTTGCAATTCATGTGTCATGTTAATCCAGCCCATATGTGAGAACATATTAGAAATAAATCGAGTGCATAATCAACCCTGTTGACTGTTATAAAATGATACATACCATACACTTATGGTCCCAATGAATATGTTATGCGATAACAAACACCCACGTAACCTTGGTAGGAGGCACGTATCCGGGTGGGATTGTCAGTCCAATAGATCTATCAATGTATACCGTCGGCTGATCAATGTTAATGATTATGCTAGAATGGTGCTTACTCTAATCATGCTCAAGACAATATGCAACATAGAAAACACATAAACACATTGATGATTGAATTGCAATGAAAAGTGTTATAACATGTTTCACCCTAAAAGTGGTGATAAAAGGGGCTATGTAAACTCACCTTAGCAAATGTTAACTTGTTGAAAAGATATGATAATTGTGTTGCCCAAAGTGATTCCAAATATTACCCTATAATGAGGTAATATATATAATAAGTCTAAGTCTATATAAACTAATATGTGCATCCTAGGGTTTTGATTTGGGGATAATCAATTGTTAAATTTAATTTAAAAATGTTAATTAAATAAAGAAAATTGAATAATTAAGGAAAAATAGTCTTTTTATAAAGTTTGAATTTTGAGTGAGCACATTAAAGTGTTTGAAGTAATAAAATAATTTTTATAAAATTATTTCATTTAAAATAGATTTTTAAATCTATTTATTTATAAATAGCCAATTATTAACTTTAATATTCAAAAATACTAAAATTAAAGAAATCTATTTTTAAAAATCATAATTCTGTTCTAAATGATTAAAAATAATTTGTATAAAATTTTGGTGCAAAAATGATAAAAATTGGATTTATTATGAATTAAATATGATTAAATCTTACAAAAATTGATTAAAAATAATAAATAAATGATTTTACTGAATTAAAAATTATTTCAGTAAAGTTTAACTTTATAAAAAGTTAGGATAATTTTTGGGGAATTTAATAATACTGTTTTGATATATAAATGAATTTTTATAAATAAAATAGTATAAAAATGATTTAATTATTATAAATATTAAATAAAAGAATTTCAGAAAAATAAAAATTACAAATAAAGCTTTTATTACAGATTAAACAAATATAATTTTTTTAGAATTTATAAAATAGTTTAGGTATTTTAAAAAGAATTTAAATGATTAAAAGGATTAATATATATATATATAATTATTTGTTTGTTTAATAAAAAGAAAAGAAAAGAATGGACAAAAACCCGGTCAGAGCCGGACTCGAACCCGGGTGACCTCGGAACAAGACCAGAGTCACAACCACTTGGCCTAGGCCGGTGGTTGTGATGAATCTGGTTTCGTAATTATTAAATACACGATGCAACAAAGCTTTATCCCCAATTTATAAACGCGATGAACCCTAGTTTTGCAATCAGATGATCCAGGCAACAATAGCCCGATTAATGTTAGGGCTATTGTTGCTGGGATGCCGAAGAACTAAACCCACTAAAAAAATTAGACTCACAGTGCTTGAATGATGATGATGGTCGGGTCAAAGGAAAAGTCAAACCACGAACAAAGTAATCAAATACAGAGTGAATTAGTGAGAAATAGGGATTGAGAGAGAGTTGTGAGCGATTAGACAAGGTCCAGAAAGCCTCAATTTATACTAGAGGATTAGGGTTAGGGTTAATTAGATAGTTTGACTTTCCTTTTAATAAAACGCGGCCAATTGATGATTAGGGCAACGATGCCGTGTAATTGTTGTGCAATTTGGTTGTATTGGGCCGGATATAGCACGAGCTTGCCAAAAATATAACAATCACGCGTTAATTACACGGATTGATCAACAAGGAATCCCACAGTTGACTTTTCTTGTCAACTGTGAGGATTTTGAAGCGTGCATAAGTTTAATGTTTAACCGGGTTATAACAGAACAGAAGGCCAGCCCAGCTGGTTTGTGCACTCGTGTGTTTGGATCAGGCCGGCCTTGGCGCGGGTTCGAACCCCGGCCAAGGCAGCTTATTTTTTTTGATTTAATTATACCATCACACATATATATATAATATTATATATAGCATTAGGGTTCCATAAATGCGACAAAAATAATAATTGCGAGGGTAAATATGAAACTTGACGTTTTTATTAATGTCGGTGCGTAACGTACAAGTATTAAATGCGTAATGTTACACATTTTCATTCATAGGCCCCTCTATATGGAGATGCAGTTGTGAGTCCATCCACGGAATGCGTGAACAAATGGTGACAAGCCGTTCGGACGTGCTTTTAGAAAACAAATAAACGATCAATGTAATACTGGATAAAAAAGAATAAGTTGTAATAAAATAGGCGATACTATAATCTTTGACACATATGGGTTTTGACCGATATAGGTTCAGGTCAAAATGGGTTGTTTTATATAATAACAAATACCAAATGCACAATTTGTTGTATGGTAAGAAACATAGCTTTACGTCAGACTATTTATATGTTGAGTTAACATGAATTTAGATTGTTATAAATTGTTTATCAATGTATGTTCATAAATATTTTACTAATACTGATGTACTTGAGTTTGGCCTATTAGAAGATAGACATAAGACAAGCCTAAACGCTTGGACCAAAGCTTTAATACACTGGGTTAGGTTAAGGGTATCCAACATATTAGTTAGATACACAAAATAAAGTATAAATATAAAAATATTGGACTTTTAATTCATACTGGGATATTATTAATTATTAATAGTATTTATTTCTTAGTGGGTCAAATAAACTATTGTGTATATGTATTTAAGTGTCATAGGCTGTAATAGTTGAGTAATCCCTCCTTAGGTTGTATTTAGGTTATTATGAGTCTAAGAACATGTCTGTAAAGTGTCAAGATATAGGGCTGCACAGAAGCGACATACATGTTACCACATGAAACGATATAAACGCTCTCCCAAACGTTGTGACCCTGCACCCCTATATCTAGAAGTCTGCCGAATAATTCTGATGCATTTGCCTTATAAAAAAAATCCAGTTTCTAGTTACTATTCTGTCTCAATTTCAATCTCTCTATCTGAATTGTTGAAAGGTTGTGTTTGTTCATTAAATGTCCACCAAATAAAAGGGTCCTTGCGGACCCGTGTAAAAATGCAAAAGCTCAAATTAAACTTCAGATGAGAGAATTGATTAATGCATCTTATTCAATGTGAGCACATACAACTTTCCCACAGCTAGTTATATAGTGAAATTTGAACGCTTCACTAAGTTTGTTTGCAAATTACCCTAACCAAACGGTGGTTCACCAACCCCATGATAGATTGAGAAAAACAACAGTATAAACATCATTTACTCCAGCTCATAATCAGTAAACACATAAATTACAGACAAATCCACATCACAAATACTTCTTACATATCTAACCTAATCAATTTAAAACTCCATAGTTCAATTCATAATTTGTCATTCCATGGCTAATTAATATCAAATCATAGTCAAAATTCATACGGAGTTAAGAGCAGTACCTTGTCCCCACAGAAAGTGGATCTGGAACCATCAACTTGAAATACTTTGGGAGATATTTGCACTCGGCATCACCATCACTATATGATAGAAGAATTGTTTAAATAATAACCAATAAATCTAGAAAATTAAAACCGGGAACTAAACGTTGTTTAAATTGTATACCAGAAAACCTGGAATCCTAATTTGAAGATATTCATGAACCTCCACTGCCACTGGATTTGATGATGGTAACAGGTCTACTTGATGCCGGTACATTCTTCTTCGGGTGATGCTCTCACAGATTCTCAAACAACAGACGTTACCTTCTCCTGGTTACAAAAAACACTCGAATCCTAATTTAAAGATATTCAAGAAAACCTGGAACCCTAGAATCTAAATACAAACAAAAAACCTAAAAAAAATTCAGAGATCGTACCGTTTGATCTTCATTGCTACTGGTTCCGATTGATTAAAATCAAATTGGAAGGAACATTGTCTCATGTTATTTATCTCTCAATTCCCTGGTTTCTTTTTGCATTTAGTTCCATTCAATTGGCCTTGAGGGTGGGGAAATTAAAGAGACAAAACAATGATGGTGATAGTAACCGGCGTCTTAAAACAATGATGAGACGCGTCTTAAGCCTTGGGTGTTGTAAAGAGTTGTACATATAGCTTTAAAACTTGTTTTGTTGTTAAATGACAATTTTACCCCAATGAAATGTATTTATATATAGTATAGATAGATAGATTTATAATGTATTATAGATTATAGATTATAGATAGACCCATGGGTTAGAAACAACTTGTTAGTCCCTTGAGTTCCTTCCCCTTAAATGAAAATTACACCAACAATAAAGGGCCAATAAAGTAACAACCAATAATATAAATGTGAGGGTAGGGATGTAATATGTTTTGAGGATGTGAGGTAGGAGAGCATAGTAAAATTACATTGATATCCTTGCAAGTGTCTTAATGTTCCACAAAGTTCCAATTATACCCTTGTGATATAAGCTTAATTTACTTGTACATGTTGCTATAATAGTTGGATGATGTACAAAATTACTATGTTGTACATCACTCTTCCTTTATAATGTATTATAGAGTAATGTTGTACATCACTCTTCCTTTATAATGTATTATAGATATATATATATATTACGGCTCACACACACACACACACACACACACACACATATATATATATATATATATATATGAACATGCAAGTGTATTTATAACTAGCACTACATATTCTTTTTGTTCCATGAACTAACTATTTCTTTTATAAACTTAACCATTTTTGGTGAAACAAGTGATCAACACTAGTATTTATGAAAACTACTAGCCAAAGATGATTACCACCACTTAGTATAATGTCTCACTTTTTATTAAACACGTGGAACATAATCAATGTAGTGTCATGTCTTAATATTCTTTCTAAGACTATTAAATACAAGATTTGGTGGTTTAACTATATAAGGTAATATTCCTTAAACACCTAGGATCAAGAATGTTGGATTACCCCATTTGCTAAAGCTCACTTTTCCTTCCCCTTTCCTTTCTTTTTCGGCCGAAACCCCCCCCCCCCAATGCCTTATTATTATTATTTTTTGCATTTCAACACATGCTTGTTTAGACCTCTAAGAATTCCCATGTATTGTCACATTAACTTTAGTCTTGTTAAGTTAAACATCATCATGGAGGAGTAGTCAACCTTAAGATGTGATTAAAGACCCATGATATGTTAGTAAGATTTGGGACAAAAGCAAGATCATTAGCCATACATAGTAAGATTCCTTAATCACCAAGAACCATGAAAGATCATTACCACATTTGGAGACACCTCCCTTTCCTTGCACCACTCCAAACCGTCGCCCCCCCCCCCCTAAGTGCCCTCTAATCTTTTTTTTTTAATCTAAGTCAACCCTTATATTTACATGTGTTGATTAGTTCCATAAGTTGACTCCATGTAGTGTCACTCATGCTTAGAATCTTGCCAACATAATCAAGAGATTAGTGACTTCTTAAAGGTTGATTTGGACCTTGGATATGCTAGGAGGATATGGAACACTTGGAGATTTCTAACCATATTAGGAAGGATTTCCTAATCACCTAAATCCATAATAGTTGACTTACCCTAAGTGTTAATCACTTTCCTTGAACCTTCTCATTCCCACCTCTATATAAGAAGGTCTTGGGTGCTCGTTTCATCACACCACAACTCTTCCTTGCTCTCCCTCTCTACTCGCAACACACACACACACACACACCACAAGCTTAGGAGCAACCAAGGAAGTGCTAGTATTTTGCCTCCCATCTTGGATCCACTAGGAGGTATACACCTTAACTTAGTTATTCTTTACTTTATTGATCATCACATGGTTCACCTTAGTTCCTAGTAGTTATTTTCAATAAAACAACACCTTAGATGGTAATGTATGTGTATAAATATATGTGTGTGCGTGGATTTGCATACACATGTATGTATGCGTGACATACATGTATACATGCACGTGTGTATATGTGTATGTATAGATGTATAAGGAGCTAAGTATCATGTTACTTTACTAAGGTAGTAAAAACAAGGTCTATTTGTATACATACATACATATGCGTGCGTGTATACATGTGATGTATGTGTATGTGTAAATCAAACTCATAAGCATAAATAGAGATGTGTATGGACTACCAAGATGCATATGTATATGGGTATGTATGTACAAGTGTAGATCCCATAAACATCCCTATATATGGTTGTGTGTGGAAATACACATATATATAGACACAAGTATAGATGCATGCATGAGTAGGTTTGAACACAAGTGTATATGATTATTTGAGTATAGATCAATGTGTTCAAGAACTAAATAACTCTTTATCAAGGAAACATATACTTTATGGAAAAGTATTATATGTTGGGGAAAATAAGATCTATTTTCTTATACAAACTATTATTTCCAAGCAATATATAGTTGTCACCAAGAAAAGTTAAACTAGTGTACCACTAAGGATTGGGTGAACCACGAGTACCAAAGATCACATATTTGTATGAATCTAATGTACCATGTATGTATATAGGACGAGATATCTAGTTGTCAGACGTACACTTTTGCTAGACTACACGCGGACTTGAGGTGAGTTCTCACGGCCCCTTTTTACTGTTTTATGTTTTGGGGAAAAGCATGCATCATTACTCGTTTTTAGAATGAATTCCTAGCCGAACGGTGTACATGAGACGATGTGTATAAGAGTACTCGCTAAAGCCCTCGTATATAGTTTATCATAACCATTAACTATGGATATAGCCAGAAACGCATGAATAAATCTATTGGGTTGACACCCCCACTCTCGGTTAGTCTCTCTAACCGGTGTATATGATATATGAGAGTGCTTGCATTACTTTTATGACGATTCATTGCATTGATATGCAATGTGCGAGGCACCACTCATCGAGGCTTGGTTATGAACTCATGATGGTTTATCATCTTAGCTACTAGCTAGGCAATGATGGGTCATTCAAGGAAATTCATTAAACTTTTCATTTTACAAAAACCCGTTAATTCACCAACATTTTGTTGACAAAGTTTTCATGCATGTTTTTTAGGAAACTAAAATCATGGATGGAACTTGGGATACGATTGGGCTTACATTCACGACCACCACACAACGTGTCTTTAAAACTTTTGATCCCGCAAAGGGTTTTAAACTGTATCTTGTGAAACTTGTTGTCATAGAACACGTGTGGTACTTTTATAAATAAATAAATATGAATGTTTGCTCATATCTTGTGCTTGAAAACCTTTCGTGGTTACACCTCGTGTTTCCGCCTAGGTGGGGTGTGACAATTATGCTTAGACATTATGTTTTTGATAACATGCAAGAGAGTTTTCTAAGTGATTAGTAATCTGATGTAAAATGGATTTTTCATGCTTAAGAAGGTCTAATGGTATAGGATTGTATTTGTTGAAATGTGGCTTGATTGATCAATATGTTCATGTATGGTGCATTGATTGATGATGATTTTGAGTTATTTTAAGTCTAGGACAGGTCTGATCATGATGATGATTTGAGGGTTTTGATAAGCCTAAAATAGTGAATATTGAGTTTAAATAGGATCTACATGCTTGGGAGACCTTGCATGTACGATCAAGACGCGTTTTTCGGCTTAAAACGCCAAAATATGAGTTCTTGAAACGGATGTTTCTGAACAGGTTTTCATGACTTATTTTTATGTAAAATAAAGTGTGATTAAGTGTTCATGAAAGACCTAATGTAAAAACCTAAATGTATTTGCAAAAGATGCGCAAAAACGCATGTTTTTGACAAGTTTTACGCGTTAAAAACACTTATTTTTCAGGTCTGATGTAAAACAGCTTGTTAGTGTTACAAATGTGTATAAAATTCATCATTTAGGATGTATAATAGATTTTCCATGGTAACAGACGCTTATAGTGCAAAACTATGTATTAAAAGTCGCCGAAATATGGGTTTTGAGGTGTATAACAGCTAGATTTTGTGGCTGTCTTAGAACAACAAATTTGGTCCTGATTTGTGGATTATATGCAGGTTCTAGGATGTAAATTAATTTCATATAATGTGCATAGGATGATATGTGACATTGGGAACTTGTATGTTACGGAAATTGCTAGAACATATCTTATAGTGCATTAAGACGATGTGTTAGCATGTATGGATAAATTGGAATAGATTATGTGAATCTATGTGATATGTGACTCGTAAGTTAATTACTTGGATGATTTCCATGAAGTCTAGGCATTATGTATGTAACTTGAGGTTTACTAAGAATGGTTGCGTTTTGGTAGAAAATGGCTTTATGTGGAAAACGAGTCTTATATGTAGTGACTATGCGAAGCTATGTGCTACATGTGTATTTGATTATAATAAATTGATATGTTTACTAAATCGGGTTATGTGGAATTTGAGTTGGATTGATATATGTGTGAACATATAAGTGTAAACCTAATGGTCGGGTAACTAGACGCGATATGCATGTACGTGAGGTCTAAAACTTAACCAATCGTCAAGGTCACCAATGGATCAATAGGGTAAGGGTTAATGAAAATTCAAATCTTTTTTGTTAATCTAAGTCGAGGGAAGTTTGGTGAATAACTTGGATAGACTTAGAATGTTTGCTAAAATAGC
Organism: Ambrosia trifida; assembly: GCA_028751855.1. Lineage (NCBI taxonomy): Eukaryota > Viridiplantae > Streptophyta > Magnoliopsida > Asterales > Asteraceae > Ambrosia > Ambrosia trifida. Next base: position 112,261,064 of record CM054129.1, read on the forward strand.
CCTTTGGATAATAGGGTATTGTTAGTAACGATTGTGGTTTGGTCTAGGGATTTCTTGATTGCTACGCTTGAGGTGAGTTTCACGACCCCTTTTCTTTTTAAATATTTTTGAACGTTTTATAATCAGGGGATTAACATGCTTGTATGATGAGTAGACTAGAACTATATAGAACATATGATGGCCTTTTCTAGATGCACGACGCAAGCGATTTGGTGCCCATCTATCCTTTTGGGGGATACTTCCCCGCATGGTTAATCATTAACTCTAGGGTTAGAGCCTTGAATTATATTGATAAATCTATGGGATTTGACGCCCCCTCCCTGACTAGTTGGATTGGACTGGGTCTTATGGGATGAATATACTTCATTAAAAGCTGCCGAGAGACACACTTCGGTGTACATAGTGTATATTGGGAAGAAATTTTATGGTTTGATTAAGGGCCTTAGGTTGCGATCATGCTTGTATGACCTAGCTCGTCTACTTGGTTCTTAGTTTAGTCGGTACTCGATCATACGTTTTTTAACAAGGAAATGATTTGTATTTGCCTTAACACCTGTGAACTCGCCAACATTTTTGTTGATATTTTTAAGCATGTTTTTCAGGTGCTGATGCATAGGGGTAGAGAGTGTGGGTTTAGCATGCACTACTCATGGATATGATTATGGGACCTTAAACTTTAAATCTTTATAACTTTGAAAACTATGTTTTTATTTTGTAAAAAAATGTTGATGTTGTTTCGCTTCATCTTGGTTGGACATGTTTTTAAACTTTCTTGGACCCGAAACTTAAATGTTTTTGACTAGAAGGTGTTTGCAAGATGTCCATAAGTAATTATTGTGTGATTGCTAAACTTTGTGGTAACAACTTTCGTTACCTCATGACTTGCTTTCCGCTGTACGCTGTCGGGTGTGACACAAATCCTAATTCCAACCCCCGTCATAACCCTAACACAAATTTTAGTCACCTGTTGATGGGTTCTTTCCCGATTTCAGTCACCCGTCAATCAGTTCTTGATATTGGCCTCTATTATGTTCTGTCATGACACAGTAGTGTCTACACTACAACAAAAATGGGGAGACTTTTACGAGCTGATTGCAAACAAGCATGGTAGAGTTTACTCGCGTTGATATTGGCCTCTATTATGTTCTGTCATGGATTTTGTTTTGCCTCTCCTGCAAGCAGTTTGTTAAAAGGTTGAGTGCTTTTGTTTTGGGTAAGTTTTCATAAAAAAACTGGAGGCCACTCATTTGGTCAGGAGAAGATAAATTAGAATCTTAGAGTGGGTGCACACACCAACAAATGACGAGATGGGGTTTGTTGATCGCCAGATGAGGAGATCGTTGATAAAGGTGTGGTAGCTGCTGGAAGGCAAGTGGTGGTGGAAGGAGGTGGTAGTGGTAGTGGTGGTGCTTAGATGCTTAAATGAGTGATGTATAATTATATTTATATAAAATTTATAATGTTTTTATTTTTGGTAGTATTTTTTTAATAAGAGGGGTAAAAATGAGAATTCGTTTTAGGATCGTAAACACGAAACGTGATCTCACGAATACCAACCGTAGGGTGCGGAATCCCCTCCGGTTGTGCAAACCAAGTAAGAAATAATCAGTAACGATCATGATGAAAACAGATACGAATCACCGAGCAATTTCCATAACTTTACTCGTATATTAGATAAAATGTAAACCATTACAAATAAAAAACCTAGACCTAATACAGAGAATCTTACAAACTGGGAAAAGCTCAAATGATCAACCACTTTAAAATAACTAACTTTTTCCTTTATATAGGCATACCCATTCGACCCTTGCAGAGGTCGAATGGGTTCATTCGACCGTTTCAGGGTTCGAATGAAACCTTCTACATTCGATCGACGTATCGTTTTCTATTTGTTCCTCGACATTCAGTACCGGATCACTTGTTGGGAACATACATGAATAATGCACTTACAAAAAAGACAATTATAACCTCACGTGCTTTGCACATGATCTGATTTAACGAGAAAATCTAACTGGGTTAGAAATAAAGGACAAATGTTGTAGTATTCTGAAACATAAAGTACAAAACTCGTCAGTTTTAAAGACAAAGGACATTGGTTGCAACTTGGTATAAACATAAAGGACAAAACTTGTAATTCATTCCTTCAATAATATAGCCTAATTTCATCTTTCGATATTTAGTTTGTTTATAGGTACTATGCAGACGAATATTTCAAGTTTTTTTTTCAAAGACAACCATCGTCAAACATTGAATCATCATATTCAACTAGTAAACCCTTGAAAATAGATTTGGATAATCTTCCATGGGATCTCGCCGAAAGGAAACCAATTTCATCTTATCACCCTAGTCAAAAAGATGAAATTAAGATGAAATTAGGCGAGCGTATTTACTTAGAGGTCCTTGTCAACCTAAAGGTAAAAAAGAAGATTTTCCACGAACGCTTATTAGTAATGGTGATAAGTTAAGACGTTTTAATCCGAAATGGTACACGGAAAGACATGGAAATTGGTTGGAATATAGTGTTAAAACGGATCGCGTGCATTATTTGTTTTCAGGGACGAAGAATTGTGAGGGCCAGGGATGGCCCTAACTCCCTGTTTTTTGGCGCAGTAGCGGAAATTTACGATTTTCGTAGGTAAATTTAGTCTGGGTTGAGTCCGGCCCCCGCCGATTTGCCACTACCGATTGGCGAACCAAGCTTCGCCCCTGCTTGTATTGTTACTTATTCAAGGAATGTGGACAAAATGATGCATTTGCAAATGAAGGGGTACAATGTTGGCATAGGAAAGAAGAAAGATTAGAAGCTCATGTTGGTAGTCATAATAGTTTTCACGACAAAGCATATAAGAAGGGACAAGACTTACTTATAGAGGCTTAACATGTGAATGCTCACCTTGAAAAAAGAACTGATAAACAAAAAAATATATATATAGACTTCAATTGAGTGCTTCGGTTATGCTTACTAAAGCATTCTTGAATGGTGGGATACCTTTTTGAGGTCATGATGAGTCTGAATGATCTTTATATAAAGGTACTTTCTTGGAGTTTTTACAATGTTGGCATCGTATTTTTTTATGTGGTGAACCTTATCCGACCCGAACTGGCAAACCAACCCGAAATGTTTATGTTTGGTCATATGAAATTGAAACACCTAAAAAAGGAACCCATTGAAAAAAATTCCTGAATCCGCCACTACCCATATTGATAGTTTAACCAAAAAGTGAAGTGCTATTTGTCTTGTAAAAAAAATCTCTACCTAAGCCCAACATGCATGCATGGTAAATTCCATTTTTTATTTTGTAGACCTAATGACTTTTAATTTTTAAACTTTAGACGAAAGTTGGTTTTAGATGAAGTTTTTGGTTAATAACCGAAATAATCATAACTGAACCATAACTGATTAATTATTATTAGGGCTGCAAACGAACCGAACAGTTCATGAATACTTATCGAACAAGATTTTCTGTTCGTGTTTGTTTGTTAAGAAAACACTCATGTTCGTGTTCGTTTGTTAATCTTGTTCATGAACGCACACGAACACAAACGTACATTAATGAACACAAATAAGTGTTCATGAACGGAAACAAAAACAAACGGACATATATTAACTTTTGAATAACATCGAATTCACATGTGTTAAGACATTAGCTAGATCCACCCAAAATATAACCTAATTGTCCAAACATACTTAGTACTGGAGAAAGGCGTTGGATTTGGATAGCAGATAGCGTTGGAGGTGGAGGGTATCAACGTTGGAACGTGGAAACACATAATGAGCTTGGATATAAAACTAGGTTTATTGCTCTCATATAGTCATATATTTACCTCATATATATTATTTACTAGTTTATACCACGGGAGCGTCCCGGGTTGATAAATCTAAGTAAAGTGAATAAAATTAGAAGTATTTAAACTATAAAAATGGCATCTGCCAATATATGATTATTATTATTATTATTATTATTATTATTATTATTATTATTATTATTATTATTATTATTTTAAACAAATCTCTGCCATAAGTTATCATATTCTAATATAAAAAAGGGTAATTGGGTCGGGTATCACCTAATCCCAGGCCCGAGCCAAACCCACAATTTTTTTTAAACTAATTCCAAACCTGACACAATACCTGTCGGGTTACAAAAAAATAGTCGTTTTTTTTCTCCGTTTTTTATATAGCACTATGGTACTCGTTGGAAAGATAATAAAACGCTCGTTAATTTGGTATAATTTTTTCTTTAAAAAATCTCGTATATAAAAGATATTAACATTTAAAAATTATGAGAGGAAACATGAGATAGAAAATAATAAAGTTTTAATATTTACATTTAGTAGATTATGTATTTAATAGATTATGGTAAATCATATTTAAACCATATTTATTCCTTTTTTTAATTGATCTAGAGTTACCACATCACATCCTATGTGGCATCTCTCAAATGAGAGATTGCATAATATTATGACATGTCATTAAAAATGTTTTGGTTTATTATATATATATATAGATATAGATATAGATATAGATATAGATATAGATATAGAAATACATAGATTGGGTAAAGTACATAAATATAAAAAAAGGTACAAAAATTATAAACCTTAATAAACTATCGAACACAAATGAACATAAACAAACACGTTACCGAACGTTCACGAACATAAACGAACGAACGTGACCTTTGTTCATGTTCGTTCATTTATTAAACGAACGAACATAAACGAAATTCCCGCCGAACGGTTCATGAACTGTTCGCTGAAAGTTCAGTTCATTTGCAGCCCTAACTATAATCAAAATTTGGTTATGGCCTATGGGTATGTTAAGGAAATCCCCTAACCAAAACTAACATTTTTAGTTATTAACAGTATAAAACGATACAACTTGATCCATACACTCCTAATTAGCAACAAACACTATTTTTAGTAAGCTATCAATTTTGATCTTCTATATTTTTTGGAAGGTATGCTTCAGCGGTGAAACCAATCGACAGATAACCTCTCGACCCGAGTTTAAATCACTACTCACGTACCGGTGTCCACTTTGAAGTTATCTCAAACCGTTACAGGGAATTTTTTCGTGGTGTGTAGGATTCGAACTCAAGACCAAGCCCAGGCGGGAACCCTCCTAAGAGGTAAATCTCTACCTTTTTTTATATTGTGTACCAAAGTAAATACTTTTTGGGTATGTTTGGCAAAATTACCTGGGGGCTGGTAGCTAGAAGCTGTTAGCTAGTAGCTGCAAGCTGGTAGCTGTAAGCTTTTTAAATATATTTTGGTGTTTGACAGAGTAGCTGAAGCTTTTTAATAAAATGTATAAAATGACCAAAATGGACATAATTAAAAACTTGTAAAGAAGGTTTTTATTTTATTTTAAAAATAGAATGGGTATTTGTGTCATTTACTAATTAAAAGCTTGTAGCTAGTAGAGTTTTTTCTTAAAAACTAGTACTAGTAGCTTTTTACTATAGAACTTTTTCTCTAACCTAAAAGCTTCTAGTTACTTCAACCAAACAAGACTTTTTATTGAGTAGTAGCTTTTTCTTAAAAGCTTGAAACTTGAAGTTCCTAAAAGCTCCTTACCAAAGATACCCTTTATAGGCAAACATCCTCATCTCAAGCTAATTTGGAAAAGACATTTTAACACTTAAATGAAGTTTTTTTTTAACGGCCAACAAACTTTATTTAAAGACTAGCAACACGCTAGCCCAAAAACCCGAGAATACAAAATCCAAAAGAAATAAACAGCCAGAAACCAGCAAACAAACCCAAAAACTAAACAAAAAACAATCCGAACACTATCCCATTTTTATAGGATCAAACGCGTACCAAAAATCCCTAAGACATTCAAACATTTCTACCTTAACACTTAAATGAAGTTAAGGCTCTATGTAACATTATACAAGTTTTTAATCAGACATTCAGACAACAAACATTTACCAAACACACTCATTATTTTCGAAAGTCCTATTTCGAGAAACTTACCAACATTAATAGAAAATCCATGCAACAACTTACAAAAAAAAAAAAAAAAAAAAAAAAAAAAAAACTACCACGTGGCACAAAAACAGACAGCACACAGTGGGCCCACAAAGGGAGGGGGGTATACACCCTAGTCAACATGTCTTGAAGACTTTCCAGTTGCCCACCTTTTGTAATTTTCTTTTCTACCTCAACCAACCACCCACTATGGACCCCACCACCGTTCAGCCACCATCACCACCACAACCACAACCGTCACCACCGCAAAACCCTCACACTCCCACCGATGCAGTAATCGAACCCTCAGACGATGATCGGTTCCAAAAAGACGACCCGAGTAGTCGCCAGAACATGAACAACTTCAAAGCACTTGTGTTTAAGCTCGCCGGACGGTTCTCACCGGCTAGTCAGTCCCTCATAAAACGGCGATTTGATAATATTATTCCTCAGGAGCTTCCTGTCCCTGATCATCCTCCCTACGATGATGTAAGTCGTTGTTATGATGATGATGATGATGTTGCATCGTATGGTCAAATGCATTGTGTGTTGGATATGATAATGTTTCATTGTTTTGTGTATTGAACTGAATGGGCGAATTGTTATTTTATGTGTAGAAAATGTTATTATGTTTAGAAAGTGTCATATTGCTACTTGATCAAAGAGTTGGTAGATTGTTAATTCGACCGGTTGGATATAGGGAAACTTGATACAAAAGGGCCGAATTTCAAACGAGCATAACTTTGGTTAGGAGTGGAGTTTGTGGCACGTAACCTACGGACGGAAATGACTCAATGAGCCGGATCATTTGCCAAATGACCATAGGCAATTTGGCCAAGTTGTTGGACCTACATTGCTACTTAGACCATTCGTAATGGTTAATGCCCCCGAAGGGGCATTTTCCACCATATCAGCATCATAACGCCCCTTTAAAAATGTGTAATGGTTAACGCTCCTTAATGCCCTTTCAATCGTTAGTTTCATTTTTTTCTCCTCATTGAGCGTTATGCTAGAAACGCCCCTCCCTCTTCATGCCTCTATGATGCCCAGGAGGCGGTGTTGAGGGCCTTATCAAGCCCATTCACGCGCCTATAATGCCCGTTACGCATGGCCTTAGCATTTTCCTCCAATATGAGCAATCTTGAATCCTTTCCTTTTTAGCCTAAAACACGTGAATACTTGATTGGTGTAGTTTACGCGTCTATTTATAGTCTTAATTTCAATAGTTACTAGTTAATTTGTAATTTCGTAAATTTGTCAAACCTGCTGAATTTAGATTTCTTTATAATAGGCCACCTCATGTATTGTTTATGGCTTTCAATATGATATCAATCTTTTGAGAATTTCTCTCTGTTTTATTTTCTTGCTTCCGCTCTATGTCACATAAAACGCGTCAATCTTTGATTAAGATAATTTACGCGTCTATATAATTTGAATCTTTGAAACTTTGACAAACCTACCAAATATAAAAATTCTCTATAAAAGGGCACCTCGTGTATTGTTTATGACATTCTATATCTATATCATATCAATCTTTTGAGAATTCCTCTTTGTTTTATTTTTGTGTTTCTGTTCTACGTCACATATGTATCGTTCTTATACATCTATTATTTGATTTTTTGTTTAGATGATATTAACAGCCCTATGGGAGTTAAAAGCAGAGGGTGGTTCTAGTGAGGAAGACATTTCGCACTTTATCGTAAAGGAATACCATGAATTGCCATGGGCGCATGCGACCATATTAAATTATCATCTTAGAGATCTTTGCAAGAAGGGCAAGATTACGATGACACATGACCGATACCATTTGCGCTGTTTGTCAATCAATAAGTCTGAACTCAGTTCTAGTCCTAGTTCTTGTTCAAGCCCCACGTCAAGCTCCTGCTCTAGCTCGTCGACTAGCATTTGCACTAGCCCTAGTTCATCCAGCTCCAGCATGAGCTCGGGCGGTTCTAACCGAAGACGAAAGAGAAAGAATATCAAGGGACGAAGGGGTAAGATAGTTCAGGTGAGTAGTAGCGATAGTGACTGGCAAAGGAGCAGAGGCAGGAGCGGGAGCAGGAGCAGGGGTAGGGGTAACGGTAGGGGTAGGGGTAGGGGCAGAGGTACGGAAGTAAGGCAACGGCGTAATGTTAAGGATCAAGTTTACGTTGAAGTAAGTGATGAGGTAGAAGAAACCAACCAAGAAACTGAAGATCAAAATGAGGTTACAAGTATGGAGGTTGAAGATGATTTAATTAAAGACGGAGATCTTCCTGATGTAGTTGCAAAGGTTAGCGAAGTGGAAAATCTGCCAGGTGTACAAAATAATAAAGAACAATCTCGACCACAAAAAAAGTATAATGTTACCTTTATTGGTCGGAGATCGCGAAAACTAACAAAAGAAGAAATAGATTTTTTAAACGGACAGTTTGATGATGAAGTCAGTGAGCTAGATGTTGATGTTGGTGATGCTGACGTAGATGAACATGATGAACAACCGGAACAGAAAGAAGCTGAAATTGATACTCTGAATCTACTGTCTGATGATGAAGTCACTGTGTTAGAAGTTGATGTTGGCGATGCTAAAGTAGACGAACATGCTGAAAATCTGGAACAGAAGGAAGAAAAAGGGGCCACGGATATGGAACTGGAAGGTGACCGACAAGAAGAAAACCGACAGTCTGATATTGTTGAGAGACAAACTTTACGGGAAGAACGAGTAATGGATGATGAAAATCTGTCTGAAGAACAAGATTCAGTGATGATGGAATGTGAAGCACAAGTGACGGTTGCAAGTGTGGAGAAACACCATGGTGACGCATTTGATGAACAGAATCAACCTGAAGAAAATAAAGAGGAACGTGTTGAAAAGACTGAAGAATCTGATAAGCAGCTCGATTGTTTAACTAAAGAACAAGTAGAGACAAAATCACAATCTGAGGATCTGCATGATGATGTCACTGAAGAACCAATTCTTCCGCAAGAGCTATGTGTTGTAAAGGCTGAGGAATCTGATAAGCAGCTCGATTGTTTAAATGAAGAACAAGTAGAGATAAAATCACAATCTGAGGATCTGCATGATGATGTCACTGAAGAACCAATTCTTCCGCAAGAGCTATGTGTTGTAAAGGCTGAAGAATCTGATAAGCAGCTTGATTGTTTAACTGAAGAACAAGTAGAGACAAAATCACAATCTGAGGATCTGCATGATGATGTCATTGAAGAACCAATTCTTACGCAAGAGCTATGCATTGTAAAGGCTGAAGAATCCGATAAGCAGCTCGATCGTACAACTAAAGAACAAGCAGAGACAAAAGCACAATCTGAGGATCTGCATGATGATGTCATTGAAGAACCAATTCTTACGCAAGAGCTATGCATTGTAAAGGCTGAAGAATCCGATAAGCAGCTCGATCGTACAACTAAAGAACAAGCAGAGACAAAAGCACAATCTGCAGATCTGCACAATGATGATGATGATGTTGCTGAAGAACCAGTTCATCCACAAGAGCAATGTGTTGAAAAGTTTGTAGAATCTGATATGCAGCTCGATCATTTAGCTAAAGAACAAGTCGAGACTAAAGCACAATCTGCTGATATGCATGATGATGATAATGTCGCTGACGAGCCAATTCATCCACAAGAGGAATGTGTTGAAATGACTGTAGAATCTGATATGCAGCTCGATTGTTCAACTAAAGTAGAGACAAAAGCACAATCTGCGGATCTGCATGATGATGATGACGTCACTGAAGAATCAATTCATCTACAAGAGCTACGTGTTGAAAAGACTGAAGAATCTCTTCGATCTTGTGAAGAAAATCAGCTGAAAAATGTGGAAACCGAGTCAGCAAATCAGAAAGAAATCGTGTTAGCTGAAGTTCAACAAGAACCATTTGTTGAAATGATTGAACAGCAAAACCAGTCTTGCATACAACAAAATGAAACATCTGAAAAAGATTCACTTCAAGAAAAAACCAACACGATGAGAAAGGAAGCAAATACGACATCATCAGGTAGTACATCTGAAGGATCGAGACGGCCATCAAGACAAGGATTAAGATCTAGCAGCAAGAAAGAAGATGCAGCTCCAAAATCCAACTCCAAGGTACTCATACATTCACGTTTAATCTCAGAAATTTAAAGCTTGCCGCTACATTGTTGTTCTATTTTCAGTAATAATATGCCACACGACCCACATTCAATTTCATTTTTTGTTTATAGAAACAACGTGAGCTAGTGACACCTGTCCGTCGAAGCCTGAGGTCTAATACAACAATTTCAGAACCAGCTGTAGTAACTGAGGTATGTCATGCTATGAAACTGACTGCTTAGTCCATATTTTATGCTACTTTTGACCAACTAAGACGCAACGTTTCATTTATATAGGTTCCCGATCCTTCAAAAGAGCAACTAACACATTCGGGACGAACAAGGTCTTCCAAGAGGAAAACCGAAATTGCAGAAGCGGAACAGGTGTCAAACAAACGGAAGACTAGGAGAACGGGCTTGTGAATCCTAGGACTGTGAGAATGGTAAGTGAGATTAAGTTTTGTTGTAGAATGACCTGTTGTTGTACTTAATTGTTATGGAAAGATTGATGTTGTAGTAGCTGTGATATAGTTGATGATGTTTGTAAAGTGTTGGAGATGGTTGTTACACAAACAACTTCAACCAGTGTATTCACATCAATGTTATTAAAATTTTGTGACATTATTATTTATAGATAACTATCATTAAATGCCTTGACAATACAGATATAGATAACAATAGCACTTTACCAAAACATGGACCAGCGACATGTTAGGATTCAAGTGGCGCAACGGAACCAAACACACAATGCACTGAAGAATAAAAGATGCAAAAACAGAAAATAAGAACACAAACTTGGTTCGGATTCGATGTGAAGAATAAACCAGTGCCGGTATCAAATGTGCCGTACCAAACCCTTTTCGGTACAAATTTGGTACCCACTTTTTACCTTTTTATAATTGGTACGGTACCAATATTTTTTTTATTGATTTACCTTCGAATACCGTATCATACCGTTACTCGTATTTATGATTTTCAGAATGTGTACTTTTGATACATATACGGTACCGAACTCATCCTAACTTTGATCACTAGTCAATACCCAACAACACAACATCCGACATTGCGGCACAATAGGCGTAAAGACGTTAAATCACACACGAACGTTGCAACGTTTTAACTTGCAAAATTTAGACCGAAAAGTAAAAAAAAAAAAATCAAAAGAAGAAAAATGCAGGAGACAAAAGCTAATGAAAAAGTGTTGGAGTAACATCTTTAAAGATGTCAAAGTTTTGTAGTTAAAAGATTAAAAAAATCAACATACTAATGCTAAAAGACAAACCAAGACTACTTGAAGAAGTTGTGCATTAACCTTTTATATACAACATCACTAAGCATAAACACTTACTAAGCATAACATATAACATCCTTATGCATAAACAACTTGTAAATTTATAATATATAAATTACTTTCTTTCTCAACAAATACTTATACAAGTTCTCACGGTCCTTTCGCCACCAGTGTAATCTCTCTACTTAATTTAGAGAAATATCTTAAGAGTGGAGGGAGTGAGGCGGGAGAGGTGGGCGGGAAGGTGATGTGAAGGCGGGAACACCGCTCCTAGAGGGCATGGAAGAGGGGGCGGGAGGGTGAGGCGGGGAGGGAAGGACCGGCGTGGGGGGAAGGTGGTGGGTGAGGTGTCTTGCTGTGATTGGCCCTCATTTCTAACTGTTGAAAAAAAAAACTTTAATTTTTTGAACGTTGGAAGCAAGATTTTTTGTTTAATTTTTTTTAAACTAACTACTATATATATATATATATATATATATATGGGAAAGTTAATTTGAGAACACCTATATTTCGTGTGAACCGCGAGAACGCCGTCTAAAACCATTCAAATCAAAAATTTCTTTTTACACTTATCTTTATTACTAAAATACAATTCCAAAAACACAATTTACGCGTAAAAATTTAAACGTATACGGAAATAAATTGTTTTTACACATGTGTAAATTTACTGTTTGTTCATGTATAAACTTTTTCATTTACACATGTGTAAAAAGTTAATTTGAAAGTGTTTTTGCAAGAAAAGATGAATTATTTGGAAAGAAAATTCGTTTTTTAATATTGTATTTTGATTATAATTAGGTTTGTATTGAAAAAAAATGATTTTGATTGGTTTTCTCATTTGTTCTCACGGTTCTCGCAATATTTAGCGTTCTCAAGATAACCCTCCCCTATATATATATATATATATATATATATATATATATATATACATACATACATACACAACACAATTTGCTACAATCACAAACCCAAACACCAATCCAAATACAAACCTAAAGCATGGTAGGGTGGACTAATCAGGATCAACTCTATTTGGTGACGGCGTGGATCAACACAACGGAGAACCCGCCAAACAATAGGGAGGACTTTTGTGTAACACCCCAACCGATGGCGGAAACATCAGGGTGCCACGTATTGATGATTGTTCAGTAGCTCATGGTGAATAATAAATTCCATTAAATAATTTAAATGAATTACATACAATTGTTCTAGAATTTGTACATCAAATTGAATAAAACTATACACATATCTTCAAGCATCAATTCAAATCTTCAAGCAAATAGAACCTGAAACATGTTAAGTTGAAAATGTTTTGGGTCAACAAAAGTTGGTGAGAATTACATAGATTTTGATAATAGAATAAAAAAATGTTGTGCAATTCATGTGTCATGTCAATCTAGTCCATATGTGAGAACATACTAGAAATAAATCGAGTGCATAACCAACCCTGGTGACTGTTATAATGTGGTACCTCCCATACGCTCATGGTTCACCTAAATATGTTATACGATAACAAACACCCACGCTACCTTTGTAGGAGGCACGTATCCGGGTGGGATTGTCAGTCCAATAGATCTATCAATGTATACCGTCGGCTTGTACGGAGTTAATGATTATGCTAGAATGGTGCTTACTCTAATCATGCTCAAGACATAATGCAACATAGAAAACACATAGACACATTGATGATTGAATTGCATAAATGATGTTGTAACATGTTTCACCCCAAAAATGGTGATAAATAGAAAAGGGGCTATGTAAAACTCACCTTAGCAAAATGCTATGTCTCGTAAAAAAAAAATAGAATAATGTGTTGTGAATGTATGCGAGGCGAATCCCAAAGACTCAACAACGTAGCTAGTCCAAATTGAAGAAAACGAAAAAGAAAGAATATCAAGCTTCCAATTCGCCAATTACAAGAGCTTATAATCAAAGCTTCAATTGTAGAAGTAATAGACTATAGAAGAAAGGTATGAGGGAAAGTTTAATCGGATTGAAACAATCGATTTAGAGGTGCAAAGTATAATGGGTCATAGGTGGGTTTTTATACTAGTTTTGGAGTCAATTAGCCATTAAAATTGGTCAACACCATAAAGTAAGGTTTTATGATGAATTGACTATTTGACTAAGACTTTGACTGTTTGACTAAGACTTTGACTGTTTGACTAAGACTTTGACTGTCAATTTAAGGAATGTGTTAATTTTATTTTCTTCTGAAATACTACACAAGATGATAGTTGGCTCAGTTGGTTGTCACTGTGTGTTGGTTGGCTGTGGACGCGGGTTCGAGTCCCGGTCCACACAAATCTTTTTTTTGGCAATTATTTTCCTAAAACTATGTTATTCTAAATTCATAATATGATTATATAAGCCGGAAAGTGACTCGAAATATTTTTAAAACGTACAAAAGTGTCGAGATACAAATAATTATTAGTTTAAGGTATTTAAAACATATATTGTTTAAAACAATACATTCTTTTTATCAAAAAAAAATTAGGGGAAATTCGCGATGTTACAGTCTCCCCTACTTTTGGAAACTTCGTCCCGAAGTTATTAAAAACACAGGTTTGAGGTTGATTAGGTAGAAATTAAGGCAGCTGTGGTTTGGGTTAAGGCACGACATGAATTTATAGGTAATAGAATAATTTGTTTCGAATAATTTGGATAAGAGGTTTGAGATGTGAGTTTTAAGGATTGGATTAGGTTCGTCTAAAGTAGCAAGAAGCATAAGAATCTAGCAAAATACTAAACTTATGTTTTAGGAATCTTATAAGAAATGCATGAATTGATTGGCTATATGAAAACCAAATGAACTACTAAAACCTTATTAGAATTTCACACTACCTTAACGTACCTGTAAATTCATGATTACGTTCCGGACCGCAATCACCAATTTACCTTACATTAGGGTTTTGTGTCCTTCTATGACTCTAAACACACATGTAAGTAATGCAAAATAACCTTGTGATTGAATCGTTTACAATGTATCCAAAAATGAGTCCAACTATTGAGTAGGAAAAAGACTTCTACCAGTCAGTGAGTAAGAACCTCTACCGATTGTTGAGCAGGTGCGATAGCCTCTACCAGTCGTTGAGCAGGTTGTAGGGCCTCTACCGACTGTTGAGCAGGCATGATGACCTCTACCAATCGTTGAGTAGGTTATTTGGTACTCGACTAACTGTTGAGCAAGTACTTCATCCTCTACCAGTTGTTTGATTAAGTGTACCAATTATTTCACACATAAATTGCAAATTGATAATATGTACATATAAACAATCAAGTATCAAGCATAGCATGCGAGTTGTAATAGTGTTGTCCTAGACAAGGTTAATGACTCTAGGTGTGTCTATAGCAAATTGTTTATATTCCATGATTTCTAGTATCAAATGTTTAAATATGGTAGATAATCGAATCCTCATGTATAACTAAGGATTATGTTTGATGCAACACACAATCAAATTTCAATAGTTTGGTTATCATGGGTAACTAGCTCATGTGTGAGAAGGTGAAGGATATGAATTTAGTTCTTGAGACGATGATGAAAAATCTTGAAGCAGAATCAAGGTTGTGAGAGATAGTGAATGTGAAGATAGTTGATAAAGAGTTTATTTTATAGTATGGAGATTATATGATTTGGGTAGGGTGTTGAATATTTAAAAAGTGGCTAAGATGGTAAGGTGAAGTGTGATTGTGAAATCCATGGATGGTTATGAAATGAGATTGATTTAAGCTGTAAAATTTTGAGAATTTTGAGCTTAGTTTAAGGAAGGTGAGTGTAATCATTTATTCATTAATTAAAACGAATAAACGAAAACGTTGACTTATCAAAACTTCTAGATTCTAATAACATAGTGAAGACATGCTTTAGCCTATAAGTGAACACTCATCCCGAGAATTCCCAGGTAGGCATCCGGGTCCCTCGTCTGATTGGGATATATGCGCAATGCCAGTCCTAGACAGAAAACTCAGAATACAGGCGTTCACCCTTCCAGATTGCACGTGTTCGTTATTAAAATCTAGAACTTCGACGAGATCTCAAGGTGGTTCAGGCTAAACCTGAGGATTGTCCTATTAGTCTAAGAGTAGATCTTGTGATGGAGAGCAATCTTCTTGTAGGGGTTGAAGTAGGGATAAGAAGTAGGAGTGAGATACAGAATAGCAAGTAAAAGGAGCAAATACTGGTTATATTCCTATGGTTATAGACTAGATTATTATTTTTTTTTTCTAATAACCTAATTCCCTATAACCAAGGCTCTGATACCAATCTGTAACACCCCAACCGATGGCGGAAACATCAGGGTGCCACGTATTGATGATTGTTCAGTAGCTCATGGTGAATAATAAATTCCATTAAATAATTTAAATGAATTACATACAATTGTTCTAGAATTTGTACATCAAATTGAATAAAACTATACACATATCTTCAAGCATCAATTCAAATCTTCAAGCAAATAGAACCTGAAACATGTTAAGTTGAAAATGTTTTGGGTCAACAAAAGTTGGTGAGAATTACATAGATTTTGATAATAGAATAAAAAAATGTTGTGCAATTCATGTGTCATGTCAATCTAGTCCATATGTGAGAACATACTAGAAATAAATCGAGTGCATAACCAACCCTGGTGACTGTTATAATGTGGTACCTCCCATACGCTCATGGTTCACCTAAATATGTTATACGATAACAAACACCCACGCTACCTTTGTAGGAGGCACGTATCCGGGTGGGATTGTCAGTCCAATAGATCTATCAATGTATACCGTCGGCTTGTACGGAGTTAATGATTATGCTAGAATGGTGCTTACTCTAATCATGCTCAAGACATAATGCAACATAGAAAACACATAGACACATTGATGATTGAATTGCATAAATGATGTTGTAACATGTTTCACCCCAAAAATGGTGATAAATAGAAAAGGGGCTATGTAAAACTCACCTTAGCAAAATGCTATGTCTCGTAAAAAAAAATAGAATAATGTGTTGTGAATGTATGCGAGGCGAATCCCAAAGACTCAACAACGTAGCTAGTCCAAATTGAAGAAAACGAAAAAGAAAGAATATCAAGCTTCCAATTCGCCAATTACAAGAGCTTATAATCAAAGCTTCAATTGTAGAAGTAATAGACTATAGAAGAAAGGTATGAGGGAAAGTTTAATCGGATTGAAACAATCGATTTAGAGGTGCAAAGTATAATGGGTCATAGGTGGGTTTTTATACTAGTTTTGGAGTCAATTAGCCATTAAAATTGGTCAACACCATAAAGTAAGGTTTTATGATGAATTGACTATTTGACTAAGACTTTGACTGTTTGACTAAGACTTTGACTGTTTGACTAAGACTTTGACTGTCAATTTAAGGAATGTGTTAATTTTATTTTCTTCTGAAATACTACACAAGATGATAGTTGGCTCAGTTGGTTGTCACTGTGTGTTGGTTGGCTGTGGACGCGGGTTCGAGTCCCGGTCCACACAAATCTTTTTTTGGCAATTATTTTCCTAAAACTATGTTATTCTAAATTCATAATATGATTATATAAGCCCGAAAGTGACTCGAAATATTTTTAAAACGTACAAAAGTGTCGAGATACAAATAATTATTAGTTTAAGGTATTTAAAACATATATTGTTTAAAACAATACATTCTTTTTATCAAAAAAAAATTAGGGGAAATTCGCGATGTTACATTTTGGCACAATGTGTTGGACGAGTACAACCTAATTAGCCAAACGAACAACCGTAACGTCGATCAGATCTCCAGTAAGTGGTCTGCCATACAAAATAACTGTAGGAGATGGCACACAGTCTATGAAGCGACGATGCAGGCGCACCCTGGCGTTAGCGAACAGATGGCAATTCAACTCACACACGACGCTTATCGGCAACGCTACGACAGCGGCTTCCACATCACTAATCTTTTGTCTTGGTCTATGATGCGTTTTTATTTTGTTTAATGGTTAAGGTTTTAGTGTTTTAATAATGTGTAATGTTTTAATATTATGTTTAATGTTTTAGTGTTTTAATAATGTGTAATGTTTTAATATTGTGTTTTATGTTTTAGTGTTTTATTCGTAATGTTTAAAAACATAATACATAACAACAGAATCCTAAATTATTTATTTCAAACAGAGTTCCTAATCCTAAACTACTTATTAGAACGGTACATAAACACATAATACATAAACACATAACATACTCCTAAATTACTTATTAAAACCTAAACCCCCACTACGGGGAGTAATTGTCCTAGTCCGAGGGGATACGGCAAGGAGAAGAAGGTGCCGAGTAGTAATCCAAGCGTTCTTCTTCCATCACATCTCTAAGTGCTTCCAACTCCTCCTCGTATGGCTCCCGAGGAGGAGGGTTGGGTGTAGTCTGCTGGTAGGGGATCTCTTGCATTCGGGGGGTGGGTGTAGTCTGCTGGTGGGGGATCTCTTGCATCCGGGGGTGGGTGCCGACAACCTAAGACGGCCCATTTCCCTCAGAGTGGTAAAGTAATCCATAACCCATACTAACTCCTCATCCGTTAAGTCATCATCTTGTGGAGGAGGAGGAGCTGAAAAGGTTGGTTGAGTAGCAGGAGGGGGAGGAGATGAAAAAATTGATGGTGCAGTAGGAGGAGGATAGAACAAAGGTTGTAGAGGGGGAGGAGGATAGAACAAAGCTTGTGCAGGAGGAGGAGGATCAGAAGATGAAAAAGTTGGTTGTCCAGGAGGAGGAGGAGATGAAAAAGGTAGTCGCCGTCTCCGGCGAGAGTGGCCGGAAGATCCGGCACATTCGTGATAACGTTTGAAATTCATAGGGTCAGACATTTGAAACGTTTGATGAGAATTGTGACTGAGAATGGTTGGATTGATGTTGTATTTATAGGGTAAAAAATTGGCGGTTGAAATTCAAACGTTTGAAAACTGGCGGTTGAATTTCAAACCTTTGAAATTCAAACGTTTGAAACTGGCGGTCAGATTCAAAATTTTGAATAATATTTTATTATTAAGTATTTAAATAAATGTTTTTAAATATTTTAATATAAATTTTTAAATAAAATTTTTCAGTTTATTATTTTAAATATTTTTTTAATATTTAAATTTATTATTTTAATTATGTTTATTAATTTATTGAACCTTTTTTATAAAGAAAAAAAATTAAATTAAATGCCACGTGTCACTTCCCCCACTCTTCCCCCTTCCACTCCCCACAAAAAAATTAAATTAAATGCCACGTGTCCTTCAGTTTATTATTTTAAATATTTTTTAAATATTTAAATTTTTTATTTTAATTATGTTTATTAATTATTAAACTTTTTTATAAAGAAAAAAAATTAAAAGGTTGGTTGAGTAGCAGGAGGGGGAGGTGATGAAAAAATTGATGGTGCAGTAGGAGGAGGATAGAACAAAGGTTGTGGAGGAGGAGGAGGATAGAACAAAGCTTGTGCAGGAGGAGGAGGAGCAGAAGATGAAAAAGTCGGTTGTGTAGGAGGAGGAGGAGGAGATGAAAAAGGTAGTCGCCATCTCCGGCGAGAGTGGCCGGAAGATCCGGCACCTTCGTGATAACGTTTGAAATTCATAGGGTCAGACATTTGAAACGTTTGATGAGAATTGTGACTGAGAATGGTTGGATTGATGTTGTATTTATAGGGTAAAAAGTTGGCGGTTGAAATTCAAACGTTTGAAATTAAAACGTTTTAAAACTGGCGGTTGAAATTCAAACGTTTGAAATTCAAACGTTTGAAAACTGGCGGTTGAATTTCAAACGTTTGAAACTGACGGTCAAATTCAAAATTTTGAATAATATTTTATTATTAAGTATTTAAATAAATGTTTTTAAATATTTTAATATAAATTTTTAAATAAAATTTTTCAGTTTATTATTTTAAATATTTTTTAAATATTTAAATTTATTATTTTAATTATGTTTATTAATTTATTAAACCTTTTTTTTAAAGAAAAAAAATTAAATTAAATGCCAAGTGTCACTTCCCCTACTCTTCCCCCTTCCACTCCCCACAATCTCCCCCCATCACATAGGTCTCACAAGTGTCACATGACGCTTCACCCCTCTCTCCCCCCCACCACTCCTTGCAGTCCAATGGGATTTTAGGGTTAAGTTATCATACAAAAAGTAAAATAAATGAGAAAAGTAAAGAAGATACAAAAAACACAATAAATCACATAATATATCACAATGCCAAAGAAAAATATATACTATTAATCATAAAAAAAATATGATAGAAAAATAAATGATGCCAAATATCAAGACGCATTGATATATAACAAAAATTATAACATCTTTATGCCAATATCAAAAGCAAAATATTAAAATCTTACATCGTAGAGTTATATGAAATCGTTTAAATACTACTAGAATGAGTTCGATGAGAGTAGAATCCATTTAATATCAACTACTTTTTTTAGCCTCTTAATAAACCTCTTAATCAGTCAGCATTAAAAGTATTTGTTTCAATTTAAAAAAGTATCTGAATGGTTCTATTAAATTTTTTACCATTAAGCTAATAAGGAGTGTTGAACTATTCAGACCATCTTAATGATTCAGCACTTAATCAGACAGATCCTACCAAACAGTCGTCATTTGTTTTATTTATATATTAAATAACTTCAAAAAATAAATAAAATATTATATTTAATATAATATGAGAAAATGTTGTGTAAAAAGTATCTTAACATAAAACAGATAAGAAGGATTTTGGGCTTTGATCTAAATAAATCAATAGATAAGATAAAAAGGGGGGATATATACGTCGGATCGAATGGGAGAGGCGAAATAGGTATAACCTACAATTTTTTAGTTCCACCCCATTTTTTAAACATCCATAATTTTTTTTATACGACATTATTTAATAAAAAAACACACCATAAAAACAAGCTTTTTATCCTCTTTCATCTGTATACCCTGTTGCTATATTTAAAAAAATAAAATGTTTTGTTATGTTGATAACTTACGTTTTATCATGTATAACTTGTGTCTTTGTTAGATATAACTTGCATCTTTTATCAGGTATAACTTGTGTCTTATCATAAAACACAAGTAGACCCTCAAAAAGACGCAAGTGATCAACCCAACGATAAAAAAAAAAAAAAACTATGGCAATATGGTATGCAAATAAAATAGGTAAAAAAACTTGTTTTTATATTGGTTTTTTTAAATAATGTACTATGAAAAAGTTATGGATATTAAAAAAATAAAAATAAAACTTGAAAAAAAAGCAAATAAAATGAAAGACTATAATACAATTTTGGCTAGCAAAATATGTGTACCTCTAGTTGTTATCTTACGCTTTTTACATTAAAATTCTTTTTATAATAGCCTGTTCTCTCATGTTACAAAGTCCGAAAAATATTTTGAAAAATAAAAAAAAAAATAAAAATACATCCCACAGGAAAGTCGCGGTCAAATAATTCAGCTTTTTGAAACCGTTTCACGGAAGATTTCAAATAACACACTATTCTTCTCTCCCTCGAATAATATTATTGTTTCCTTAATAATTTATGCAACCAAAATTTGCAATCCAAACCCTAATTTCCATAACCTAAACCTTTCAAACAACACACCTACTGATCACCAATAATCATCCATGGAGAAGTTTAAAGAAGCCCTCATTCAATTCACACATTCAAACCCTAGTTTATTCCCAGATAATGCTGCCAATTCGTATCCGTTGTTAATCGAACAATGTTTTCCTCAGTTTTTTAAAGATTTTCAGACCCCTAATCATCCTCCTTATGCAGCTGTATGTACAATCCTTATTATTATTATTATTATTATTATTATTATTATTATTATTATTATTATTATTATTATGTTTAATGTTTGATGTCAAATAGAAATTCTGATTTTAGGGTTTTTTTTGGTATATGAAATGCTTATAGGTTTATGATGAAAGTATCTGGAGTGTTATTGTTGATGTTTAAGATGATTGAATGATTAGGGTTGCATTATATGTGTTGTTCTGCGTTTACTGTTGTTGTATTTCTATGTATTGCATGAACATGTTAGGTGAATCGGTTATAATGTACGTGTTAGGAGCACGTAAGGCACACATCAAATGATGCGGTGAATCGGTGATGAGATTGCATCACTGTAGTTGATGCTAGGTAGTCATCTGGTATGCGCACATCACATGGTGCGTATGTGGTGTAGCGCCTTATGTAGTTGGCTAGTATTTGAACAGATTAGATAGTCTATTGCAATGGGTATGATGTTTTCAAATCTGACCATCGGTTGAGTAGTAGGTTTGGGTATTTGAACAAACTAGACCATCGATTGACAAATCTGACTCTGGATGATTAGAATATCTTACATTTTAGTCTCTAAAAGTTAGCAAGTTAAAATAATCTTTTAGTACCTTTTTTTTATGATGAATGTCTTGCATACGTGATCTAACTATGTCATGGTCGACTATGGGTACAGATGATTTACAAGGCGATTTGCGAACTGAACAAGAAAGGAGGTTCTAGTGAGAAGTCGATATCAGAGTACATACAAAAGGAGTATGTTGATTTGCCTTGGGCTCACTCGACATTATTGAAACATCACCTTGAGAAGCTATGTGATCAAAAAGAAATTTGTATGACTGACAAGCAATGCTATTTGCTTGCTGCTGCGGATTCGGAATCAGAGAAGACAAACAGTGGGACTAGTAAGAAATGTAAGAAGCAGAATAGTCGGTCCAATTCAGAGGCAGGAAAGACAAGCAGTAGGCCCCACAAAAAATATAAGAAAAAGAAAAATAAAAAGAACTCTTTGGGTATTCAGGAAACTAGTGATAAGGAGCAAATAAGGTCACATAAGAGGAAGAGGAAGCAGGGGTTGAAGTCTGAAAGGAAGCGAGTGAAGAAGCGCTCGATTAATGAAGATACTAAACTTCAGCTGTTGGGTGAAACAAATTTGAAACAAAATAATGAAGTAACTGTTGATGAATCACATGTGCAGAAGCAGTCATTAGAAGTTCAGACGGGTGACATACAAATTCAAGAACAAAATGGGTTACGTAAGAGGGGGAGGAAGCAGGGTCCTAAGTCTAAAAGGAAAAGCAGCAAGCGCACGAAGAAACATGTGATAAATGAGGATAATAAACTTTTGCTGTTGGGTGAAGCAAATTTGGAACAAAATAATGAAGTAACTGATGTATCACATGAGCAGAACCAGATAGTAGAGGTTAACAGGGGTGATATACAAATTCAAGAACAAAATGAGGCGGGTCATGCATCAGACCTTGATAATTCTGGTTACATTAACTTAGAGCAAACTCAAACGAAGAAGAATTCCGAGCTTCCGCAACCTGAAGAGTCTCCTTATTCCAATCCCACGTTTCACGGAAATGGCAAACGGGTTTGGACAAGGTCACAGTTAAATACAGTTTCAAAGAACGATGCATTAGCAGCTAGCTCAGAGTTAACAGATTCTCTAGGCTATGCAAATACGCCCAAAGATAAGCCCGGCATTGTTGAGCATTTGTCAAATGGAAACCACCAGGCAATGGAGATTATCAATGTGAAGAGCACAGTTGATACCGAACCACAACAGCTATCAAGAAGTCTAAGTTTATATAAGCCATTGATAGAAAATATAAAGCCAATGCCTTCAGAGTTGATTTCTCGGTTTCCTGATGATGAACCGACTGCTGCTCCAAGTTCAACAGAAGTGCAGGGCGCTACTAGTTCTCAGCAAGATCAGCAGACAGAAAAGCTACCGCTTGACGATAAGCCCACGTACAAACGTCGTGGTAGGAAGCCAAAGCCTACGGAACCTGATAAGTCAGAAGTCAAAAGTCAACAATCAGCTGAGAATTTGATTACCCTGCTTTCTGATGATGCACCACCCGCTGCTCCAAGTTCAACAGAAGTGCAGGACCCGGTTAGCTCTCAGCAAGATCAGCAACCAGTAATGCTACTGCTTGACAATGAACCCAAGTACAAACGCCTTGGCAGGCATCCGAAGTCTATGGAACCTGAGAAATCAAAAGTCAAAAGTCAACAGTCAGCTAAGAAGTTGATTCCCCAGCTTCCTGATGACGAACCGGCCGCTGCTCCAAGTTCAACAGAAATGCAGGACCCGATTAGTTCTCAGCAAGATCAACAGCCAGAAAAGCTACCGCTTGGCGATAAACCCAAGTACAAACGTCGTGGTAGGCCTCCAAAGTCTATGGAATCTGAGAAGTCAAAATTTAAAAGTCAACAGGTAGCTAAGAAGTGCAAAGCTGGAAAGAAAAAGAGTCAACCTAAGTACAAGGGCGTTGGGAGGCATAAGATGACTAGGAGGAGCAGCAGAAAGCCAAGTTATTAGACCAAAAGAGACCAAATCTTGAGTTTTAGGCAGACAATGATTGATTGATGAACCAGTGGATGCAACACAGAGTATAATGGTGAAATTATTCTTTAGAGTTTTTTTTTTTTTTCCTTCAGTAGAGTTAGTCATGATCAAGGTGCTGACTGGATTTCTGTTTACTTTGGATGAGAACATTGTTGTCTTTTTAGCTAATTAGCTCAGATCGTGTTAATTTGATGTTTATGAGGATAGGCTAATTGCTAATCTTTAGTTACTGTTAGTTGTCTGTGATCTGTTGGTGAAGTCTTTACTCATGCCCGGTGTTCCTTGGAGTTTTACCCACGGATTACTGATAGTTGTATATTTGTAAACGGATAAGCGAAGGATGCCCTCCTGAAAGTACTCAGGAATTTGAATGCGATGGTTTTATAGTTGGAAAATGAGGAAATGAACGAATGAAAATTCATGAGATAAATGTTTTATCAACTCACTATGGTGTTTTTTTTTAATCAAATTAATTTGACACAATTAAAACTTTTACCACTCTATGTTTCTTTATGTGAAAACTTACAACGCTGTTTGCCTTTACACTTAACCCCATCCATTGTTCCGGTTAGTGTATGCGTAGTGGGCGCCAAAGCCTCTCGTTATGGGGCGTTTTGACCCTCCATAGCGTCGGGAACACCGCCCCCGCCGGCGCTATGGAGGCGTTATGGCACAAAGGACGAGAAATGTGAACATTTGATTGTTGACCGTTATGCTCCAAGTCTCCAACGGTTATATTAACACAAACATGCATACAAATATTCACACAAATATTCAAACACAAACACAAATACAAACATTCAAACACAAACACATACCATTCAAATCACCACAATGTCATCTTCTCCTTCCGAAGACTCGTTTACTGATATTTATCAAAGGTTTTTTCACGACGACGGCGCGGAAGAGGAAGAAGTCGTTACGAGTGCGGTTACGCTAGCGGCGAATGCCATGCATTATATAAATAAGACAAAATTACAAAAATCAACCTTTATGTTTGGTCAAAATTGCATGTTCCAACCTTTATGTTTCATTTACACCCAAATCAACCTTTACCTATTGATTTTGCTACAGGTTCCAACCTTTGTGACTAACTCAGTTAATTTTTCTGGTTAAGTCCCCTCACATGTAAGTCATGTGAGGGTATATTCGTCATTTCACCTCTTTCTTCAACCTCTCAAAACCCATATTCTTCAATCCATCTTCTTCAACCTCTCAAAACCCAGACCTGCAACCACATCGACCTCCACTCGACCCAACCCTAACCCTAACCCTTGACCTCTCGCGGCCACCATTAACCATTGATGTTTCAAACCCGATAGATTAGCAACAGAAGCTGAGGACCAGGAAATTTAAGGCCCTTTTGATCTCTCTAGTTATCGAAAAGAACCTTCAAGTTGATGAATTTTAAACAGTGGTTCAGAAAATAAAACGTGTTCAATCTAACCGGAACGGAACCGCCGGAAAACAGTTTATTTCAAAATCGAAATAAACTAAACATGACTTGCATGTGAGGGGACTTAACCAAGAAAATTAACTGAGTTAGTCACAAAGGTTGGAACCTGTAGCAAAATCAATAGGTAAAGGTTGATTTGGGTGCAAATGGAACATAAAGGTTGGAACCTGCAATTTTGACCAAACATAAAGGTTGATTTCTGTAATTTTGTCTATAAATAATCCCCCTCCCCACGGGGGAAATAGACTAGAGAATATACACAGCGAGATCGTTTATCCGCCCGTGAACGTTTAATGAATG
The DNA here is from genome assembly GCA_028751855.1 of Ambrosia trifida. Taxonomy (NCBI): domain Eukaryota; kingdom Viridiplantae; phylum Streptophyta; class Magnoliopsida; order Asterales; family Asteraceae; genus Ambrosia; species Ambrosia trifida. The sequence goes on from CM054129.1 coordinate 112,286,491, forward strand.
ATTATTTCAATCCTGGTCCGGTTTACGGCCTTGATATGTTTAGGCGAAGATTCGGATGAGTAAAAGATTATTTTTGCGCATTACCGACGATTTAGAGTCAACATATGACTACTTTAAGCAAAAACCCGACGGTAGAGGGTGTTTAGGATTCACCGCAATTCAAAAGGTCACTTTCGCGTTACGTGTACTCGCCTACAGGAACACATACGATATCAATGATGAGTATTTGAAAATGGCGGAGAAAACCACACACGATACCTAGGGATAATTCGCCTACGGTATATTTACAATTTTATATATAATTATAATTAGTAGTTACATTATATATATATATAGGATAGGGATCCTAAGAGAACCAACCCCTATTTGAGAACTGAGAGAACCATTTTGGGCCACACATTTCATATAAAGGCAAAAAAAAAAAAAATTTTTTTTTTTTTTTTTTTTTTTTTTTGCTTTAATCGCACATTTTTATGCAAGGAAATTTTTTTTTTATTTTTTTTGAATTTTTTTTTCATTTATACATATGTGTATATGTCAATTATACATATGTGTATATGTCAATTATACATATGTGTATATAGCAATTATACATATGTGTATATAGCATTTTTCAGCTATACATATGTGTATATTGCATTATACATATGTGTATAATGCAATTATACACATGTGTATACTGAAAAAAATACAAAAAAAATAAAAAAAAATTCCTTACATATAAAGCAGCGATTTTTGCAAAAAAAAAAAAAATTTTTTTTTTTGCCTTAGAGAAATGTGTGGCCCAGAATGGTTCTCTAGTTCTCAATTTGGGGAAAGTGTCTCATTTGAACCCATCCATAAAAAAAAAATAATAAAAAATTATATAACCTAAATAAATAAAAAAAGTAAAAACGCCAAAATGAATATTTTGCATTAATAATTCGAAAAAAATAAAAAAAATAAAAAAAATAAAAAAAATAAAAAAATGGCTGTTATGACGTCATATGACGCCATCCCTGATGCACATGTGCATTTCGCTGTTATATATACAAAAATACACCGTATGCATATGTGCATTTCATTATTAAATCACACTTTTGAATGAATTGTCAATTAGACTATTGGGTGTTCAGACGAGGCACCACCCCGTCCCTCATTTTTGGCATGTCTCAACCACTCTACATCGCCCCTACCCCCCGTCCCTTCTTCCCCCATCTTGCCTGGGACATAAAGGACGCTCCAATCACCTTTTTTCCTTTTATTATTATTTTTTTATTTGAACCACTAGGTATTTTTCCTTTTATTGGATGGTTTATAAATTTGAGACATGGAGTGTTAGTGTCTCCACACCCAACTCATGTTTCAAAATGCTTGAGACATCAAAATGTTGAGGTGCCATTCTACGTGGCATGGAGACATCACCTTTTTGGTGTCTCCACACCCACTAGCCTTACCATACTTAAATGATTATTAAATGGACGCGATACAGATATATAAGGGGTCACAAATTATATTCAATGATCATTAAATGGATGCAAAGTGAGATATAAAATACACTCGAACTCGTCAAGTATTTAGTCATGCATGTTATAACATAAATTGAAAATAAAACACATGTATGACAATAAACATGAATAAACTTAAAACACCTCTATATAAGACCTATAAAATAAGAAACATGTACTGCACGCACATGCACATTTCACTAATATTGTTAGATTTTTTTAGTGGTTTAACTTTCGGGCATACATATGTGCATGCATCATCCTTCAAATAACAAAGTTTTTATACCAATTTGTTTTTATTATACAACCACATGTAGTCTCTTCTTCAAATAACCATACTTTAGTTTTTATACCAATTTGTTTTTATTTGTTTTTAGTGGTTTAACTTGCTCCTCCTCCTCTTTATCAGCTGATTAGTTTCTTCTTCTTCTTCTTCCTGCTATTTTCTTCTTCCTCCTGCTATCTTCCGCCATCCTAGGACCGCCTAGGTCCGCCTAATGGCCAAAACGCCTAAATCTCCGACTAGGGCTTTTTTCCTATATTGATGGCCAACTAGCGCCTAGGCGCCGCCCAGGCTGATTTTTACAACACTATCCCCAACCAAAGTTGATGTGGTGTAACATGTGTTTGTTTCAAACGCTAATTTGCTTTTTTTCATAACTTCTTTTGAGTTGACTTCATTACCACCGTTTTAACACGCTTTGATGTTTTTTTCTTTATTGTACTTGCATTTTGCACACACATTTGTCATAAAACACAATATATCACGTTCATCCATAATTATGCACATGTGCATAATCAATAATATATGTTAAATATTGCGCAAATCAACATACCATCATTATTCGTCGTTTCAATATGTATCCGCTTGTTTGACCTCGTTTGAACCTTCCTTTTTAATTCCAAATCTGCACATAGGATATTTTGTGTGAGTAAACACCATACATTAATATTTCAAAAGATAAAACTACACATATGCACATGTGCATTTCTATATGAATGTACTTAATACATAATAACAACTTGATTCAACTTCTTGATAAACATCCATTACATTATCATCTTCAGATCTCCTTAACATTTAATGTACTCCTAACAAAGTTTTGTGGATGCCTAAATATTGGCGAACTTAGATTTCTTGCTAAAGTAATCCTCATCAAAAGAAATGACAATAAACATCATTAGGTTGTTTTCTCTATTAAAATCTATGGATCTTCCAAATGTTAGATCTTAAGCATGTTGAATTCATTAAGATCTCTAAGGTAAGTGGGAGCAGTAAAAGTCCTTATTATGATTTTTCGGAAGTACAAGATGCGGGGGAGAGACTCATTAAAATTCGAGACTCATTAAGTTTAACTCCGAATTTAACTTCGATTATTCCTCTTGTACACCTTACCGCACCAACTCTTACACACTTAGAAACTAATATTGCTCCTTATATACCTGAAAATAAAAACACTTAACTAAAGTTAAGTTTGTATTATAATAAACCCGATGTTCAACTCAGGAGGTCATTTGGGTCTAAAAGCCCACTAACTTTGATGATTATGTAACCTACCTGACTAATACAAAATGGATGTTTGAAAAGTTTACCGATCCTACCTCTTCTAATTAAATCATTAGTATCAATCAATCTTCTAAATGGAATAAGGGAGATCAAATGGAGTTCGATTAGTTTCTGCTATACAATAAATAAAGAACATAACTAATAAATGGAATAAAGTAACTACCAAGTACATCCGGACTAAACAAATAATACCAATCTGATTCAAATTTCTGATCAACAATCGTGTCACTATCTTCAATTGCATCCGGTAACCTTTTTGTTCCTTTATCCCTCGATTGTAATACAAATGTTACTTTCTTTGATTTCCCCCCATCTATTAGCTACAATCAATAAAAAAACGCATAAGAAAACCGATATTTCGACTTGAATGCACATGTGCAACACCATTACTGTCACACCACGCCAATGTCGGAAACACGTGGCGCAACGCTCGAAAGCATATCAAAGTCAAGATTAACACAAACTATATTTAATTAGAAAAGATCAATTTATTAAGATGTCGAAAAGGAGTACCATATTTCAAACATTACATAAAACAACGAACATTAAGTTTTAATGTGGGGTGTTTCCGTTTATGTCCCAACCCGATGGTAACCATAGATGAAACCCCGACAAGTATCCGACATGCCGTATTCCACTGCACTAGCCCCATATCTAATCAGCACTTAGTTACCTGAAATATATGTTTAAAAGAGACGTCAATATAAAAAATATTGGTGAGTTCACAGGTTTTAATTCCATAATAATAACATTTTAACAACAACATGTGCGGAACAAACGCAGCAGTGGCCACTGTAAGAGTAGCTAACTCCTACAAACTATGATGAGCAATCCCTTGAGCCCATAACCAAACCAAGACTAATAATGATGCCCCGCGAGCAGTAGTTGTTTCTCGGTAAATAACAACTTAGTTCAGAATACGTGCACCCCAGACATACAAAGTTGCATAATCGACGCTATCGATTAGGGGTGGGCCTTGTCAAGCACCAATAGGGCTATCCAAATATTCCTTTGGTCTCGACTTCACACACAACACATGAGTAAATGGTTACAGTAGCGAGGACTCACCCCGAGTGGTGTACAACAACAAAACTCAAGTACTCATCATGCCACTCATCACATTTTAACATTTGAAAACATTTCAACATGTGATAAGATTTGACAAACATATCTTTCCCCCAAACAAAACAGTAAAGAGGGGCCGTGAAACTCACCTGAAGTACAACGTGCAATCAAATATCAGAGAATAGCAAGTCCGAGGTCAAACACCTACGAGCGTCCTAGTGCGTATAAGTCACTAAGTCTATAGCGCGTGTTTTCAGGCAAGTTGTACACCCAACTCCCAACACCATCATTTACATATATTTCCCCGTTTAATTAAACATATGTCCTAGGTCCGTTGGTGATTGATTTACCCTCGTTACAAGTTACACTTATATTTCCATGAATATTACTTAACTTGTATAATATCGTTCTCGATTCGACTCACTTAACGTATAATTATTTTCCCATTAAATAATTATACTAAGATCTTGTCGATCGATATAATATTTTTAATACTCGACTCGACTCACTTTGCCGTATATTTATTTTCCTATCAAATAAATATACTAGGATCTTGTCGATCAATAATATATTTTCAACACTCGACTTGACTCACTCTACAGTATATTTATTTTCCCATTAAATAAATATACTAGGATCTTGTCGATTCGATATAACATTTTCAATACTCAATTCGACTCACTTTACCGTATATTTACTTTCCCATTAAATAAATATACTAGGATCTTGTCGATTTGATAACATATTTTCATTGTCAAGTCCATATGCTTGTTTTATACGCTTAATCGTTAGATTATTTACGTTATTTTCTCTCACAAATAAGTTTCTAACACTTAGGAAAGTGTTATGTATTTTCACCCACATCATATATTTTAAGTCCTTAAGATATATGTTTTTATTTCCACATTAGACGCAATAACACAAATACTTATTCGTCCGTTTCCCCATTTTAGTCCGTTCACACGTCGTAACATGAACACGTCCATATCCGATCACTTAAACTTATATATTTTGTTAATTTTCCAAAGTTTCCAACAATATGTATTCTTGAAATTATTCATCCTTTAATTTCTACATATTTTTACTTGGAAGTTTATAAATAACATTTGTATTTTTAATACAAAGACTTGGTTATTTACAACATAAAAATGTTCCAACACTTTTAAATCCCCATTTATATAAAAGTGTTTATTTTTATACAAGTTTTCACCAAGTTTTTAAGTTATCTATTCTTATTATAAAAACCTTTGTTTTTATACTTTTCCAACATGTTGGTAATCTATATTTTTATAAAACTTTATTTTATAAAAATACATTTCTATACAAAAATATATTTAACTTTTTACAAAATAACCTTGGAAAGTTAACATCTTATATTTTTGACACCTAACTTTCCAATGTCACATTTTTAGATCTAAGTTTCTAAAATGACATTTCATACCCCTTAACTTTTAAAGTTACCAAAATAATCCTTTAACTTTCAAAAATTACATTTCCTTCCTAATCTTTCAAAAGTGACAATTTTCTACCAAACTAGTAATCTTTATTATGTCAACTTTGTCATGATAGATTATTTTTATGATCCAACATTATCAATGGTCCATAATAACCTTATTAAGAATAATAATAGGTGTATTTAGTGTATTAAGTCCAATAAATCCAACTTGTATTCCAAAGTTAGTAAACTTTGATTATGTAGCTTTTATATTTCCATTTCTTAACAAGATCAACCTTATATTAAGTTTTAGAAGATCATGTTATGATGATCCAAACCTCTTTTAAGTGTACTCAACTTTCATTTACTAACATGTCTTAGATCATCATTTTTACTAGTTTACGTGAACTTTTGTAACTTACAAAGACAATAACAACATCACCAACAAAACCTACGGCCCATATATCATTTTTAGATCATCCATTTTTGTTTATAAAACACACATTTCTTATGGTTAAAGCCATATTTAAACCCTATATACAACTTGATTTTAAAACACAAAAATAAAAACTTTCAAGAACAAAAACAAGATCAAGAGACTTACTACTAGCACAAGGCTAGAGAAGATAAAAACACTTGATTTGAAATGGTGTTTAGTGTGTTCTTCCAAAATGGTTAAGCTCCTAGCTTGATAACACACTTTGATCTTAAAAAAATGGGTTGATTTGGATGATTATTAGGCTTTAAACTTTGGAAAGTGAAGTATGTGTGTGTTGTTGGTGACCTACGGCCCAAAAGAACAACAACAAGAATTTTATTTCTAAACACATGTTAGGTCTTTCCATTTTATAATATTCACCAAGATTTCATTAGTACATGAAATCTATTATTAAAATTCTTTCCAATCTTTCCAAATCCACCAAGATATACAAAAAATATTTGAAGTATGGTGGGGAGCTAGGGCCGATTTGGGTTGGATTTGGTGGGGTCCATTCATAAAAAAAAATCTACAACTAGTAGTTACATTCTAATTTTTATCGTTAGGGCTTCGTTCGGGTTTTAATCGAATTTTAATTACGCGTTATCCGGACATTAAAAAAATAGCCTCTAATAACCATTAAACATATCCTAGTTTAAGTGTTGGTTGGTTGGTTAAGCTTTCGTTGGGTGTTTTTATAAGTTTATACGCGTACCGGGTGCGGTACGCGCACTTTATTCGTAACCGGGAGAATTTGGTTTTGTGCAACCATTTGGTGTTTTGTAGTTCCAAAACACTTTATATATATTTTTTTAAGTATGCCATTTATTTTATTTCCCAGGCATTCGGGATCTTTTTCAGTTATTTAATTGTTACCGGGTAATCACCAATGTCCGTACCGAACAAGTTTATTCGCACGTGAGTGCGCCGTGCTTTTAGTTAAACAAATGCAACCCTATACATTCTGTGGGGAATTTGTTATTCTCTAATGGCTAAATTAATACAATTAATTTAAATATGCAATTAAACCGTTAATTACATATATTAATTACGTACGGTAACACATCGATTTTTGCCGGATATTACAATTACTTTGTTAATTACAACAAAACACACGCAAGTGTGCATTATTGTTACTAACTTACTTATACCAATATGTGCTATAACATTAATTTAAACAATATAAACTACGTTTTGCACATGTGCATTAACAATCTTAATGCACATGTTTCGACATTCAATTAACACTTAACCTATTTTGACCCTCAACACATAAGCTAACAGACCCTTTTCTCACCAAAACCCACCAACAACTATTAGCGTGTAGGACCAGCCCGACGCAACCTGTTTCGACATTCAACTAACACTTAACCTATTTTGACCCTCAACCCATTTTGACCCGTATACTCAACCCGCCCAATCGGCCCATTTTGCCAAGGGTAGTTCTAAGCCATCATCAAATATCTCATTTAACTAACACTTAACGATTATGTCATCATCCTCAATCGCATCATGTAGTTTTTTTTAACCTTTTCTCCCTCGATTATAACACAAAAGTTACCTTCTTCGACTTTTATCTCATCTTTAACTACAAATAGTAAACAACACATAAGAAAAACACAATTTCAATCTTAATGCTTAACGTTACTTTTTCATTACCACATAACATATGCACATGAAATGTTATAATTTACGACTTATTTTACTACTATTTTGTTGACTCATTTGACCCGTATGAGATAAAACACAACCCTAATCGACTCATCATAATCAATTGATGTTGTCATATCTAGACCATACTTTAGTTTTTGGGGCTGCAGATTGCAATAGAAGATGTTTATTAAAATGCTATGCTACTTCATATTCCTAATTTTTGATTTTTTTTTTTACAATTGAGCTCATTACTAGCTATTCTTTTGACTCTTTTTTTGTTGGGATTGATGAATTTAGATAATCAAACATGATTCTATTTATTTTAAAGGATTTCATATATTTTCAATCATTAAGTATGGTATACTAACTTTTGTTAATATAATATTTTGCAGATACCAAATATTGGGCATGTTCCTACTGGGCGAGTTATGTATTATTGTGGCTGCTGGAACAAAATTTGGATGTTAAATGTATCATTAAAGGGAAGGTCAGTAATGGAGCGGATGTACGTTTTTGGTTAGATTGGTGGATCGGCGATTGTCCACTTCGGTATAGATTTGCAGACCTGTTCGCCCTTGAAGTGAATAAAAACGTTGTTGTGAAGGATCGACTCAATGTTTAGGCCTGGAAGAGAGATCTGGTTGCTGTTAATGAAGTCCAGGACCTGCTGTCTTTGGAGGAGCTAATTCGGGATGTTCGGCTATCTGACCGGAGGGATGATTGGCTGTGGAATGAGTGCAATTCAGGGGTATTTTCGGTACTTGCTTGCAGAAAATTGTTGGATCGTTTTGCGGTTCCTTTTTACCCCATTTGAATGGGTGAAAGGAGCACCTAAAAAGGTTAGCATATTCGGTTGGAGGGCGATTCAGGATCGATTGCCCACACTAACAGGCTTGAAGAAACGGAAGATTGTTCATGGTTCGACTATATGTATACCCCTATTTGTGTCTAGCATATATTTTTATTCAAGAACATAATTCGTATTGTTGTACAGGTTGACTGTATAGATTCCTTTGCTATCAAGCAAGCTTGCAAATTTGATGAGGACCATGCCAAGAATGGATCGTAGTAATTTTTTTTGGAAGTACATTATTCTCCACTAATCTTTGTAATTCAATGTTAAATGATGTTAGTATGTGTGACACTATTAGTTCATGCCATTTATTTTCCAGCCACCTTTTTAGAACTGAAGATGTAGAGAGGTGAAGAATTAAATTTTAATAGTATATTATCTTCCATCCCTAGGTACGTGCTACCTCTCTATTACAATTCATTTGCTGCTAAAAAAATTATTCAGTTTACTTGAATTGGTTGCTAATTCTAGCACATGTAAGCTTCTTATTCAATTGAATATAGTAGATTCTTGGTGTGTGTGCGTATTGGTGAAATGTGTACTCTGATTGGAGGTGGGTTAGCGTCTTGTGTGCGTTTTGGCTTGTGTTATTATTGGAATAATTTTGAGTAAACAAGTGCGTGACGCTAACAGTCCCAGTCGTACACAGTTGTTTTGTGTTTTTAAATTTCGTTTCGTGTTTTTTTTCTTGGGGGATTATTTACTTGATCATATGTCGGTCTCTTACGTAGTTATACTCTGTTCGCTATATAAAAAGGGAGTGTTGATGTCATATAATGTTGCTGCTCCTAGATAGCTTCATTCCTCATAGTTATCACAAATAGGAGTATAATTTGGCTGCATTAAAAGAGTTTTTTATGTGCAGCCCTCCTATGCTTTAAATGCCAATTATGCCAAATATGGGTCAGAAATGTGCAGCGGGAATGGGTCGATTATGGGTCAGAGATGACTGGTCTGATTAAGTGGGGTGTTCGTTGCTGATTATAATGACAACTTGGGCCCGAAATTAATCTTGTGGCTTAGGCGGGTCAATATTACCTTCATTCACTTAGTGATTAAAAGGCTGTGAATGACATCTCGACTGTATGGTTAAATGGGTTGTTATGCTATTATCGTTTGGAGTTCATAGGACGCTAGGTTCGGATGTTATGTATATAGCTTCGGTTTTGGAGTTTTTGGATTTTTTTTGTCTTTATTTGGTTGCTGTATCGCTAGCCTCTGGCTAGCCATTTTGTTAGTGGTTTAATAATATGGTGTTTTGTTCAAAAAAAAAAAAGCACAGTAAATAGCAGTTAAAGGCGTGGAAATCAAGTTTTGGCTCATGTCACATGGCAAGTCATTAATTATGTTGATTTAATTCCTTTTGTCATGCACTATTATTAAGTTTTGTGAACATTATACTTTGACTTATGTTTTCTTTCGGAAATTATCCTATTATTTTGTTTGGTGGAAGAATTTTTTTTATTACGAGATTTATTTGCATCGATTTTTTTTCAACTTACATAATTGACGAGCACAACAAAATTAAAAGTAAAAACTTTGACAGAATATTAATTCACGATACACGTTAACGAACCCAACCCGTGACTAGAGATTAGTCACCATGGTGGGGACACTTGTCCCCACCCACATTTGCCATGTGCATCACCCGCTTAAGACTGAACGGAGTGGGTGGGGGGGGGGGGGGGAAGAGGGGGAGGGGGCGTCGCTATGGCGAGGGGCGGGGGAGGGGGGAGGGGCTTGGGGACACTTGGCATGCAATGATTGGCTGATTTTTTTTTAACTTTAACACAATATAATATTATTCTCTTCTCCCCTTTCCCCTCCCCACAATTTCCCACCCCCATCTAGGTCCCACAAGTGCCACATGGCGCATCACGCCCTTCCTTCCCGCCCCTCCACTCTTGATAGTCTAAGGGGCTGTTTGGTAGCCTCTTAATGACCATTCAGAGGCTAGCTCTTAATGGTTCATAACCTCTGAATGGTTAAGAGGTAACCTTAAGTCTGAATGGTTAAGAGGCAACCATTAAGATGTCATCTCTTAATTATTAATACTTAAGATTACATTTTAACCATTAAGATACTATAAACCATTCAGATGTAGCTTCTTAATGATCATTCAGAGGCTACCAAACAACCCCTAAGACTTTGACACATACTCCCCCACCTTTTATAAAAAAAACCCCAAAACACTCTATTCCTTGCCTGATAAGATAACACACCACACACATATATAATGTATAAACTAAAGAGAGAATGAGATGAGGAAACAGAGACAGGAGGAGGAAGGAGGCCGACCACCATCACCTTGACGAACCCATGACGCCGCTTCCATCATCATCTACCGGCAGCGTCACCCATAAAACCACACCACATATCGTATAAAAGGAGAGAAAGAAGAGATATGTGGGGGTTGATAACCGGTGACCGGTTCAAGCACAGAGACGAAGAGAGAGAGAGAGAGAGAGAGAGAGAGAGAGAGAGAGAGAGAGAGAGAGAGAGAGAGAAAGCAGGGAAGGGATAGGGAGGAGCCGAGGGTCCGACCACCTTTCTTGTCGGAGCTCCGGTCAAATGACACGACACCCACACCCGGTTGATATCTATAGAGAGTACATGAGAGAGAGAGAGAGATTGATTAAGATGATGATTATTGAAGGCGATGGCGACACTGGTCAAAAGTTCCGATGGTGTCTTCCCGGTAACAGTAGGTACTATGACATCTTCTCTTTGCTTAGAATTCGGATCTATATAGATGGTGGTTGGTAAAGTGTTGATGATAGCGGTTGACCATGGTGAAGGGGATAAAGGGGTCCGGGTTTAGAACTGGGTCAAGAGTCGTTGATGAGATCATTGGAGGCGGAGCTCGGGACGCTGGCAATATTAGTCAACAACATCCGATTTGGAAACATAAGCTGGAAAGGTATAACTAGTTCGAATCATATGCTTATATATATATATATATATATATATATATATATATATATATATATATATAGAGGAAGGATAAATTGAAAACCCTCCCCAGTTAAGAAAACTTATAAAACTCCACCACATCCGTTGATCAACCTATCCTATGGTTGAGATTAATCAATAAAAAGTTACTTTTGTTGATCCAATTTTATAATAAAGAAAAGTACTAGAAGGGCATTCTTGGAAACATATTGCATCAAAAATATCTTGGAGAATGGGGTCTGTATGATCAAAACTCTAGTCTGACAATAGTACCTTTTTTCTTTCTTCTTTTTGTCCTTTCTCTAATATACAATTTTTGAACACGTAAAATAGTTGATTATATTGCTCTCTTTCTATCTCTTTTTCTTTAATATTCTTCTCACTCTCTTTATATATCATTTCGTTTTTATAAATTCACTTTCCAGCATTACATCCTTCTCTCTCACCTTATTTAAAATGAACCACTCTGTCATCACATTCTTTTCTCTTATCTTATTTTACAGTATTATAGTTTTACAAATGTTACTATATAAAATAAACACAAGTATTAGTAATTATTATTTCTGTTACAATGCTAAAAATAGAAAAAAATTGTATATGTTGCAATGCTAAGTAAATACTATTAGATATGTGTTGGGTTAAATAAAAATGATAGAAATAAATGTTACATTGTTACAACCTAGTTATGTTATGTTACATAAAACTTCTATTACATGTAACTTCTGTTACATGTAACTGACATGTTACATATAAAAAAAACATCTTTCATAAAAAAATGATAAATGGAACACGTTACATTGTAACAAGACACGTTAAATACAAAAACCCACTTTATCTTCAATAACAAATGCACTTTATTCCCAGATCCAAAGCCGGATAACACATCAAATAACAACAAACAAAAACCACTTTAAATTAAATAAACAAATATGAACTACATACAAATATGAAATAATTTAACAACATACTTTATTCCCCTGTAACATGCCGAGTCACATGTGTAACAACAACAACAAAACCCACTTTATTTTATGTGACTATAAAATGTTACATTATGATATTAAGAAAATAAATTTAGTAAGCAAAACAATATATATAAAAAACAAAAACACATATTTCTTAAATTCTTTCACTTCCATGAATCTGATCAAATAAAAAAAATGCATATCAAAATAAAAAAAGGTTTTTTTTCTCGTTTTTATTGGTTTTAAATTTGGGGATGGTTATGAATAGCTACGAAAGAGATTAAAAAAATTTGTTCTCATCACCTTCAAATGAATCAAACAATATATATTAATAATTATAATATATACATAAAAATACATATCATGTGAATGAAACGTATGTGCAATCGGCAAAAACCATACATACCATCCGTAAATTCGAAACATGTAGTGTACAAATCTGAAACGTAAGTTTACAAATATGAAGTTGTGCTTATTTATGCACAGATGTGATGATGCCACCGTTGTCGATCATCGTCTCTGTTAACAGCCACCACAACCATTGTTGTATTACCCATCGTTGATCTTCAATAATTACAAAAAGAAGCTATTAAATATTGACGTATGAGGGTTTGGGTGAATTGCAAAATATGGATATGGATGAAGTTATAGAAAGTTAGAGAGATGGTGAATTTGTGATATTTAATAATAAATGGAAAATAAGAGAGAATAGAGAATGATAGATTATGTTGACTAGAAAGAGAATAAAAATATGTAAATTAAAACCTGATGAAAACATTAAGACTATAGGGAGGGGGAGGGGGAGGGGGAGGGGGAGGGGGGGGGGGGGGAAGAGGGGGGTGAAGCGCCATGTGGCACTTGTAGGACCTATGTGGGGGGGGGGGTTGCGGGGAGTGGAAGGGGGGGGGGGGGGGGGAGGGAGTGAAGGGAATAATATTATATTATATAAAGTTAAAAAAAAAAACAATTCAGACCAATCAGAAAAGGTCACATGGCCTACCCAAGTGCCCCACGCCCATTAAGTCTTCCACACCAAGGGGCTCCCCCCTGAAACACCCTAAACCTTTTTAGCTGAAAATACGCAGCGGAAATACGAACCAGAAAATTTTCTTGCTTGATAAAACATTCTTGTATGTTTTGAACCCACATCTACTAAATATTATAGGTGTTTCATATTTTTCATCTTTTATTGTTTCTTATTACATCAAATACAACTCATCTTTATTAGTTTACGTGACCGTGACCGCGACCCCGTACAATTCCTGTCCTCACTCGACCTCCAGCCATTTCTTGCTTTGTGAGCTTGACCAGAAAACCTGCAACTACCACATAACCATTTCGTTAATTCATTAAGTGACTTCATGCAAATATTCACAATATGGAAATAACATCAACAATACTCATTGGTCATATCCAAACGCCTTTTTATAAGTTCGGATCCGGTCTCCGGATTCTATCCTCCAATTTCCATGCATTCATACTTACATACCTGCATCTTTATTCTTCCTTCATGTATTCTCAGGGACAAACAAGACGTTTCCGAACCTATACTCAATCTCAATCTACACATAACGACCAACCTTTACATACAAAACCACTTTAACACATTCTCGGGCATAAGCAAATATGCACACATTCTATTACTCTAGCATCCAACACGTGATAATTCCACTTACCAAACAATTTACCATTTGTGTGACCTTGGATAACTATACAATTAAATCTAAATAGTCACACCCATGATTAAATGTATCCATATATATATATATATATATACACACACACACACACACATATCAATACATACATTTTACCATTCATTCTTATGCCATATTTGTTAATCTTGGATTTGTTTCATGCTTAATTACCCTCACTTCATTTATCTTTGCTACCCATTTATCCCAACTACTTTCGTTGTTGTATAGTGAACTATACCCGTTCACCAACAACGTCAGTTTGCTAACCTTATTATAAATTATCATTTCATACTTGTTTCTCATTCTCTATTTATACATAAACATACAATTACTAAACCAAGAGTTTGCATCATAAGTCACTTACCTTTGCCCGTAGGAGTGTTTTCGCCTTATACGCGTTTGACTTATAGTCCTAAGCTTTTCACCTAGCTCGAGATCATATCCACTTGACCCGTTGACTTTTAAGCTTCTTGTACCTAGCTTACTTTCAAGTCAACATGCCGTGTTAGAATACTAATTTGGAACTTACCTATTCAAACATTAGTATTCATTCTACATCATTCAAACATGACATCAATACATTCAACAACTAGTTCTATTCAATAAGTCTTTCCATACACTACCCGTTCGACCCGTTAATGAAAATACTTGCATGAACTAGTTGGTAAGTGTTTTTAGACACTTTTTGAATGCCACATAATACACTATTCTTTCCCTACAATCCCTACTCCAAGACTACTACAAGCGTGTACATTCTTACACCTTTTCTTTTTAAAGATTACATTATAAATGTGCAACGATTTTTTGCGCAGCTGCTGTTCAAGGTCGTTTTTCCCCTTCTAAACCTCGGAATCAGATCTTGACTATCAAATACAAAATGTGCATCATTCAAAGACCTTTCCAGGCGTATAAAGAACACCTCCTAACGATTTTTCTATGATTTTATATGAATATTTTAAGATCAGGTCAGAAACATATTATGTGCAGCGATTTCCTTTTTTAGCTGCTGTAATTGGCCATTTTGACCCATTTAAAGTCCGAATTAGTTGAACATGTTCAAAGATGGATTGTGCTTCGTTAGAAGACCTTTCCAGGCGTATAAAGAACACCTCCTAACGATTTTTCTATGATTTTATATGAATATTTTAAGATCAGGTCAGAAACATAATTCTAACCAAACAGCTTTGCTGTCAAAACAGAAATGTCAACTTTACATGCTGTTTTGACCCACTAAAACTCAGAATTAACTTCTCATGACTAAATGTGAAATGTAATATGTGGAACAAGTTTTTCAACGATATAAGGCTCATCTTCTAACTCCTAATAACGAATGAGATATCGCCTTTACAAGATGACTATCTAGGGCTGTCAAAAGTGACGAATTTCATACAATTTTACACCTTTTGACCCAATTCAAGTTTCATGTAAGCATTGTATCAAACACTTCATGTGCACCCTTTTTTCAAGTGAATTCTAAGCCTTATGGACTTCTCAAACTTTGCCATTTAACTAGCTAATCATCAACAACATCATTCTAACCACCATGCTTAGCTATTTCCAATTTCACTTGTAATTTTACCAACACATAAGATTCATGCAAGACATATGGAATACAATTCCTCTACAATCCATGCCTAAAACATAGATTTCCTACTATTTTAGTAACATCAAAGCTACCTGTTGAATATTAGGTTTATTATTATGAGCCCACGAGCCCATTTAGGTATCTAGGGTTTGAATTACATTCTCTATATATTGTAATCCATTATTCAGTAATGATTAATTCAGTATTCAATTATCTTACATGGTATCAGAGCCAGCCTAGGCTCTCTACCGTTTCTGTTGCGTCACACACAAATAACCAAACCCTAGCCTTCACAACTTGTGAAAAATCATAGACAGGGCGGCGTGCCGCCACTACCGCCGCCGCCCTGTCCGGCCATCGTTCGTATTTTTGTTCATCTCTTGTTTATTTTCTTTTTATTTATCGTTCTAAATAAAGTCCCACTCTCGGTACTGTAGTCCATCCGGCATTCCAGCCACAAATCTACGATCACCGGCCTCAAGTCGATTTCAATCTTGGTATGTGTATTTGCACTGCCTGACATCATCAAAACAAATTTGGTTTTATTATCTTTTTATACAAGGGTTTGCTTGAGATTTTATCCATTCCATACCATTCAAATTTATCAAACCATCTTCAAGTTTATATTAGTCCTTTTTGTATTCTTTCCAAACCAACTCTCTCACCCTCTGTTTTCATTACCCCATTCAATTTTCTTGAATAATATTCATTATATTATCTTCCTATTTCATATTCGAATCAATTAACGGTCTTGGTTCATTAATCCACCACATCAGTTCTCTCTATTCTCCTTCTATCTTTGTTTTGAGATTTATTTTTTCTTACTCTTTATTTTTTTTAGTCTTATTTAGACCCCAAGTGAGATTTATATTATTCTTACTCTTAATCTTCAACAGCCCACTCACGTTCGCTCATTGGTTTCCTTCGATAATAATCGTCAATAAATTGGTTCGGGCCTTCAATTCCTTTTTCCTACTGCTCGTTATCCTTGAAACACAATCCACTGTTTAGTGGTCTCTCTTTCGAAGATTGCCGCTGACCACGATCACCGGCCTTCGCCACCTGGTGTCGATTTGTGTTTCTTTTTCTTTCACCCCCTACTTCCATCTTCTTTCTAGCCATGGCCGACAAAGACAGAACCGTTGCTTTGTTACAATTTTTACAAATTGTGTTTACTCGAGAAACCACGAGCCGAAAACTTGGGAAAGTTGTTGAATGATGTAAATTCAAAGTATCTTAACACCATTTTCTTCCTGTCCAACAGTTTGGTTACTATGCCTTGACCATGGACAAGCTGCTGACCTTTTGTGGGATTATGGTCCTTCACCGCACCCTTTCAGAACTATGGGATCGATGATATTGAAGAATACGGAGGAAATCTCAAGCAACTTGTGGATTTTTTGGCAAAATTTAAGACCTACAAATGAAGAGACCTAAGATGGAGAGTGGGGACTAGTTTTCTCTTATTATTATTGTCATTTGTTTTACGTTTTTTTTATTGTTTTCCAGTCTGAGTGTTCGATTCTCTACCGCTCTAACTGCGGGGGAGTATTGAATATTAGGTTTATTATTATGAGCCCACGAGCCCATTTAGGTATCTAGGGTTTGAATTACATTCTCTATATATTGTAATCCATTATTCAGTAATGATTAATTCAGTATTCAATTATCTTACACTACCAATCAAAACCAAAATCATCATCTTTGAACACAAGCAAGCTTCTAACAATTTAACTCATTTATAAAACATTAAGAATGATCAATATCACTAACAATCAACAATAATACGAATTTAACATCATTTGCTCAAAACCCACATATGGGTTTCGAAATCTACATAAATTGGGGTTAGGGTTCTTACCATAAGCTCCAAACTTCGTAGAAAATCCTCAATTTGCACCCCCATCATGTCAATACTCAAACCCTTGCATGAATTCTTCCATTTTAGTGTGATTGGGGCTTGAATTTTGCTCAAGAAAGCCCCTTTGGGGCTGATCACGTTTTTCACCCAAAATGGGTGTTTTCTTGTCATTTTAATTGGCAAGTTTACACTAATAGTCCCCTAACTATGTCCCAATATTATTTCTTTATAAAACTTAACTAACCAAGTTAGTTTTCTAGTGTATTTGTTCACTTAAATATATAATAACACTAACAAGGTTATTTTCATAATATAACATAACCCACATTCTTATCATCCCATTTTATTATCCATAAAGACTCGTTATACTATTTAATTCGTTTTGTCATTTCTTATTCACGCCTAATAGCGTAATTAAGCGAAACGGATTTTCGGGATGTTACACTTAAAGATCTTCTCGTTTCTCATCTTCCATACTCTCCAACAAGTGATAATCATAATACCAAGGATAACTTCTTTCTTGTTCATCGGGTATCTCAGCTGCTCGATCACCATCTAACGATCCCATTCCAAACCCCATTAACGAAATAACAAGACAAAAATAAATGCTCAACCGTTTCTTCCGCATCGTCACACAAAACACATATATTGTCACCCATACCGATGTTTCTTTTCGAAAGCGCTATCTTCGTAGGAATACAGTCTAAACAAGTTCGCCACATGAAAATGTTGCACTTCACCGGTATCCATTTACACCAACTGATCACTTCAGAAATAGCTTCCTGAGCATCACTTATACACCATTGTTTTGTGTCTTTCACTGTAAGATTCTGCAGTGCACAATTGTTCCGGTTCCACAAGTCCCTCTCCGCAGAAAACACAGTTCCAGTCACCATTCGAGTACACAAAATCAGTTGTTGCGTCTCCTGAACTGAAACACGATACTATTTCCAATCCCAGGTCAAAACTCCAGCTAAATTCTGTTGTCCCACTCTATCTGAAACAGACGCCCATTTATTTCTTTCTAAACCAAAGAGATCAGGAAACAAGATTCGTAATGGCAACCGATCCGCCCCCAACATGGCTTAGATAGCTCGACGAACTTCTGTATATCATTGAAATTTAAAAATAAAATGTGCGCTCTCACACACCAACGATGAGCTGAATACGAGCTCAGTTTCCAAACTGGATTTAAAGATAACAAATCGAGCTAACTCAACTAGTATTATCATTAGCTCAAGCCTTAGTTGAATGATGTTGACCCGGGCTTGCTCTTTGAATATTAGCTCCTAGCCATTATGGTATCTATTAAAATAAAGACACTTCTACAGTGTCAATGACTAACATACGCCGCCCCAGCTACTTTCAGCTTCAAAGCGCCCGCACGTGTAACATTAATATTGGACCGCATCTTCTTATCCTGACACACTACTATTGGGCCACGTCTTTCTACTGGAAAACCCCTTACGCACGGTTGACAACCAAATCTTGCTGCCCAAACTGCTTAATTCGCCTTTCACGATTGTACAGCTCATGGTTGTCACTTTCGGCCACCACCCAACAACGATGAGGTAACCGTCGGCAAAAGCCCATCGGTTCAAGGAAAGACCCACAGGAACGCTAACGTGGCAGACGACCCGGCTGCATGTCTCCATGTAGATCAGATCTTGCCACAGCAGTGACCTGGTGACTCCAGTCGAACGAAATCGAACGACCCTTCCACTGGACACATAGTAAGGGTGGACGGGGCGGTCCGTGATGGGCTAGCCGTGATGGTCGTGACCATCACGAACACCAGCCCACTTATTTTTTCACGGCTGTGATAAACCAAAATCGTGACACATATCACGGTGGAAAAGCAAAGGAATGTGTGGAAGTTTGTTTTAAATTTGATTTTCTAAATATGAAATTATGTTTAAATATTTGAACCTATGTTTTAAATATGATTTTTTGAAAGTTTGGAAAACATTAGAAGTTTGCTTGTGATTAAACAAAATTTTTGTTTTAAATATGATTTTTTGTTTTAAATTTTATATCGAGTGGGTTCGTTTTCGGGTATCGCTTTGGTAGCATGACGTAGTTTAGATATCGAGTTCGAGGAGTTGCACCCACCGGTCAATTAATTTTATTATTTCATTTTTATTTTAAGTTGTATTTTTTTATTTTTAATTAATGTATCGAGTTCGAGGAGTTGCACCTCAACGAAACAGAAGATATGCAGGTAACCTTTGCTCACATCGAGTACGCTTCCGAGGTCGACAATGATTTTCCACATGTTTCGGCGTGATGAATGTTACGCACACAATTTAATTAGGTTTTATATTTTCTAGTAACGTTTATATATTTTTTTTTTACCAATTTTTATTTTATTTCCAGCAGTTTTTTTATTTTATTTAATGTAATGTTTTTAGTTTTTTTTAAAGTTTAGTGATAATAAAATGTGATAAAAAATGAACACCACCACATGGGTTTAGTAGTGGAATGTGATGAAATGAGGTGGCACAATATTATTGGGTGTGATAGTGTGATGAGTGTGTTGGGTGATGACCACCCATCCACCCTAATCGGTGTCTCGGCCGGAGAAAACACATGTGACGATAGAAAAATGGACCTCCACTGACGACGGAAAGGGGCGGTGAAGAGGATAACGGTGGTCATTCGTGTATATGGTGGTGGGGGTGAAGGTGGTTTAGTGGGATGCGAATAAAGGGAAGATTAGGTGGTTCACTACGTGCTGATGCAGTTATTATGGAAGGGAGAGTGGGTGAGCGTTGGGAAAGATTACTAACATTTAAAGTGTGTGGGTAGTAGGTTTGGGTGTGGTTCAACTTAAAACATGGCCACGTGAATGTCAATCATTGTGTCACTTCCATCTATTGCAAACCATTAGAGCACTCACATCCCATCCATCAAATGTATGTGAGTGTGTCCACCAAATTATATGGGGTGAGTGTAAGTGGTTGTGAGTGGAGGAGAGAGAAAATATTTGGTGGAAACACTGTTCCACCCTAAATATGAAAAACTACTGTTCACCCATATATATATTTTAATATTTTTGTAAGTTGTGAGTGAGGAGAGATAAAATGTAATGATAAAAGTATGAAAAAGTATTATTAATTTAATTAGGAGAGAGAAGATTTAGGGGTGAAGTAGTGATTTTTGGTGTAATTTGATGGATGAGATTTGGTGGAAGGGATGTGAATGCTCTTATATATATAACATTTCTCATCGATTTTTTGTAAACAACCTACAAGTTGCATGGTATTTACAAAAGTACCATTGTATAAACCTTTTAATTAGGCCCCAACTATTTACACCCCTCACCCTTCTATTTCAACCCCCCCCCCCCCCAAAGCGCCTCACTTTGGCCAAAGCGAGGCGCTTGGGGTCAAATCAAACGAGGGTGGCAGGAAAAAGTGGAATATTTTGATCCAAAGCGCCTAGCTTTGGCTAAAGCGAGGCGCTTTGGATCAAAGTTTTATTTTGGGGTATTTTTTTGGTGTTTTGAATTGGTTTTTTATTTATTTTTTTAATATAATTATTTAAAAAAGTTAAAAAAAATTAAACTTGACATCATCAATCTTCGTTATCCTTTGTCATCTCTAACCATGAAGACCTTGATCTGCAATATTTGAAAATTATCATTTCTTGACATGCTTGGTAACAGAGAAGAACACTTTCTTCTTTTGTTCTACAATTTTTCTTGACATGCTTGGTTTAGGTTGCCTTCATCGTTGACAGATATATCTCCAACAACAACTTGCTCTGGATCATTCGTTAATTTAATGAGATTTAGTGAAGATCAAGAGGATGCAAGTTGAAGAAGAAGATGACAGATATCACTAACATAACTTGCACCAGCCTGAGATATGAGTTTGATTAGCTTAAATCTCTCTGATCCATGGTATCTACTTTCATCTGAAGTTTTACTTTCCTAGGAAGAAGATCAGAGCTCCAAAAGCAAGTGTGAAGATCAAGAGGATGCAAGTTGAAGAAGAAGATGACAGATATCACTAACTAACATAACTTGCACCGGCTTGAGATATGAGTTTGATTAGCTTAAATCTCTCTGATCCATGGTATCCACTTCCAAAGGATCCATGACATGCGATAATCGCTACGGTTAGTGGATACCATGGATCAGAGAGATTTAAGCTAATCAAACTCATATCTCAAGCCGGTCCAACACCTGAATTTGACTTGCTTGCATTGGAATCCTGTACGAAATCATCTCATTGCATATTCTCCATATCCATACCTTGTTTCAAGTATCTTGTAAAAGTCATTTGGGCTTCAAGACTTCTAGGAGTAAACAAAGGTTGACTTCTTTAAGCATTAACCATGACTATATTACATTATTATTATGAAAGTATCAAGAATCGGAAATTAGTAAAACGATTTATGAAAGTATCAAGAATTAGTAATTAGTAAAATGATTTTATAATTCTTTAAAGGCTGAACATGAGTGTAATTAAACAAGGGTTACGCGTTTCGGTACGTTTTAATTGATCGGATGTGACTTCTGAAAACCACAAATGATCAATTAAACATTACGAAACGCGTCAAACAGAGACCGGAAGTCCAGTATGTCGATTAGACATGCAAAAATCATGTTTTGAAAAAATATGGGTATCGACTGCATAGTCGGAGCACCAAGTACAATGATTCATCAAAGTTGTACAAACTTGGATGTTTCAACCAAAACACACAAACGAGCAATAAACGACCCGTAACGCCTCAAACGAATTTTGTTGTATCGGGAACAACTAAAAACATTTTAAAATGAATTAAAATTAGTTTTTAATCAATAACAAGTATTTAAAATGAATTAAAACAAATTATTATTTTTTTTTAAAAAAGGCCAAAGCGCCTCGCTTTGGCCAAAGCTAGCTGCCTGTGGTCTAATCAAGCAAACCAGGCACCTAGCTTTGGCCAAAGCCAGGCGCTTTGGCCTTAAAAAAAATTAATTTGTTTAAATTCATTTTAAATGCTTGTTATTGATTAAAAAATAATTTTAATTCATTTTAAAATGTTTTTAGTTGTTCCCAATACAACAGAATTCGTTTGAGTCGTTACAGGTCGTTTATTGCTCGTTTTTGTGTTTTGATAGAAACATCCGAGTTTGTACAACTTTCATGAATCATTGTACTTGGTGCTCCGACTATGCAGTCGATACCCATATTTTTTCAAAACACGATTTTTGCATGTCTAATCGACATGCTAGATTTCCGGTCTCTATTTGACGCGTTTCGTAATGTTTAATTGATCGTTTGTGGTTTTCAGAAGTCATGTCCGATCAATTAAAACGTACCGAAACGCGTAACCCTTGTTTGATTACACTCGTGTTCAGTCTTTAAAGAATTATAAAATCATTTTACTAATTCATTATTCTTAATTCTTTCATAAATCGTTTTACTAATTTCCGATTCTTTATACTTTCATAAATCGTTTTCAAATCATAACCATCATCATCATTACACCCTCAAAAAAGAAAATTAAATAAAAATAAATAATAATAATAATAATAATAATAATAATAATAAATCGTTTGATGAATGTATTATTCACAAATACATTTGTTTAACTATTTTAGCAACTTCCATAAGAACTCTTCGTTTTTCAAACACGGTCATTTGTATGGTATTAGGGGTTGGAAACTCTGAAGACCAGTGACCCTCTGGCAATTTGATCGATATCATCCATCGCTATTTTCAAAATGTTCAGGCAAACAAGTAAAATTCAATTGTTGTCAGAGAGATATATGTCAACGATGAAGGCAACATACTTGAAATCAATGGGAAGGTAAACAATCCTCATCCACAATGTTCTTACCTAGAGCTACCAACCATCCAGTTGTTTCAGGTTGCCTTCATCGTTGACAGATAATGAGATTTGGTATTGGATCATAAGAAAAAAGGTAAACCACACCACTATGAGTAGATAAATTTCGTAGTGGTTGGAAACTCTGATGAATAGTGACCCTTTGGCAATTGGTTACTTAATGTTCTTTATATATGAATAGTGACCCTCTGCAAAAGGTCTTGATGAATATCTTCATGAATCTCCTAGAAGTATCATCTTAAAGACTGGATACTCTGAAGACCAATGACCTTCTGGCAATTTGATCGATATCATCCATCGCTATTTTCAAAATGTTCAGGCAAACAAGTAAAATTCAGTTGTTGTCAGAGAAATATCTGTCAGCGATGAAGGTAACATACTTGAAATCAATGGGAAGGTAAAGTTCAGTTGTTGTCAGAGAGATATCTGTCAAAGCTAAGCGCTTTGGATAAAAATATCAGCTTTTTCTGCCACCTCGTATGATTTGACCCGAAGCACCTAGCTTTAAATAGGAGGTGGGGGGGGGGTTAATTGGTAAAATTCAGTTATTGTCGGAGAGATATTTGTCAACGATGAATGCATACACACTTGAAATCAATGGGAAGGTAAACAATTCCTGCACCTGGATATATGAATAGTGTTCTTTATATATGAATAGTGACCATCTGGCAAGTGCTTATTTAATGTTCTTTATATATGAATAGTGACCCTCTGGCAAACCTCCGTAAAGGTATGAAGGCAACATATCTTGCTGCAAAAGAAACTAATCACACCTGATCATTCTCTGCCACATTATATAACATTCTCTTCTTCTTCCCTTACAATCACTTTGCCATTAATACCAATGGACTACCCTCACGTCGGTATGGCCATCACCTAGTTCCAAGTTGCCTTCATCGTTAACAGATATTGTAACGTCCTGTTACTTTCTAGAATATTTAAACGATATTAATAATAATAAAATATATAACTCGCATAACGATCTTAATCTATTAACAATAATATCTCGTTAACAAGGGATACGTTTTATTTATTAGTACATTAAACTATTTAATTACGCTATTGATGTGTCGAAAATAACAATGGGTTGTGCTAGATGACTGACACCTATCCTTATAAATTTAACCGCGACTATAAATATATATAACTAATATTTGGTCCAAACTATCATTTTAGCAAGATCTAAACGAATGTAATTAGTGAAATAATCATCTAGTATTTAAACGAGTTTAATTCATAACGAGACCCAAGTCAGTAGCGAGTTCGTATACGCGGTGTCCACCTAACTCACCTAACAAACCCTACCTATTTAAATCATCATCTTCTTCCTTCCTTCATCTCCTACCTATCTTCTTCCTTATGATAACCCTAGCCACCACTACCATTAAACCCATCTTATTCCTCTCTTCCACCCCTAAGTGGTGGCAACCACCAGCAATCACCACCCGATCCATACATGTGCAGCAACTACCATCTCCTTTCTTTCCCTCAAATGCCGTCGTCAACCCCTGTAACATCGCATATTTTCCCCCAAAATTTTAATTAATAATGATGAGAAAAAAATGTTTGTTTTAAACAATATATGTTTGAAACACTTTATACAAATAATTATTTGATAAAACCCGTTGAATCCCAACGTTTTAGTGCGTTTTAAAATTTTTCGTAACATCTCCTAACTAGTATAATTATTATATATGTTTAATAATATTATTTTCATATGAAAAAACGCAAAAAAAAATATATTAGTCTGGACCGGGAGTCGAACCCGCGTCCAGACCGGTTCACAGGTTTAACACAATCCCATCAGCCACTAAGCCAACTGTTATCTTGTGTTTTATTCCAGAAACATATAAACTTAACCCTTCCTTATAATCGCCCAGTCAAACCATAAAAGTCAAACACCAGATTTGTGCCTTTCCAAATCATGTACAAATCCCGCGTTTTGATCCGTGATTGAGTATGGAATGTTATATAATCAGTCTTTCAACGCATTCCCCACGCCTAATTACAATCAATTCCTTCTTATTTTTTTCAATTACACGCGTATATGTTTTAATGTTTGGTCAAACTTCTAAATTTATGAATTCGTGTGGATTACTATAAATTGAGATCTCCCTCATCTCCTAAATGTGCCGAAAAACACACACAAATATTCAATTATCCTCTCAATTCATCTTATTCGCATAATTGTGCTCGGTTTGACGTTTTTGTTGACCTCTTCATTCGTAGTCATTAAAGCATTGTAAGTCCCGAATCTTTTCTTGGTTTTGCTAATCGGCCAGGCACCAACAAAAGCCCCAATGTTTCGGAGGCTATTGGTTGATATTTGATCCGATTGATAAGCTAGGGTTCATCTTTGTTTGAATTGGGGAAAATGACATACAGATGAATCTGTTTATATTCTAAACGAAAAGAAAACAAACACCAACTGATCAGCAGACCAGTTGGTGAATCTGTGTTGGCTTAAAGCCTCGGGCCGGCTTGGACCTTGTGTTCGAGCCCTGGCATCACGTTTTTAATTCTTTTGATATTTATGAATTAACCTTAAGAACATATACATATTGCTGAAATCAAATCTTATTGTTCTCAGGGTCCAGCCCAGTTGGTGGCTGGGCTTGTGATAAAACTCCACCCGGTCTCAGACCCGTGTTCGAGCCATAGCATGCACAAACTTTTTTTTTCTTTTTCTAAAACCTTTATCATTTATATATTCTTTATTATTTTAAAATAGTTTTAAAAATACCAAAAATGCTTTATAAATTCTACAAAAATTATTTTATGATGTTCTAATAGAAAAGTTCATCATACAATTTTTAGTTTTCCAAAATTATTTATTCATTATATATAATAAATATTTCAAGTTTATTTCATTATAATTATAAAATTCTATAAAAATATCAAAACGATTATATAAATTTCCACAAAAATTATTCTGAGTTTATAAAACATTAAACATTTCTGAAATGATTTTTATTTTCGAAAAATCATTTATTTAATATTTTTAATCAATTTTTGTTATTTTTAACCATAAATAAATCATAATAAATTCAGTTTTCATTATTTTTGCATCAAAATTTCACATAAATTATTATTAATCATTTAGATCAGAAATATAAATTTTTGATTCAAAATTTATAAATTTTAGTATTTATTAAATATTAAGTCTACATTTTGTCAAATTATTATTATATAAATATTCATTAATTAAAAAAATAATTTTATAAAAATTATTTTTACATTTATTACATTATAAATCAACTACTTTTTGATAATATTGATCCGAAAACATTTTCACTAATTAGTTCTTTATTTATTTAAATTATTCAAATTTAATCATAAATCAATTGTCATCCCCAAATTAAGAACCCTAGCACATTTTAGACTAGAAAACTTAGAACTATTAAGTTTTTCCCAACACTTATTTATTACCTTGAAATAGGGTGATATTTGGATACACACGAGCCACATTTACTTATATAACAAGGGTTGGTGAGTTTACATAGCCCCTTTTTCTGTTTTACATTTTGGGGTGAAACATGTTTAAACATTTTATACACTATCATTTACTTATTCTTACATTGTTGAAACGTGTGATTCAATTACACTATCATTTACTCATTCTATCATTTGACTGTAACAAAAAGACACAGTACAATCATTAACATTGATCAAGCCGCCTGTTTAGATTATAGCTCTATAGGTCTGACAAACCCATCCCCCCGCATAAATTCAGGGATGATCGATAACAGTTACACTTTTACTAACTTGCGAGTTAGGTCTCAGTCGACACAAGGTTTGATTGTACAAAGACGCATTGTTACACGTCGGACTCATACTCTATCATTATACAACTGTGATTGTTGTACAAACTATTACTATCTATTATATTCGAAAACCTATTTATTCTCACCAACTTTTGTTGACTCAAAATATTTTCAAACTTAACATGTTTCAGGTTCTACTTGCTTGAAGATTTGAGTTAATGCTTGAAGATGTGTACATAGTATTATTCATTTTGATGTACGAATTCTTGTAGAACAATTGTATGTAATTTATTTAAATCATTTAATGAAATTTATTATTCACCATGAGCTACTGAACAATCATCAATACGTGACATCCCGATGTTTCCGCCATCGGTTGGGGTGTTACAACCCCCACTCGGACACCTGACGTGGCAGCGCCGCCAGCAACCATCATAACTCTCACAAACCCATCCCTCCTGCGTCTGTTAGCAATCATCAAGAACTAAGAAAAACCTCGACGTGAAGCCACAAAAACCACCTCCACCCGCTATTTTAGAGCCCCTTATACCGAGGTCCCGTTGTCGCCATCCTCTTCTTCAACCTGTTTTTATTTTTTTTCCTCTGTTTTCTTTTCCGGCGACATGGCTGAAAATCAAAACACCTCCTCACCCTTGGTCACGACCGACAACAAACCGGTCTCTACATGGAATATGGATATAGGCGCCTCCTCACATGTCACTTCGGATCAGGGCAAAAGCAGTTCGCCTTTATCTAGTTCTATTAATACTAATATACTTGTTGGTAATGGTCAATCTTTACAAATTTTGGGCACAGGTGACGGCTTTCACCAAACTGAAAACCAATCCTATTTACTTAAAAACATTTTATACGCCCCGACAGTTGTCAAAAACCTTATTTTTGTTCGTAAATTTACCCGTGACAATCTTGTTTCCATTGAATTTGATCCTAATGGCTTTACTTTGAAGGACTTCAAGACTGGACAACCTCTTTCGCGCCATGACAGCACCGGTGACCTTTACCCCTTCACTCAACCAACTCAAGTTTTCTTAGCAGCTTCCTCAAATAAATGGCATGATCGCCTAGGCCACCCTGGCTCGCAAGTTTTAAAATTTCTTTCTAGTACTTTTAATCTTCCATGTCATAAGACATCTTTTGCTTTCTGTGACTCATGTCACTTATCCAATAGCAAGAGACTACCATTTAATGCTTCTAATTCCTTTACATATGCACCTTTTGATATAGTCCATTGTGATCTATGGACTTCTCCAGTTTTAAGCAATTCATCTTATAAATATTACATGGTACTTGTCGATAATTATTCAAACTATGTTTGGGTCTACCCCTTAAAGTTTAAATCTAAAACCTTTGCCACCTTTGCTAAATTTCACAAACTTATACAAACTCAATTTCACAAAAACATCAAAGGTTTTCAATGTGATCTAGGTGGTGAATTCGACAACCATGCTTTCAAAAGTTTTGCAAATTCAACCGGTCTCACCTTTCGTTACTCATGTCCTCAAACCTCTTCCCAAAATGGTCGCTCTAAGCGGATGATACGACGTCTCAACGATGTCATCTGTGCTCTTCTCATTCACGCACACATCCCACCCACCTTTTGGGTAGAGGCCCTTCATACGGCTGCCTATCTCCACAATATTCTACATACCACCCGTCTCAACTATAACACACCAACCTTCGCCTTATATCTCTGTCACCCCACCTATGAGTGTTCGGGTGTGCGTGTGATCCAAATGAGTCTGCAGCCCAACCTAACAAACTTCTCCCACGTTCACACTGGTGCATTTTTCTTGGTTATCCCCCGTATTTTAAAGGTTACCGCTGTCTTGACCCTTCAACTGGCAAAGTCCACATATCTCGACATGTTACCTTTGACGAGGACACCTTTCCTTTAGCACAACCTCTACCAGCAACCGTGTACCAATTTCTTAATGACGAACCAATTACCACACAAACCTTCAACTTTCCATCAACCACAACTAACAACCCCACGGCCTCACCACATCAACCAACCCCACCTTCCCCTAACCCGGCAACCCCACCACCTACCACACACCCACCGTCCCGACCACCCTCACCACCACATCCGCACCCTCAACCAGAACCGGTCCCACCCACCCAACCGATACCAACTAGCCATCACCCTATGACCACCCGAGCCAAACTCGGCATCACCAAACCCAACCCCAAATATAACCTCCACACAACCACCACCACATCTATTTCCCCACCACCCACCTCCCACGTGAAAGCCTTAACCGACCCAAATTGGCGAGACGCCATGCTTAATGAGTATAAAGCATTAATGGACAACGGTACTTGGGAATTGGTTCCTCGCCCTACATCTCACCCGATCATTCGGTGTATGTGGCTTTTCCGCCACATGTTTATGGCCGATGGAACACTAGAACGTTATAAGGCTCGCCTTGTTGTGAATGGCAAGTCACAAACAGTTGGCATTTATTGTACATATACTTTTAGTCCAGTATTTAAACCAACTACCATTCGGACAGTCCTCTCCATTGCCATTACCAGGGGATGGCCCATTAACCAACTATAGGTTAAAAACGCATTTTTACATGGTGACTTGCAGGAGACAGTTTTTATGCATCAACCCCCGGGGTTCACGAATGATACCAAACCCCATTACGTTTGCCACCTTCGGAAGTCCCTTTATGGGCTCAAACAGGCACCACGTGCCTGGTTTAGTCGTTTTTCTAACTTTATTCTTTCACATGGTTTCAGGGGGAGTTTATGTGATACGTCACTTTTTATATATCGTCATGGTGATAAGCTTGCATATCTATTTTTATATGTTGATGACATTATTTTGACAGCCTCCTTCAATGAGTTACTTCAATCCATTACTCGGCTTCTTTCCAAGGAGTTCATCATGTCTGACTTAGGCGCTTTACATCATTTCTTAGGTATTTCAGTAAAACGAGATTCTAATGGATTATTTATGTCACAATCTCAATATGCTCGTGACATTCTCCATAGGGCTAATATGACTGATTGCAAGCCCTATGCCACATCGGTGGATACGTCCTCCAAACTTAGTGCCTCTGACGGTGACGCACTTCCTGATGGCACTTTGTACCGCCGTCTCGCATGCGCACTTCAGTACTTAACTTTCACTCGTCCTGACATCACTTATGCGGTACAACAAGTATGTTTATTTATGCATGCCCCTTGTGAACCACATTTTGCTTTCCTTAAAAGTATTCTGAGATATGTTAACGGCACTCTTGATCTAGGATTAAGATTATCCGCCACTCCCAGCTCAATTCTCACTACTTATCTGATGCTGACCGGGACGGATGTCCAGACTCTAGACGATCTACATCCGGTTACTGTGTTTACATGGGTAAAAATCTCTTGTCATGGTCCTCAAAGCGCCAACCAACAGTTTCAAGATCTAGCGCTGAAGCCAAATACTGTGGCGTCGCTAATGCTGTTGCTGAAACAAGTTGGCTGCGCAATCTCCTTCTAGAGATCCATGTGCCAATTCGTCAAGCAACTATTGTCTATTGTGACAATGTTTCAGCTGTTTATCTTTCACAAAATCCGGTACAACATCAGAGAACTAAACATGTCGAGTTGGATATTCATTTTGTCCGAGAAAGAGTACGTCTTGGTCAGGTCTGCGTTTTGCATGTGCCTTCTTCCTATCAGTACGCGGATATCTTCACCAAAGGACTGTCATGACAATTGTTCGAAATTTTCCGATCTAGTAACAATATTGACCAAAGACTCTTGACCAAGTACATATGGAAAGCATGTATTTAGGATTGACCAAAGACTCTTGACCTATAGAGAGCATGTATTTAGGAGTAAGAGTTGTCATTTTGTATGTATATATATTTTGTACACTTTGGAGTTTGCAATCATCTAATTCAATAGTCAATACCCAAGTTAATAATTCCTTGCAGCTTCGAGTTTTCATTGGCGTCAGGTATGGAGTTGAACGAGGGTCAGTCACGCATGATTTCTGCCAGATCTGGTTAACAGGGTCAAGGTGCTCGGAAAGGTTGGATCTATCCTGTTTGGCACGTTGTTTGAGGTTCGGGCTGGGTTCAGCGGGGTTCTGGTTCAGCGGTGATGTTCAGGATGTCGTGGTGGTTTCCGGGAAGCTACAGTAACAGCGAGCAGCGGTGGTAGTCTCTGTTCGTTTGCCGAGGCGGGTGAGGACGCAGACCCGACTATGGTGCAATTTAGGCGGTAAGATTCGTTTTTGTTGCCTCGATTCTTTTTTGTCCGTTTCATGTTGGTTGTGTTCCGATTGGGTTTCGATTGTTGGTCTGTTTTCTGTTCATGTCAACACCGGTCAACCGGACCGATCTAGTTAAGGTTTAGTCAACCGTTTATGGCTGACTTTAGCCAGCGGTTAAACCGGGTCAACCAAACATCCTCAGTTATGGTTAACGTTTGGTCGTCACGGTCAAAGCTGGTCAACACTCAATTCGAGGCGAGTACTTGACGGTTCACGAGCTTATTCATGGAAGGTATAACGCGCGCCACGATCATTATTTTTTTCGTGTATATTGTATATAAATACTTATTCTAGAAGTGTAAGCGAACCGAACTGAGTTGTAACAAAAACTATTTTTATTGTTAACTTAAACGAACTGAGTCGACTTATAACGAAAATAATTATTCTTGTTGTTAAGCTTGGACGAGTCGAGTAATGACTACCCTACATCAATATATATTTTTTTACAATAATTATCTAAATGTCGAACTATATAAATATATGTATTAATTGTCAAAGTGTATGTTTTACTTTCATTTTTAGCTTTAGAAAGTTAATCACTTGTCACGTGTAAAAGCTTAGTTAGATCTTGATTCGTGTTGCGAAATTGGATTATTGAGTATTGAGATAAAAATGGACGACTTGCGTTGTCGGTTTGATACAAAAACAGAGGAGACTCTGCCCAAATTTTTATCAAATATAAGAAACGAATCAGGTAAATCCAATCTATAACTTTGTGTAAACGAAAACTATATACTTACAAATAAATGTTGGCTTCCAAACTGTACATCGTCGAGATAGTAATATATATATATATGTATATATACACTACCCGAACTACGAAAAAAATTAACGTCCAAGTTGAGTTGCAAACATTATATTTTTATTAATCAAAATATTTTTTTAACAGTAATTTCAAAATACAACTTCGTATACTATAATGAAGTATTTATTTAAATACCCATGCACACGCATATATTTTCAAGAATCCAAACCAAGTTACTATCGGTTCGATAAATCCTACACTCATCAAGACACGTATTGTTTACAATTAAGAAACGAAGCAAGCTTACTTGCACTAGAATTTAAGACGTCCTTACTTGTAATAGGTCACAAGAGTTCAGTTAATCCAAGTTCAGACTTGTTGCTAATAGTACTTACACAGTGCATTTCAGGTGAGTTTACATAGCCCTTTTTCACTATTTTGGGGTGAAACATGTTAAATTTTCAATTGCAATTCAACATAAGTGTCTGTGTTATTCTATGTTGCATTATGTCTTAAACATGACTATGGTAAGCACAATTAGACTAGCATAATCATTAACTCCGTACAAGCCAACGATACACAATGATAGATCTATTGGACTGACAACCCCACCCGGATACGTTACCTCCAGTATGGGTAGCGTTGGTGATTGTTATCGCAACATAAACGAGTGAACCATATGCGTATGGGATGGACCACAATATTCTAGTCACAAGGTTTGATTATGCACACGATTTACCGGGTAGTATTGTTTTCACATATGGACTAGACTTGCCATGACACTCGAATTGTACAAATTTTATTCAATATTCAAACCTATGTAATTCTCACCAACTTTTGTTGACCCAAAATATTTTCAAACTTAACTTGTTTCAGATTATTGCTTGCTTGAAGATTAGAGTTAATGCTTGAAGATGCATATTTAGTATTTCTCATTTGATGTACAAATTCTTTTAGAACAATTGTATGTAATTTATTTAAATCAATTATTGAAATTTATTATTTACCATGAACTACTGAACAATCATCAATAGGTGACACCTCGATGATTCCGCCATCGGTTGGGGTGTTACAGATATCTCTCCGAAAACAACTTCATCGTTAAAAGATATCTCTCCAAAAACAACTTCATCGTTGAATAGTGACTTTTTAATCTTTCAATGGGAAGGTAAACAATTCCTGCTCATCATGAGGAATATCTAGCTCCCTCTTTAATGTTGTTTATAATTAAAAGGAACTATGTTGCAAAGGAACTTCAGGTCAGCCGTTTGTCAAAAGAATTTTGTACTATGCATTCTCACATGAACATCCAACAACCATGGTATTTGCACCGCTTTTAGGTAAGCAAGTTAAATTCAATTGTTGTCAGAGAGATATCGGTCAACGATGAAGGCAACATACTCGAAATCAATGGGAAGGTAAACAATCATCATCCACAATGTTCTTAGCTAGAGCTACCAACCAACCATCCGGTTGTTTCAGGTTGTCTTCATTGTTAACAGATAATGAGATTTGGTGTTGGATCATAAGCAAATCTGATCATTGTAATATACCGTTTTGCAACATATTTGCATGCCATTTCATATTTTGAAACATATTTGGGAAAAAGGTTAGTGAACCCTGTGTTGGATGAAAAGTGTCTTCGGCTTAAATGTCTTGTTGAGTTGAGTTTGAGCAATGATTAGCTATGTTGGAGTAATGTCGACACAAGTTGGTGGTTATTATTTTGTTTTTTAATTTTTATAATTTTTTTACAATAATTATGTTAAAAAATTAAAAAAAATAAAAAACCAATTCAAAACACAAAAAATACCCCAAAAATAAAAGTTGGATTCGAAGCGTCTCGCTTTGGCCAAAGCGAAGCGCCTGGGTCAAAATCAAAATAACTTAACCTCGGACCGAGGTAGTTAAAAAAGTAACCAAAGCGCCTCGCTTAGGTCAAAGCGAGGCGCTTTGGGGGGGGGTGGGAATAGAAGTAGGGGGGTTTAATAGAACCTCCCTTTAATTAATAAAGAACCTTCGATTTGCATGTATTTACGAAACTGCCATTATAAGAAACTTTTAAATAACCGACACTCTTATTGGCTTTATTCGTGCTCTTCTCAGCTGCTTTAGGGCCGCTTGCCGTCCCGTTCACCCAGCACCCGTTGTTAGTAACGGTTGGTTTCAGCTCCTTTGTGGCGGCTTTCGATTAATAGAGAGGAGGTGGTAGATGCAAAGATAGATTCATGCGCTTTATCTTTGTAGATGGATCCGGCTATGTCGTCGCCTTCGCTGTCTTTGCTGTCTTTTGGTGGTGGATAGTGGCGGCGCTTAAGCGTGGCCGCCTTCGCCCTCCTAGGGCGATTGTATTTTCGTCTGGATGTTACCGACTCAGTTTCACAATGAGTCTGTTCGCATTTGCGACTATCGAACCGACGACGTTTGTGTGATGGCGGAGGCAACGCCACCGCTGCGAAGTGGCGGGGATTTTTACTAGTTAATTATAAAACTACTAATGCATGTAACACAATAATCATAAGGCTGACAAACCATTTATTATATCGAAAAATTTTGTGGGCTCCAAATAGAGTCAACATGAGACAACCCAAGTGTTGTAATGTTAAGGCTGGTCTGGAACCTAATGGGCTGCGAGTATTTTTGTGAAGCCCACGTGAGAATAACAACCACCTTAATGGTATCCTTAGTGTCCACCAAACCGTCAACCAAACAGGAGCTCCCGCAGTCGTTGCCCAACAGATGTGCCCCGCCGCGAAGCGCGGGATAATAGAATCCTAGTAACTATATATAATTAAAAAAACTTTACATTTATCTTCGAGCAAATTTAAAATAGTCATTTATCAGGTTTTTAAATGCGAGTAAACCTTTAAATGTTAATCACTTTAATCATAATAAAATTGTTTCACCTTATTTTTTTAACGGCAAACTTATAGACTGCTAAATACTCCTATACATGTAGCTTACAGGATTTGAATCCTCCACTTTTAGGATAGAAGGCAATCACCTTACCACAACACTATGTCTCATGGAAACTTTAGTAACATGTGTTTTTCGAAAGGTGGGTGGATGGGTGAGACTTGAGAGGTAGGGTAGGGTTGGGTATGTGAAGGAGTAGTCTATCTATATAAGTGGTAAGGGATGAGGAGATAGATGACATTGTTTGGTAACAGAGAAAGATGGCATTGGTTGGAAAAAGAGTTGCTCAAATTGAGATCAACTCAAAGGGAGATGTTTTTTATGAGCTATGGAAGGGTAACCCTCACCAAATCCCCAACATTTGCTTTGCCCTTCCAACATCCAAGATTGCCAAACCCATCATGGGGAAGTTGGGACCATCGGTTCCATCCTTTCTTGGAAATACGTTCATGGTAAGCCATCGTTAACATATATAGAGATCTAGAGAAAATTTAATTGTGAAGACTAACGATTTTTATTATATCCATATTGAAGAAAAGTGTTCATGTACCATCTTGCTGCGTGGTAACTGGGCGATTGCTTTATTCATTTTTTTTTTTCACATTCCAAAGATTTTCTTATTGTGATATATACAATTAATTCCAAACCTTATTATTATTTTATTATAAAACAAGCTATACTGATTTTTATTTATTTTTTAAATAAACAAGTATGCTAGAAACGTTTTTTTGGCACGAGTGCACGACCATCTTCATTGATCAGGAACCGGGTATGGGACCGATCCGGTTGAGGGTGAACCGGTATTTTACTTTTTAATATATTCTATTCAAAATCTAATTTATCACTTCATTTATCACTTTATGCTTCTCCACTTTTTGTTCATACATTATTAAAATAGCAAATCTTTACTAAAACATATAGAAAAATTGCAAATCTACACTGAAATTGCAAATATTTTATTGATTTATTTATG
Organism: Ambrosia trifida; assembly: GCA_028751855.1. Classification (NCBI taxonomy): domain Eukaryota; kingdom Viridiplantae; phylum Streptophyta; class Magnoliopsida; order Asterales; family Asteraceae; genus Ambrosia; species Ambrosia trifida. The sequence continues at coordinate 112,322,622 of CM054129.1, forward strand.
ATGTCGGTTGGCTCTTAAATCCAATCCGACCAATGGTTGGAAAGGCATTTGGTTTGATGTCTTGTCTGGTTATGAAAACATTGTTTGTTTACACAAATACACGTAAAATATGAGTTTTTATATGATACGTGGTTGCAGATGGGAAAGCGCGTACTTCGAAAACGTTAATCTACGACATCAACGAGGAAGAAAAGTCAATCACCTTTCATGTGACTGAAGGAGATGTTCTTGAACAGTACAAGAACATGGTGATACATATTCATGTAGACACAAAGTGTTCAAAACACATCGTTACATGGACCGTAGAGTATGAGAAATTGAACCTCGATGTCCCTGATCCAGATACTCTTATGGATTTTTACACGAACATCACCAAGGAGATTGAGACTCACCATCTAAAAGACTAATTGCGAGTATCAACTTACGTACCAACCAACAATAATTGTGTTGAATGCTTGCGATGGGCATTAAGTTATGTATCTTGTTATATATACGTGTGTGTAATTGTATGTCTTTTAAATTAAATTATGATGTAGTAGTACATTGAACTCATGGTCATATATAATTTCAAATAAGTGATTAAGTGGCACTATAATCTTGTATTGAGATGATCAAGAACGATCCAAAAATTGTAGGGGTTATATTTGATATATATATATATATATATATATATATAGGGAAATTATAAACTGAAAACCCACTTGAGTTAAGAAAACTAAGAAAATCCTTGTAAAAACCATATAAAATTTTGTAATTTTTTTTGAAAAAAATACACAAGGTAACATACATGTATTAAAGCGTTTTGGGCAAAAAAAATAAAAAAAGCGCCGATAGGATATTTTTTAAAAAAATAAACAACGCAAACTTTGTAACAGCGATGTTAACATATGTTAAAAGGCAGAAAACATATGTTAACAGCGCTGTAACATATGTTAAAAAGCAGAAAACATATGTTAACAGCGCTGTTACAAAGTTTGCGTTGTTTATTTTTTTTAAAAATATTTGTTCGGCGCTTTTTTTTATTTTTTTGGCCCAAAACGCTTAAAAACATGTATGTTACCTTGTGTATTTTTTTCAAAAAAAATTACAAAATTTTAGATGGTTTTTACAAGGGTTTTCTTAGTTTTCTTAACTCGAGTGGGTTTTCAATTTATCCCCCCCTATATATATATATATATATATTATATATATATATATATATATATATATATATATATATATATATATAGGGGAGGGTTATCTTGAGAACGCTAAATATCGTGAGAACCGTGAGAACAAATAAAAAATCAATCAAAATCAATTTTTTTTTAATACAAGCTTCATTATAATCAAAATACAACATTAATAGATGATTTTTCTTTCCAAATAATTCATCTTTCTTGCAAAAACACTTTCAAATTAACTTTTTACACATGTGTAAATGAAGCAGTTTATACATGTGTAAACAGTAAATTTACACATGTGTAAAAACAAATTATTTACGTATACGTTTGAATTTTTACGCGTAAATTGTGTTTTTTGGATTGTATTTTAGTAATAAAGACAAGTGTAAAAGAAATTTTGAATTTGAATGGTTTTAGATGCCGTTCTCACGGTTCGCACGAAATATAGGTGTTCTCAAATTAACTTTCTCTCTATATATATATATATATATATATATATATATATATATATATATATATATATATATATATATATATATTATATATATATATATATATATATATATATATATATAGGCTAAGTATCCATAGTAAACCCTAAAAATTTGAGAAAACTCTAGTAAAACCCTTAAAAAAACCTACTTCCCGAGCTTTTTTTTTTGAAAAAAAACCCTTCGGCGCTTTT